>OZ023181.1:13219689-13506289 GCA_963995505.1 Hypericum androsaemum | reverse complement strand
AAGAAAAAGGCATGAAAGGCATAAAAAGGCAAGAAAAGGCAAGAAAATGTATAAAAAGATAAGAAAAGGCAAGATAAGGCAAGAAAAGGAAAGAAAAGTAAAGATAAGGCAAGAAAAGGCAAGGTAAGGCAAGAAAAGGCAAGGAAAAGTGAAGATAAGGCAAGAAAAGGTAAGATAAGGCAAGATATGGCAAGAAAAGGAAAGAAGAGGCATGACAAAGGCTTGAAAAGGCAAAAAAAGGAAGAAAAGGCTAGAAAAGACATGAAAAGGGAAGAAAAGGAAAGAAAGGGTAAGGAAAATGCAAGATAAGGCAAGATAAGGCAAGGAAAAGGAAAGAAAAGGCAAGATAAGGGAAGATAAGGCAAGTTAGGGCAAGAAAAGGGAAGGAAAGGCAAGAAAAGAAAAGAATATGAAAGATGAGGCAAGATAAGGCAAGAAAAGGAAAGAAAAGGCAAGGAAAAGGCAAGATAAGGAAAGAAAAGGCAAGAAAAAGCAAGGAAAAGGCATAAAAAGTCAAGAAAATGAAAGAATAGGAAAGAAAAGGCATGAAAAGACTAGATAAGGAACGAAAGTACAAGAAAAGGAAAGAAAATGCAAGAAAAGGCATGGAAAAGGCATGAAAAGGCCTGAAAAGGAAAGATAAGGCAAGAAAAGGCATGAAAAGGCAAGAAAAGGAAGGAAAAGGAAAGAAAAGGCAAGATAAGGCAAGAAAAGGAAAGAAAAGGTATGGAAAAGGAAAGGAAAAGGCAAGATAAGGCAAGATAAGGAAAGAAAAGGCATGGAAATGGCAAGAAAAGGCAAAGAAAATGCAAAGGTAAGAAAAGGCAAGGAATAGGTAAGAAAAGGCAAGATAAGGCAAGAAAAGGCAAGGAAAAGGCATGAAAGGCAAGAAAAGGCAAGAAAAGGCAAGAAAAGAAAAGAAAAGGCAAGAAAAGGCAAGAGAAGGCAAGAAAAGTCATGAAAAGGTTAGATAAGGCAAGAAAAGTCATGAAAAGACAAGAAAAGGCAATATAAGGCAAAATAAGGCATGAAAAGGAAAGATAAGGGATGAAAAGGTATAAAAAGGCATGATAAGGCAAGATAAGGCAAGATAAGGCAAGAAAAGGCGAGATAAAGCAATAAAAGGCATGATAAGGTATGATAAGGCAAGAAAAGGCTAGATAAGACAAGAAAAGGCATGAAAAGGAAGGAAAAAGCAAGAAAAGGAAGGAAAAAGTAAGAAAAGGAAGGAAAAAGTAAGAAAAGGCACGAAAAGGGAAGAAAAGGCATGAAAAAGGCATAAAAAGGAAAGATAAGGCAAGAAAAGGCAAGAAAAGGCATGAAAGGCATAAAAAGGCAAGAAAAGGCAAGAAAATGTATAAAAAGGTAAGAAAAGGCAAGATAAGGCAAGGTAAGGCAAGAAAAGGCAAGGAAAAGGGAAGATAAGGCAAGAAAAGGTAAGATAAGGCAAGATATGGCAAGAAAAGGAAAGAAGAGGCATGGAAACGGCATGAAAAGGCAAAAAAAGGAAGAAAAGGCTAGAAAAGACATGAAAAGGGAAGAAAAGGAAAGAAAGGGTAAGGAAAAGGCAAGATAAGGCAAGATAAGGCAAGGAAAAGGAAAGAAAAGGCAAGATAACGGAAGATAAGGCAAGTTAGGGCAAGAAAAGGGAAGGAAAGGCAAGAAAAGAAAAGAATTTGAAAGATGAGGCAAGATAAGGCAAGAAAAGGAAAGAAAAGGCAAGATAAGGGAAGATAAGGCAAGTTAGGGCAAGAAAAGGGAAGGAAAGGCAAGAAAAGAAAAGAATTTGAAAGATGAGGCAAGATAAGGCAAGAAAAGGAAAGAAAAGGCAAGGAAAAGGCAAGATAAGGAAAGAAAAGGCAAGAAAAAGCAAGGAAAAGGCATAAAAAGTCAAGAAAATGAAAGAATAGGAAAGAAAAGGCATGAAAAGGCAAGATAAGGAACGAAAGTGCAAGAAAAGGAAAGAAAATTCAAGAAAAGGCATGGAAAAGGCATGAAAAGGCCTGAAAAGGAAAGATAAGGCAAGAAAAGGCATGAAAAGGCAAGAAAAGGAAGGAAAAAGTAAGAAAAGGCAAGATAAGGCAAGAAAAGGTAAGAAAAGGTATGGAAAAGGAAAGGAAAAGGCAAGATAAGCAAAGAAAAGGCATGGAAATGGCAAGAAAAGGCAAAGAAAATGCAAAGGTAAGAAAAGGCAAGGAATAGGTAAGAAAAGGCAAGATAAGGCAAGAAAAGGCAAGGAAAAGGCATGAAAGGCAAGAAAAGGCAAGAAAAGAAAAGAAAAGGCAAGAGAAGGCAAGAAAAGTCATGAAAAGGTTAGATAAGGCAAGAAAAGGCAAGAAAGGTCATGAAAAGATAAGAAAAGGCAATATAAGGCAAAATAAGGCATGAAAAGGAAAGATAAGGGAAGAAAAGGTATAAAAAGGCATGATAAGGCAAGATAAGGCAAGAAAAGGCAAGAAAAGGAATGATAAGCCAAGAAAAGGCATGAAAAGGCAAAAAAAATAAAAGAAAGGGTAAGGAAAAGGCAAGAAAAGGCAGGAAAAGGCATGAAAAGGCAAGAAAAGGAAAGAAAATGCAAGGAAAGTCAAGAAAAGGAAAGAAAAGGGAAGAAAAGGAAAGATAAGCCAAAAAAAGGCATGAAAAGGCAAAAAAAAGAAAAGAAAGGGCAAGGAAAAGGCAAGAAAAGGCAGGGAAAAGGCAAGGAAAAGGAATGAAAAGGCAAGAAAAGTCAAGAAAAGAAAAGAAAAGGCTAGAAAAAGGCATGAAAAGGCAAGAAAAGGCATAAAGAGACAAGAAAAGGAATGAAAAAGCAAGAAAAGGAAGGAAAAAGCAAGAAAAGGAAGGAAAAAGTAAGAAAAGGCACGAAAAGGGAAGAAAAGGCATGAAAAAGGCCTAAAAAGGAAAGATAAGGCAAGAAAAGGCAAGAAAAGGCATGAAAGGCATAAAAAGGCAAGAAAAGGCAAGAAAATGTATAAAAAGATAAGAAAAGGCAAGATAAGGCAAGAAAAGGAAAGAAAAGTAAAGATAAGGCAAGAAAAGGCAAGGTAAGGCAAGAAAAGGCAAGGAAAAGTGAAGATAAGGCAAGAAAAGGTAAGATAAGGCAAGATATGGCAAGAAAAGGAAAGAAGAGGCATGACAAAGGCTTGAAAAGGCAAAAAAAGGAAGAAAAGGCTAGAAAAGACATGAAAAGGGAAGAAAAGGAAAGAAAGGGTAAGGAAAATGCAAGATAAGGCAAGATAAGGCAAGGAAAAGGAAAGAAAAGGCAAGATAAGGGAAGATAAGGCAAGTTAGGGCAAGAAAAGGGAAGGAAAGGCAAGAAAAGAAAAGAATATGAAAGATGAGGCAAGATAAGGCAAGAAAAGGAAAGAAAAGGCAAGGAAAAGGCAAGATAAGGAAAGAAAAGGCAAGAAAAAGCAAGGAAAAGGCATAAAAAGTCAAGAAAATGAAAGAATAGGAAAGAAAAGGCATGAAAAGACTAGATAAGGAACGAAAGTACAAGAAAAGGAAAGAAAATGCAAGAAAAGGCATGGAAAAGGCATGAAAAGGCCTGAAAAGGAAAGATAAGGCAAGAAAAGGCATGAAAAGGCAAGAAAAGGAAGGAAAAGGAAAGAAAAGGCAAGATAAGGCAAGAAAAGGAAAGAAAAGGTATGGAAAAGGAAAGGAAAAGGCAAGATAAGGCAAGATAAGGAAAGAAAAGGCATGGAAATGGCAAGAAAAGGCAAAGAAAATGCAAAGGTAAGAAAAGGCAAGGAATAGGTAAGAAAAGGCAAGATAAGGCAAGAAAAGGCAAGGAAAAGGCATGAAAGGCAAGAAAAGGCAAGAAAAGGCAAGAAAAGAAAAGAAAAGGCAAGAAAAGGCAAGAGAAGGCAAGAAAAGTCATGAAAAGGTTAGATAAGGCAAGAAAAGTCATGAAAAGACAAGAAAAGGCAATATAAGGCAAAATAAGGCATGAAAAGGAAAGATAAGGGATGAAAAGGTATAAAAAGGCATGATAAGGCAAGATAAGGCAAGATAAGGCAAGAAAAGGCGAGATAAAGCAATAAAAGGCATGATAAGGTATGATAAGGCAAGAAAAGGCTAGATAAGACAAGAAAAGGCATGAAAAGGAAGGAAAAAGCAAGAAAAGGAAGGAAAAAGTAAGAAAAGGAAGGAAAAAGTAAGAAAAGGCACGAAAAGGGAAGAAAAGGCATGAAAAAGGCATAAAAAGGAAAGATCAGGCAAGAAAAGGCAAGAAAAGGCATGAAAGGCATAAAAAGGCAAGAAAAGGCAAGAAAATGTATAAAAAGGTAAGAAAAGGCAAGATAAGGCAAGGTAAGGCAAGAAAAGGCAAGGAAAAGGGAAGATAAGGCAAGAAAAGGTAAGATAAGGCAAGATATGGCAAGAAAAGGAAAGAAGAGGCATGGAAACGGCATGAAAAGGCAAAAAAAGGAAGAAAAGGCTAGAAAAGACATGAAAAGGGAAGAAAAGGAAAGAAAGGGTAAGGAAAAGGCAAGATAAGGCAAGATAAGGCAAGGAAAAGGAAAGAAAAGGCAAGATAACGGAAGATAAGGCAAGTTAGGGCAAGAAAAGGGAAGGAAAGGCAAGAAAAGAAAAGAATTTGAAAGATGAGGCAAGATAAGGCAAGAAAAGGAAAGAAAAGGCAAGATAAGGGAAGATAAGGCAAGTTAGGGCAAGAAAAGGGAAGGAAAGGCAAGAAAAGAAAAGAATTTGAAAGATGAGGCAAGATAAGGCAAGAAAAGGAAAGAAAAGGCAAGGAAAAGGCAAGATAAGGAAAGAAAAGGCAAGAAAAAGCAAGGAAAAGGCATAAAAAGTCAAGAAAATGAAAGAATAGGAAAGAAAAGGCATGAAAAGGCAAGATAAGGAACGAAAGTGCAAGAAAAGGAAAGAAAATTCAAGAAAAGGCATGGAAAAGGCATGAAAAGGCCTGAAAAGGAAAGATAAGGCAAGAAAAGGCATGAAAAGGCAAGAAAAGGAAGGAAAAAGTAAGAAAAGGCAAGATAAGGCAAGAAAAGGTAAGAAAAGGTATGGAAAAGGAAAGGAAAAGGCAAGATAAGCAAAGAAAAGGCATGGAAATGGCAAGAAAAGGCAAAGAAAATGCAAAGGTAAGAAAAGGCAAGGAATAGGTAAGAAAAGGCAAGATAAGGCAAGAAAAGGCAAGGAAAAGGCATGAAAGGCAAGAAAAGGCAAGAAAAGAAAAGAAAAGGCAAGAGAAGGCAAGAAAAGTCATGAAAAGGTTAGATAAGGCAAGAAAAGGCAAGAAAGGTCATGAAAAGATAAGAAAAGGCAATATAAGGCAAAATAAGGCATGAAGAGGAAAGATAAGGGAAGAAAGGTATAAAAAGGCATGATAAAGCAAGATAAGGCAAGAAAAGGCAAGAAAAGGAATGATAAGCCAAGAAAAGGCATGAAAAGGCAAAAAAAAGAAAAGAAAGGGTAAGGAAAAGGCAAGAAAAGGCAGGAAAAGGCATGAAAAGGCAAGAAAAGGAAAGAAAATGCAAGGAAAGTCAAGAAAAGGAAAGAAAAGGGAAGAAAAGGAAAGATAAGCCAAAAAAAGGCATGAAAAGGCAAAAAAAAGAAAAGAAAGGGCAAGGAAAAGGCAAGAAAAGGCAGGGAAAAGGAAAGGAAAAGGAATGAAAAGGCAAGAAAAGTCAAGAAAAGAAAAGAAAAGGCTAGAAAAAGGCATGAAAAGGCAAGAAAAGGCATAAAAAGACAAGAAAAGGAATGAAAAAGCAAGAAAAGGAAGGAAAAAGCAAGAAAAGGAAGGAAAAAGTAAGAAAAGGCACGAAAAGGGAAGAAAAGGCATGAAAAAGGCCTAAAAAGGAAAGATAAGGCAAGAAAAGGCAAGAAAAGGCATGAAAGGCATAAAAAGGCAAGAAAAGGCAAGAAAATGTATAAAAAGATAAGAAAAGGCAAGATAAGGCAAGAAAAGGAAAGAAAAGTAAAGATAAGGCAAGAAAAGGCAAGGTAAGGCAAGAAAAGGCAAGGAAAAGGGAAGATAAGGCAAGAAAAGGTAAGATAAGGCAAGATATGGCAAGAAAAGGAAAGAAGAGGCATGACAAAGGCTTGAAAAGGCAAAAAAAGGAAGAAAAGGCTAGAAAAGACATGAAAAGGGAAGAAAAGGAAAGAAAGGGTAAGGAAAATGCAAGATAAGGCAAGATAAGGCAAGGAAAAGGAAAGAAAAGGCAAGATAAGGGAAGATAAGGCAAGTTAGGGCAAGAAAAGGGAAGGAAAGGCAAGAAAAGAAAAGAATATGAAAGATGAGGCAAGATAAGGCAAGAAAAGGAAAGAAAAGGCAAGGAAAAGGCAAGATAAGGAAAGAAAAGGCAAGAAAAAGCAAGGAAAAGGCATAAAAAGTCAAGAAAATGAAAGAATAGGAAAGAAAAGGCATGAAAAGACTAGATAAGGAACGAAAGTACAAGAAAAGGAAAGAAAATGCAAGAAAAGGCATGGAAAAGGCATGAAAAGGCCTGAAAAGGAAAGATAAGGCAAGAAAAGGCATGAAAAGGCAAGAAAAGGAAGGAAAAGGAAAGAAAAGGCAAGATAAGGCAAGAAAAGGAAAGAAAAGGTATGGAAAAGGAAAGGAAAAGGCAAGATAAGGCAAGATAAGGAAAGAAAAGGCATGGAAATGGCAAGAAAAGGCAAAGAAAATGCAAAGGTAAGAAAAGGCAAGGAATAGGTAAGAAAAGGCATGATAAGGCAAGAAAAGGCAAGGAAAAGGCATGAAAGGCAAGAAAAGGCAAGAAAAGGCAAGAAAAGAAAAGAAAAGGCAAGAAAAGGCAAGAGAAGGCAAGAAAAGTCATGAAAAGGTTAGATAAGGCAAGAAAAGTCATGAAAAGACAAGAAAAGGCAATATAAGGCAAAATAAGGCATGAAAAGGAAAGATAAGGGATGAAAAGGTATAAAAAGGCATGATAAGGCAAGATAAGGCAAGATAAGGCAAGAAAAGGCGAGATAAAGCAATAAAAGGAATGATAAGGTATGATAAGGCAAGAAAAGGCAAGATAAGACAAGAAAAGGCATGAAAAGGAAAGAAAAGGTAAGATAAGCCAAGAAAAGGCAAGAAAAGGCAAGATAAGGCAAGCAAAGGTAAGAAAAGGAAAGATAAGGCAAGCAAAGGCAAGAAAAGGAAAGATAAGACAAGAAAAGGAGAGGAAAAGGAAAGAAAAGGCAAAAAAAAGGAAAGAAAAGGCAAGGAAAAGGCAAGAAAAGGCAAGAAAGGAAAGAAAAGGCATGGAAATGGCAAGAAAAGGCAAGGAAAAGGCAAAAAAATGCAGGAAAAGGTAAGAGAATGCAAAAAAAGGAAAGATAAGGCAAGATAAGGCAAGGAAAAGGCAAGAAAAGGAATGAAAAGGCACGAAAGGGCAAGAAAAGGTAAGAAATGATAAGATAAGGCAAGAAAAGAAAATGCGAGAAAAGGTAAGAAAAGTAAAGAAAGGTAAGAAAAGGCAAGAAAATCTAAGAAATGGCAAGATAAGGCAAGAAAAGGAAAGATAAGGCAAGATAAGGCAAGAAAAGGATCTTAGGCAAGAAAAGGCAAGGAAAAGGCAAGGAAAGGCAAAGAATAGGCAAGAAAAGGCAAGAAAAGGAAAGAAAAGGCATGGAAAAGGCATGAAATGGCAAGAAAAGGCAAGAAAAAGGCAAGATAAGGTAAGAAAGGCAAGGAAATGGCAAGAAAAGGCCAAAAAAGGCAAGGAAAAGGCAAGAAAAGGCATGAAAAGGCATGAAACGGTAAGAAAATGCAAGATAAGGCAAGAAAAGGAAAGAAAAAGAAAGAAAAGGAAAGATAAGGCAAGGTAAGTCAAAAAAAGGCAAGGAAAAGGCAAGATAAGGCAAGAAAAGGCAAGGAAAAGGCAAGATAAGGCAAGGTAAGTCAAGAAAAGGCATGGAAAATACAAGATAAGGAAAGAAAAATCATGGAAATGGCGTGAAAAGGTAAGAAAGGCAAGGAAAAGTTAAGAAAAGGCAAGATAAGGCAAGAAAAGGCAAGGAAAAAGCATGAAAAGGCATGAAAAGGAAAGAAAAGGCAAGAAAAAACAAGAAAAGGAAAGAAAAGGCAAGAAAAGGAGAGGAAAAGGCAAGAAAAGGCATGAAAAGGAAACAAAAGGCAAGATAAGGCATGAAAAGGAAAGAAAAGGCAAGAAAAGGCAAGGTAAGGCAAGAAAAGGCAAGGAAAAGGCAAGATAAGGCAAGAAAAGGCAAGAAAAGGCAAGATAAGGCAAGATAAGGTAAGAAAAGGCAAGGAAAAGGCAAGAAAAGGCATGAAAAGGCATGAAAAGGCAAGAAAAGGAAAGAAAAAGCAAGAAAAGGCATGAAAAGGGAAGAAAAGGAATGAAGAAGACATAAAAAGGAAAGATAAGGCAAGAAAAGGCAAGGAAAAGCCAAGAAAAGGCAAAAAAAAGTCAAGAAAAGGAATGAAAAGTGAAGAAAAGGCAAGATAAGGTAAGAAAAGTAAAGGTAAGGGAAGATAATGCAAGAAAAGGCAAGGTAAAGCAAGAAAAGGCAAGCAAAAGATAAGATAAGGTAAGAAAAGGCAAGAAAAGGCATGGAAAAGGCATGAAAAGGAAAGAAAAGGCAAGAAAATGCATGAAAAGGGATGAAACAAAAAGAAAGGGCAAGGAAAAGGAAAGAAAAGGCAAGATAAGGCAAAAAAAGGCAAGATAATGCAAGTTAGGGCAAGAAAAGGGAAGGAAAGGCAAGAAAAGAGAAGAAAATGAAAGATGAGGCAAGAAAAGGCAAGGTAAGGCAAGAAAAGGAAAGAAAAGGCAAGGAAAAGGCAAGATAAGGAAAGAAAAGGCAAGAAAAGGCAAGGAAAAGGCATGAAAAGGCAAGAAAATGAAAGAAATGGAAAGAAAAGGCATGAAAAGGCAAGAAAAGGCAAGATATGGTAAGAAAAGGCAAGATAAGAAACGAAAGTGCATGTAAAGAGAAGAAAATGCAAGAAAAGGCATGGAGAAGGCATGAAAAGGCCTGAAAAGGAAAGATAAGGCAAGATATGGTAAGAAAAGGCAAGATAAGAAACGAAAGTGCATGTAAAGAGAAGAAAATGCAAGAAAAGGCATGGAGAAGGCATGAAAAGGCCTGAAAAGGAAAGATAAGGCAAGAAAAGGCATGAAAAGGCAAGAAAAGGAAAGAAAAGGCAAGGAAAAGGAAAGAAAAGGCAAGATAAGGAAGAAAAGGTAAGAAAAGGCAAGGAAAAGGAATGGAAAAGGCAAGATAAGGAAATAAAAGTTATGGAAAAGGCATGAAAAGGCAAGGAAAAGTCAAGAAAAGGTAAGAAAAAACAAGGAAAAGGAAAGAAAAGGCAAGGAAAAGGCTTGAAAAGGCAAGAAAAGGAAAGAAAAGGCAAGATAAGGCAAGAAAAGGCTTGAAAAGGCAAGATAAGGCAAGAAAAGGCAAGATAAGGGAAGAAAAGGCATGAAAAGGCATGATAAGGCAAGATAAGGCAAGATAAGGCAAGAAAAGGAAAGATAAAGCAATAAAAGGCATGATAAGGCAAGATAAGGCAAGAACGGGAAAGAAAAGGCAAGAAAATGCAAGTTAAGGCAAGAAAAGGCATGAAAAGGGAAGAAAAGGCATGATAAGGCAAGATAAGGTAAGCAAAGGCAAGATAAGGAAAGATAAGGGAAGAAAAGGCAAGGAAAAGGAAAGAAAATGCAAGAAAAGGAAAGAAAAGGCATGGAAAAGGCCTGAAAAGGTAAGAAAATGAAAGATAAGGTAAGAAAAGGCATGAAAAGGCAAGAAAAGAAAAGAAAGGCCAAGGAAAAGGCAAGATAAGGCAAAAAAAGTCAAGATAAGGCAAGAAAAGGAAAGATAAGGTAAGGAAAAGGCAAGATAAGGAAAGAAATGGAATGAAAAGGCAAGGAAAAGGCAAGGAAAAGGCAAGATAAGGAAAGAAAAGGCATGGAAGTGGCATGAAAAGGCAAGAAAATGCAAGAAATGGAAAGATAAGGTAAGAAAAGGTAAGATAAGGCAAGAAAAGGCAAGAAAAGGTAAGAAAAGGCATGAAAAGGCAAGAAAAGGTAAGAAATGGTAAGATATGGCAAAAAAAGGCAATGAAAAGTCATGAAAAGGCAAGAAAAGGTTAGAAAAGGTAAGAAAAGTAAAGAAAAGGCAAGAAAAAGCATGAAAAGGTAAGAAAAGGCAAGATAAGGCAAGAAAAGGAAAGATAAGGGAAAGATAAGGCAAGAAAAGGAAAGGAAATGGCAAGAAAAGGTATGAGAAGGCAAGAAAAGGCCTGAAACGGTAAGAAAAGGCAAGATAAGGTGAGAAAAGGAAAGATAAGGCAAGATAAGGCACAGAAAAGGAATGCAAAGCCAAGAAAAGGAAAGATAAGGCAAGAAAAGGCATGAAAAGGCAAGGAAAGAAAAGAAAGGGCAAGGAAAAGGCAAGAAAAGGCAAGATAAGACAAGGAAAATGCAAGAAAAGGCAAGGAAAATGCAAGGTAAGGCAAGGTAAGGAAAGACAAGGCAAAAAAAGGCAGGATAAGGAAAGAAAAGGCATGGAAATGCCACGAAAAGGTAAGAAAAGGTAAGGAAAAGGTAAGAAAAGACAAGATAAGGCAAGAAAAGGCAAGAAAAGGCAAGGAAAAGGCATGAAAAGGCAAGAAAAAGCAAGAACAGGAAAGAAAAGGCAAAAAAAGGAAAGGAAAAGCCAAGAAAAGGCATGAAAAGGCAAGAAAAGGCACGATAAGGTAAGAAAAGGAAAGAAAAAGAAAGATAAGGCAAGAAAAGGCAAGAAAATGCAAGGTAAGGCAAGAAAAGGTAAGGAAAAGGCAAGATAAGGCAAGATAATGCATGGAAAAGGCATGAAAATGCAAGAAAAGGAAAGAAAAAGCAAGAAAAGGCATGAAAAGGGAAGAAAAGGAAAGAAAGGGCAAGGAAAAGACAAGAAAAGGCAAGATAAGGCAAGGAAAGGGAAAGAAAATGTAAGATAAAGAATGAAAAGGCAAGATAAGGAAAGATAGGGCAAGAAAAGGAAAGAAAAGGCAAAAAAAGAAAAGAAAATGAAAGATGAGGCAAGAAAAGGCAAGATAAGGCAAGAAAAGGAATGAAAAGTCAAGGAAAAGGCAAGATAAGGCGTGAAAAGGAAAGAAAATGAAAGAAAAGGAAAGAAAAGGCATGAAAAAGCAAGAAAAGGCAAGATAAGGTATGAAATGGAAAGATAAGGAACGAAAGTGCAATATAAGGCAAGAAAAGGAAAGATAAGGCAAAAAAAGGCAAGAAAAGTTAAGAAAAGGCAAGATAAGTCAAGAAAAGTGAAGAAAAGGCAAGATAAGTCAAGAAAAGTGAAGAAAAGGCAAGATAAGTCAAGAAAAGGCAAGATCAGGCAAGATAAGGCAACCAAAGGCAAGAAAAGGAAAGATAAGGCAAGAAAAGGCAAGGAAAAGGAATGAAAATGCAAGAAAAGGCATGGAAAAGGCATGAAAAGGCCAGAAAATGAAAGATAAGGCAAGAAAAGGCATGAAAATACAAGAAAAGGAAAGAAAATGCAAGGAAAAGTTAAGAAAATGCAACATAAGGCAAGAAAAGGACAGAAAAGGCAAGGAAAAGGCAAGAAAAGGAAAGACAAGGAAAGAAAAGGCATGGAAATGGCATGGAAAGGCAAGAAAAGGAAAGATAAGGCAAGAAAAGGCAAGGAAAAGGCATGAAAAGGAAAGAAAAGGCAAGAAAAGGCAAGAAAAGTCATGAAAAGGCAAGATAAGCCATGAAAAGGCAAGATAAGGCAAGTTAAGGCAAGGTAAAGGAAGAAAAGACATGATAAGGCAGGATAATGTAAGAAAAGGCAAGATAAGGAAAGAAAAGGCAAGGAAAAAGCAAGATTAGGGAAGAAAAGGCACAGAAATGGCATGAAAAGGCAAGGAAAAGGCAAGAAAAGGAAAGAGAAGGCAAGAAAAGGCAAGATAAGGCAAGAAAAGGCAAGGAAAGGCAAGAAAAGGCTTTAAAAGGCAAGAAAATGAAAGAAAAGCAAAGAAATGGCATAAAAAGGCAAGAAAAGGCAAGATAAGATAAGAAAAGGCAAGATAAGGAACGAAAGTGCTAAATAAGGCAAGATAAGGCAAGAAAAGGCATGAAAAGGCAAGGAAAAGGCAAGAAAAGGAAAGAGAAGGCAAGAAAAGGCAAGATAAGGCAAGAAAAGGCAACAAAAGGAAAGAAAAGGAAAGATAAAGCAAGAAAAGGTAAGAAAAGGCAAGGAAAAGGCAAGAAAAGGCAAGAAAAGGAAAGAAAAGCCATGAAAAGGCAAGAAAAGGTAAGAAATGGTAAGAAAAGGAAAGAAAAGGCAAGAAAAGGAAAGAAAAGGCAAGGAAAAGGCAAGATAAGGCGTGAAAAGGAAAGAAAATGAAAGAAAAGGAAAGAAAAGGCATGAAAAGGCAAGAAAAAGCAAGATAAGGTATGAAATGGAAAGATAAGGAACGAAAGTGCAAGATAAGGCAAGAAAAGGAAAGATAAGGCAAGAAAAGGCAAGGAAAAGGAATGAAAATACAAGAAAAGGAAAGAAAAGGCTTGGAAAAGGAATGAAAAGGCTAGAAAATGAAAGATAAGGCAAGAAAAGGCATGCAAATGCAAGAAAAGGAAAGAAAATGCAAGGAAAAGGTAAGAAAATGCAACATAAGGCAAGAAAAGGAAAGAAAAGGCAAGGAAAAGGGAAGAAAAGGAAAGAAAAGGCAAGGAAAAGGCAAGAAAAGGAAAGAAAAGGCAAGGAAAAGGCAAGAAAAGGAAAGAGAAGGAAAGAAAAGGCATGGAAATGGCATGAAAAGACAAGGAAAAGGCAAGAAAAGGTAGGAAAAGGTAAGGTAAAGGTAAGAAAAGGCAAGATAAGGCAAGAAAAGGCAAGGAAAAGGCATGAAAAGGAAAGAAAAGGCTAGAAAAGTTATGAAAAGGCAAGATAAGGCATGAAAAGGCAAGAAAAGTCATGAAAAGGCAAGATAAGGTAAGTTAAGGGAAGATAAAGGAAGAAAAGACATGATAAGGCAAGATAAGGAAAGAAAAGGCAAGATAATGCAAGAAAAGGCAAGATAAGGAAAGAAAAGGCAAGGAAAAGGCAAGAAAAGGGAAGAAAAGGCACAGGAATGGCATGAAAAGGCAAGGAAATGGCAAGAAAAGGATAGAAATGGCAAGAAAAGGCAAGATAAGGCAAGAAAAGGCAAGAAAATGAAAGATAAGGCAAGAAAGGGCAAGAAAAGGCAAGGAAAAGGCAAGAGAAGGCAAGAAAAGGAAAGAAAAGCCATGAAAAGGCAAGAAAAGGTAAGAAATTATAAGATAAGGCAAGAAAAGGTAAGAAAAGAAAAGAAAATGGCACAAAAAGGCAAGAAAAGGCAAGGAAATGGCACAAAAAGGCAAGAAAAGGCAAGAAAAGAAAAGAAAAGAAAAGAAAATGTTTGAAAAGTTAAGAAAATGCAAGAAAATGCAAGAAAAGGTAAGAAAAGATAAAAGAAGGCAAGAAAAGGAAAGAGAAGGAAAGATAAGGCAAGATAAGGCAATGAAAGGCAAGATAAGGCAGGAAAAGGCATGGAAAAGGCAAGAAAATACAAGAAAAGGCAAGGAATAGGCAGGAAAAGGCAAGAAAAGGAAAGAAAATGCAAGAAAAGGCATGAAAAGGTAAGGAAAAGGCAAGAAAAGGCATGAAAAGGCATGAAACGGTAAGAAAAGGCAAGATAAGGCAGGAAAAGGAAAGATAAGGCAAGAAAAGAAAAGAAAGGGCAAGGAAAAGGCAAGATAAGGTAAGGAAAAGGCAAGATAGGACAAGAAAAGGTAAGGAAAAGGCAAGATAAGGCAAGGTAAGGCAAGAAAAGCCTAGGAAAAGGCAAGAAAATGCAAGACAAGGGAAAAAGGCATGGAAATGGCAAAAAAATGTAAGAAAAGGCAAGGAAAAGGTAAGAATAGGCAAGATAAGGCAAGAAAAAGCAAGGAAAAAACATGAAAAGGAAAGAAAAGCCAAGAAAAGGCAAGAAAAAGGCAAAAAAAGTCATGAAAATTCAAGAAAAGGCAAGAAAAGGCATGAAAAGGTAAGAAAAGGCAAGATAAGGCAAGAAAAGGAAAAACAGAAAGATAAGGCAAGATAAGGCAAGAAAAGGTAAGGTAAGGCAAGAAAAGGCAAGGAAAAGGCAAGATAAGGCAAGAAAAGGCAAGATAATACAACATAAGGCAGGAAAAGGCAAGGAAAAGGTAAAAAAAGGCAAGAAAAGGCATGGAAAAGGCATGAAAAGGCAAGAAAATTAAAGAAAAAGCAAGAAAAGGCATGAAAGGGGAAGAAAAGGAAAGAAAGGGCAAGGAAAAGGCAAGATAAGGCAAGATTAGGCAAGGAAAAGGAAAGAAAAGGCAAGATAAGGCAAGATAGGGAAAGAAAAGGGAAGGAAAGGCAAGAAAAGAAAAGAAAATGAAAGATGAGGCAAGATAAGGCAAGAAACGGAAAGAAAAGGCAAGGTAAAGGAAAGATAAGGAAAGAAAAGGCAAGAAAAGGCAAGGAAAGGCAAGAAAAGGCTTTAAAAGGCAAGAAAATGAAAGAAAAGCAAAGAAATGGCATAAAAAGGCAAGAAAAGGCAAGATAAGATAAGAAAAGGCAAGATAAGGAACGAAAGTGCAAGATAAGGAACGAAAGTGCTAAATAAGGCAAGATAAGGCAAGAAAAGGCATGAAAAGGAAAGAAAAGGCAAGAAAAGGAAAGGTAAGTAAAAAAAAAGGCAAGAAAAGGCAAGATAAGGCAAGCAAAGGCAAGAAAAGGAAAGATAAGGTAAGAAAAGGGAAGGAAAAGGAAAGAAAATGGAAGAAAAGGAAAGAAAAGGCAAGAAAATGCATGAAAAAGGCCAGAAAAGGAAAGATAAGGCAAGAAAAGACATGAAAAGGCAAGAAAAGGCAAGGAAAAGATAAGAAAATTGAAGATAAGGAAATAAAAGGCATGGAAATGGCATGAAATGGCAAGGAAAAGGCAAGAAAAGGTAAGAAAAGGCAATATAAGGCAAGAAAAGGCAAGGAAAAGGCATGAAAAGGCAAGAAAAGGAAAGAAAAGGCTAGAAAAGGCAAGAAAAGTCATGAAAAGGCAAGATAAGGCAAGAAAAGGTAAGAAAAGTCATGAAAAGGCAAGAAAAGGCAAGATAAGACAAGTTAAGGCAAGATGAGGGAAGAAAAGGAATGAAAAGGCATGATAAGGCAAGATAAGGGCAGAAAAGGCAAGAAAAGGCAAGATAAGGCATGATAAGGGAAGAAAAGGAAAGATAAGGCATGATAAGGCAAGATAAGGGCAGAAAAGGTAAGAAAAGGCAAGATAAGGCATGATAAGGGAAGAAAAGGAAAGAAAAGGCAAGGAAAAGGCAAGAAAAGGCAAGAAAAGGCAAGAAAAGGCACGGAAAAGGCAAGGAAAAGGCAAGATAAGGAATGAAACGGCATGGAAATGGCATGAAAAGGAAAGGAAAAGGCAAGAAAAGGAAAGAAAAGATAAGAAAAGGCAAGAAAAGGTAAGATAAGGCAAGAAAAGGAAAGAAAAGGAAAGATAAAGGCAAGAAAAGGAATGATAAGGCAACATAAGGCAAGAAAAGGAAAGATAAGGCATGAAAAGGAATGATAAGGCAAGATAAGGGAAGAAAAGGAAAGATAAGGGAAGATAAGACAAGATAAGGGAAGAAAAGGCATGAAAAAGCCAAAAAAAGGCAAGATAAGGCAAGCAAAGGCAAGAAAAGGAAAGATAAGACAAGAAAAGGCAGGGAAAAGGAAAGAAAAGGCATGGAAAAGGCATAAAAAGGAAAGAAAAGGAAAGATAAGGCAAGAAAAGGCATAAAAAGGTAAGAAAAGGAAAGAAAAGGCATGGAAAAGGCAAGATAAGGCTAGAAAAGGAAAGAAAAGGCAAGGAAAACGCAAGGAAAATGCAAGGTAAGGCAAGATAAGGAAGGAAAAGGCATGGAAATGGCATGAAAATGCAAGGAAAAGGCATGGAAATGGCATGAAAATGCAAGGAAAAGGCAAGAAAAGGAAAGATAAGGCAAGAAAAGGAATGAAAAGGCATGGAAAAGGCAAGAAAAGGCAAGGAAAAGGCAAGAAAAGGCAAGAATAGGCTTGAAAAGGCAAGAAAAGGCTTGAAAAGGCAAGAAATGGTAAAATAAGGCAAGAAAAGGCAAGGAAAAGGCAAGTAAAGGCGAGAAAAGGTAAGAAAAGGAAAGAAAAGAAGAGAAAAGGTAAAAAAAGGCATGATAAGGTAAGAAAAAGTAATATAAGGCAAGAAAAGGAAAGAAAAGGAAAGATAAGGCAGGATAAGGCAATAAAAGGCAAGAAAAGGAAAGATGAGGCTGGAAATGGCATAAAAAGGTAAGAAAAGGAAAGAAAAGGCAAGGAAAAGGCAAGGAATAGGAAAGAAAAGGCAAAAAAAGGAAAGAAAAGGCAAGAAAAGGCATGGAAAAGGCATGAAAATGTAAGAAAAGGCAAGAAAAAGGCAAGATAAGGTAAGAAAGGCAAGGAAAAGGCAAAAAAGAAAAGATAAGGCAAAAAAAGGAAAGAAAAGGAAATAAAAGGAAAGATAAGCCAAGATAAGATAAGTAAAGTCATGGAATAGGAATGAAAAGGCAAGAAAAGGAAAGACAAGGCATGAAATGACAAGAAAAGAAATGAAAGGGTAAGGAAAAGGCAAGATAGGGGATGGAAAAGGCAAGATAAGGTAAGGTATGGCAAGAAAAGGCAAAAAAAGGTATGGAAAAGGAATGAAAAGGTAGGAAAAGGGAAGATAAGTCAAGAAAAGAAAAGAAAGGGCAAGGAAAAGGTAAGAAAAGGCAAGGAAAAGGCAAGTATAGGCGAGAAAAGGTAAGAAAAGGAAAGAAAAGACGAGAAAAGGTAAAAAAAGGCATGAAAAGGTAAGAAAAAGCAATATAAGGCAAGAAAAGGAAAGAAAAGGAAAGATAAGGCAGGATAAGGCAATAAAAGGCAAGAAAAGGAAAGATAAGGCAAGAAATGGCATAAAAAGGTATGAAAAGGAAAGAAAAGGCAAGGAAAAGGAAAGAAAAGGGAAGGAATAGGGAAGAAAAGGCAAAAAAAGGAAAGAAAAGGCAAAAAAAGGAAAGAAAAGGCAAGAAAAGGCATGGAAAAGGCATGAAAATGTAAGAAAATGCAAGAAAAAGGCAAGATAAGGTAAGAAAGGCAAGGAAAAGGCAGGAAAAGGCAAAAAAGGAAAGATAAGGCAAGAAAAGGAAATAAAAGGAAATAAAAGGAAAGATAAGCCAAGATAAGATAAGTAAAGTCATGGAATAGGAATGAAAAGGCAAGAAAAGGAAAGACAAGGCATGAAAAGACAAGAAAAGAAATTAAAGGGTAAGGAAAAGGCAAGATAAGGGATGGAAAAAGCAAGATAAGGTAAGGTATGGCAAGAAAAGGCAAAAAAAGGTATGGAAAAGAAATGAAAAGGTAGGAAAAGGAAAGATAAGTCAAGAAAAGAAAAGAAAGGGCAAGGAAAAGGTAAGAAAAGGCAAGAAAAGGAAAGCAAAGGCAAGGAAAAAGAAAGAATAGGCAATCAAAGGCAAGATAAGGCAAGATAGGGCAAGAAAAGGGAAGGAAAGGCAAGAAAATAAAAGAAAATGAAAGATGAGGCAAGATAAGGCAAGAAAAGGCAAGGAAAAGGCAAGATAAGGAAATAAAAGGTAAGAAAAGGCAAGGAAAAGGCATGAAAAGGAAAGAAAGGGCATGAAAAGGCAAGATAAGGCAAGATAAGGTAAGAAAAGGCAAGGAAAAGGCAAGAAAAGATAAGATAAGGCAAGAAAAGGCAAGATAAGTGAAAAAAAGGCAAGAAATGGTAAGATAATTCAAGAAAAGGCAATAAAAGGCAAGATAAGGGAAGAAAAGGCAAGCAAAGTCAAGAAAAGGAAAGATAAGGCAAGAAAAGGAAAGGAAAAGGAAAGTAAATGCAAGAAAAGGCATGGAAAAGGCATGATAAGGCAAGAAAAGGAAAGATAAGGCAAGAAAAGGCATGAAAAGGCAAGATGAGGCAAGAAAAGGCAAGAAAAGGAAAGAAAAGGTGTGGAAAAGGCAACGAAAAGGCAAGAAAAGGCAATATAAGGAAAGAAACGGCATGGAAATGGCAAGAAAAGGCAAGAAAAAGGCAAGAAAAGGAAAGAAAAGATAAGAAAAGGCAAGAAAAGGCAAGATAAGGCAAGAAAAGGAAAGATAAAGGCAAGAAAAGGCAAGGAAAGGCAAGAAAAGGTAAGAAAGGGCATGAAAAGGTAAGAAAAGGCAAGAAATGGTAAAATAAGGTAAGAAAAGGCAAAGAAAAGGCACGAAAAGGTAAGAAAAGGCGAGAAAAGGTAAGAAAAAGAAAGAAAAGTCAAGAAAAGGTAAGAAAAGGCAATATCAGGCTAGAAAATAAAAGAAAAGGAAAGAAAAGGAAAGATAAGGCAAGATAAGGAAATAAAAGGCAAAAAAAGGCATAAAAAGGTAAGAAAAGGAAAGAAAAGGCAAGGAAAAGGCAAGGAATAGGCAAGAAAAGGCAAAAAAAAAGGAAACAAAAGGCAAGAAAAGGCATGGAAAAGGCATGAAAATGCAAGAAAAGGCAAGAAAAAGGCAAGATAAGGTAAGAAAGGCAAGGAAAAGGCAAAAAAGGAAAGAATAGGCAAGAAAAGGCTAGAAATGGCATGGAACGGTAAGAAAAGGCAAGATGACGTAGGGACGTCCTTATTATTATTTTCCTTGTTCATGTACTGATTTGGATATTAAGCTCATCGTGTGGTTAATTAGGTCTAAGTACCAATTATGTGGGAAAGGGGAATAAATGGCAGTCTTAATCAGCTTGTAACCTACGTGACTTATGATTAGTTTGGCATAAAACAAGCCTTAAGTCACGCCCCTATTAAAGGGCTAACATGGTGAGAAATAAGAATCAGATTTGAATTAACCCGAGTGTAACTCGTTTTCCTTACGAGCGTGGATTAGTATGATCTATCACAAATTTGCCCTAGCTGGCCGCTTAATTTGATTAAGCCACCTTTGATCTTGCTACGAAAGTTGCGAGATTGAAGTATCCACTCTTTTCATTCCCTTTTGACTTAAATTACGAATCATGCTTCGTTGAGCTACGTCAAGTGGTATCAAAGCTTCGTTCCGATTCCTTGTTCCCTTCCCGATTATCGTTCATTCCCTTAAGCCCATCCAAGAGCTGATCCACAGGGTCACGTGATCCCCTGATCCGTGCCTCAATTACCTACCTAGCACCACCAAAAGTTGAGCGACATCATGGCCGATCTGGATACAGCAAAGAGACTTGGAGATCTTGAGACCTTGATGCAAGAGGACTTAACTCAGCTAAGGAACATGGCGGTGGCTCCCGCGGCACAACCACCTATTGAGATGCGCAACAACCCTTTAGGAGTAGAGGACGATGAGCTGGATGATGTGCAAGAGATGAGAGGAGGAGGCCGGGGTGTTCGGGGATGTGGGTGTGGAGATAGTGGGCGCTATGCAAGGAGAGATGCGCATAGAGGCGATGATAGGGGAGGCGAATTCATGAGGCACGTAGATCGCCCTTTCAAGATGAATATAGAGAAGTTCTATGGGGACATGGATGTGGAAGGGTTCCTAAACTGGCTGGATTCAGTGGAGAAGTACTTTGATTGCATGGATCTTACGGAGGAGCAGAAGGTGAATTACGTGGCTTTCAAGCTTGAGTCAGGAGCTGTGGTTTGGTGGAGGAAAGAACAAAAAACCCGCTGGAGGAGAGGAGATCTACCTATATGACATTGGCCTTCAATGGAGCAGGCCTTGAGGGAGAGGTTCTTGCCCGTGGATTACCATCAGACTCTCTATTCGCAGTTCTTGACGTGCACGCAAGGTAATAAATCCGTTGATGATTACATTACTGAATTCATGAGTCTGGCTTCTCGAAATGATGTGGAGAAGAATGAAGATCAAATGATCGTGCGATTTGTTGATGGTCTTAACTACGAGATCAAGAACCGTTTGGAGATTGACACCTTCCTCTATTTCCACGATGCTTGCACAAAAGCTCAGAAAATTGGCGCGGCCTTGAAGAAGAAGAAAACCATCACTACTCGATTTTCGGGGCCAGGACAAACCTCTAGCTTAAACAAGGGAGGCGAAAAGAGTGTAACCTTTCCGAGTGAGCCAAAGAACGTGACTAAAGAAAAGAATAGTCCTGAGATCGCGCAGAGAAAAGGGAAGGAGCCGGAATCAAGCACGGGGATCAGGTGTTTTAAATGTAACGCCCTCGGACACAAGTCAAGTGAATGCCCAAGGAGAAAGTTTTCTCAACTGTACGAACGAGATGAAGAGGAGGAAGAGCATGCGGGAACCTACATGTGCACCGCCGTTGAGGGAAGCAGTGAAGAGGAGCAAGACTCATCCGAAGAAGAGGAGGAATATTGTGGGGTTATGAGGAAGATGGCCCTAACAGCCACCAAGAAGGACGAATCCCAACGGCATAATTTATTCCGAACTCAATGTCACGTAGTTGAAGAAGTGTGCGAGGTGATCATCGACGGAAGAAGCCAAGAGAATTTTGTGAGCAAGCAGGTCGTGGACAAACTTGGCTTGAAGACCACACCCCATCTAGCTCCATACTCCATAGGATGGATTCGTTTGGGAGGAGGAATCAAAGTCCATGCCAAGTGCATTGTGCCTATCTCAATTGGGAAGTTTAGAGATACGGTCAATTGCGACGTATTAGAGATGGATTCTTGCCATATACTATTAGGGCGACCATTGGAATTTGACAATCAGGCTATACACAAAGGCAAGGAGAATATTTACGAAGTCAAGAAAGAGGGACAACAATTCACTCTCCTCCCAAGGAAACCGAAGCACGGGGAAATCAAGCTAAACAATACCATGCAAACGTTGACGCTGGTAACTTCTTCTAAGCTTTTTCTTGCTTCGATGAAAGAATATGGAGGCTGTCATGTTCTAGTAATGAAGGAATCTGATGTACGCCAAGATGAAAGCACGGAGGTGTTGCCTGATCGAGTCAAAGAGTTGTTGAAACTCTTTCCCGAAGTCGTACCCAAAGATCTACCTAAAGGATTGCCACCTTTAAGAGATATTCAACACCACATAGACTTGATTCCGGAAGCAACCCTGCCGAACTTGCCCCACTACCGCATGAGTCTAACAGAAACTCAGATCCTGCGTGATCAAGTCCAGGAATTGCTCGATAAAGGCTACATCCAGGAGAGCTTAAGTCCATGCGGGGTACCCGCGCTTTTGGTTCCTAAGAAAGACGGCATGTGGAGAATGTGCGTGGACAGTCGAGCGATCAACAAAATAACAGTGGGGTACAGGTTTCCTATCCCTCACCTCAATGACATGCTTGATAATTTGAGTGGATCTATGGTGTTTTCGAAGATAGACTTGAAGAGCGGCTATCATCAGATTAGAATCCGTCCTGGAGATGAGTGGAAGACAGCTTTCAAGACTCGGGATGGCTTGTACGAATGGCTCGTCATGCCATTTGGCTTGACAAATGCACCAAGCACCTTCATGAGGTTAATGCACCAGGTCTTGAAGCCATTTCTTGATCAGTTCGTGGTCGTGTACTTCGATGACATCCTGGTGTATACCAAGTCTGAAGCAGACCATCTAAATCAGTTGAAGCAAGTTTTTACCGCACTACGAAGCAATAGCCTTATTGTCAATTTGAGAAAGTGTGTATTTTGGAAAGAAAGCTTGGTGTACATCGGATTTGTCATGGGAAAAGATAGGATTCAGGTTGATCAAGTGAAGATCGAAGCCATCCAGTCGTGGCCAATCCCTCTGAATGTAAGTCAGGTTCGAAGCTTCCTCGGGTTGGCAACATTTTTTCGAAGATTCATTCGTAACTTTAGCATTATTGCCGCACCGCTTACTTCCTTGCTAAAGAAGCAAGCCAAGTTCGAATGGGGAGATGATGCGGATCGTGCTTTTAGCCAACTGAAGGAGATGTTGAGCTCTGCCCCAGTACTTGCACTTTCTGATTTCTCTAAGTTGTTTGAAGTAGATGTTGATGCGTGTGGTGTTGGCATTGGAGCTATGTTGTCTCAAGAAAAGTGACCTGTTGCTTATTTTAGTGAAAAGTTGAGTGAGCACAGGCAGACTTGGTCGACGTATGAGCAAGAGTTCTATGCTGTGTTTAGAGCTCTCAAGACGTGGGAGCACTACTTGGTTGGAAAAGAATTTGTGTTATTCACGGATCATAATGCTCTTAAGTTTTTGAATGATCAGTCCAAGCTGACCAACCATATGCATGCTAGATGGAGCACGTACTTGCAAAAGTTCCCGTTTAAGATTGCACACAAGAGTGGAAGTCAAAATGTGGTGGCTGATGCATTGAGTCGAAGGGTGAATCTCCTTGTTGAGTTGAGAGGATCAATCACAGCGTTCGACTGTTTGAAAGAAATTTATGAAGGTGACAAAGATTTCGGAGACTTATGGCAACAATGCGAAAATGGGAAGGCGGTGGATGACTATTTTGTACATGATGGTTTTCTTATGAAAGGAAACCAATTATGCATTCCCAAGACATCACTCCAAGAATAACTAATGTGGGACATGCATGGAGGGGGGCTTTCTACTGGCCTAAGATGAGCAAAGAAGTGGCCAAAATGGTGAAGCACTGTAGAGTTTATCAAGAGACCAAGGGAACAGTGCATAACACGGGCCTCTACATACCATTACCCATTCCAAAGGCCATATGGGAAGACCTCAGCATGGATTTCATACTCGGTTTACCCCGCACTCCTCGTGGTGCAGATTCTATCTTTGTTGTTGTGGACAGGTTGTCAAAGATGGCACACTTCAAAGATGGCGCATGGAGTGGTAAGGCATTTCTTCAAGGAAGTAGTGAGGCTACACGGAGTCCCACGAACAATCAATTCAGACCGAGATGTGAAGTTCTTAGCCACTTTTGGAAGACACTTTGGAAGATGTTTGATGCAACCTTGCAATTCAGCACTTTAGCTCATCCACAAACGGATGGACAGACCGATGCAACGAATAGAACTCTTGGTAACTTGCTACGGAGTTTGTGTCATGAGAAAAAGAGGCAATGGGACATGGCATTGCCAATTACTGAATTTGCTTACAATGGCGCAGTTCACCGCGTGACAGGAAGATCACCATTTTCTTTAGTTTATACTAAAGAGCCTAATCATTTAGTGGATGCGTCTTCAATTCTGAGGCCTGCTAAAGGCAATGCACATGCCATTACCTTCGCGGAGCAAGCCCAAGCAGTTATTGATGATGTTTGGATGAAGTTGGAAGAGGCTTATAGCAAAGAGAAGGCGCGAGTTGATGAGCATAGGCGTGTTCAAATTTTTTAGCCAGGCGAGCAAGTCATGGTCGACTTTAGAAAGGAAAGGATGCCGAGCAATATGGGAGGCAAATTGCAAGTTCAGAAATTTGGACCATACAAGATCCTTAGGCGTATCAATGATAATGCGTACGTGGTGGACCTTCCGGAGGAGTTTGGTGTGTCGAAGAGTTTCAATGTGGCAGACTTGACACCATACTTTGATAATGCAATAAAAGGCAGAATTAGGCAGGAAAATGCAAGGAAAAGGCAAGAAATGGCAAGAGAAGGCATGGAAAAGATATGAAAAGGCAAGAAAAAGGCAAAAAAAGGAAAGATAAGGCAAGAAAAGGCAAGGAAAAGGCAAGAAAACGCAAAAAAAGGTATGAAAATTCATGAAAAAGTAAGAAAAGGGAAGATAAGGCAAGAAACGGAAAGAAAAGGAAAGATAAGGTAAGATAAGGCAACATAAGGCAAGGTAAGGCAAGAAAAGGCAAGGAAAATGTAAGATAAGGCAAGAAAAAGCAAGAAAATTCATGGAAAAGGCATGAAAAGGCAAGAAAAGGCAAGATAAGGTAAGAATAGGCAAGACAAGGCACAAAAAGGCAAGACAAGGCAGGAAAAGGCAAGGAAAATGCAAGAACAGGAAAAAAAAGGCATGGAAAAGGCATGAAAAGGCAAGAAAAGTCAAGAAAAAGGCAAGATAAGGTATGAAAGCCAAGGAAAAGGCAAGAAAAGTCAAAAAAAGGAAAGATAAGGCAAGAAAAGGCAAGGAAAATGCACGAAAAGGCCTGAAAAGGCATGAAAAGGCTTGAAAAGGTAAGAAAAGGCAAGAAAAGGAAAGAAAAGGAAAGATAAGGTAAGATATGGCAAGATAAGGTAAGAAGAAGATTGGAAAAAGCAAGAAAAGGCAAGAAAAGGCAAGAAAAGGAATGGAAAGGGCACGAAAAGGCAAGAAAAGGCATGGAAAAGGCATGAAAAAGCAAGAAAAGGAAAGGAAAGGCAAGAAAAGGTAAGAAAAGGCAAGAAAAGGCAAGAAAAGGAAAGAAAATAAAGAAAAGGCAAGATAAGGCAAGATAAGGCAATAAAAGGCAAGATTAGGCAGGAAAATATAAGGAAAGGCAAGAAAAGGCATGGAAAAGGCATAAAATGCCAAGAAAAGGCAAGAAAAAGGCAAGAAAAGGTAAGAAAGGCAAGGAAAAGGCATGAAAGGAAAAAAAAAGAAAGATGAGGCAAGAAAAGGCAAGGAAAAGGCAAAAAAAGGAAAGATAAGGCGAGAAAAGGCAAGATAAGGTAAGAAAGGCAAGGAAAAGGCAAGGAAAAGGCAAGAAATGGCAAGAGAAGGCATGGAAAAGGTATGAAAAGGCAAGAAAAGGAAAGATAAGGCAACAAAAGGAATGAAACGGCAAGAAAAGAAAAGAAAGGGCAAGGAAAAGGTAAGAAAAGGCATGATAAGGCAAGAAAAGGAAAGAAAATGGAAGGAAAAGGAAAGAAAAGGCAAGAAAAGAAAAGAAAATGATAGATGAGGCAAGAAAACGCAAGGAAAAGGCAAGATAAGGAAAGAAAAAGTAAAAAAAGGCAAGGAAAAGGCATGAAAAGGTAAGAAAAGGAAAGAAAAAGCAAGAAAAGGCATGAAAAGGCAAGAAAAGGCAAGATAAGGTAACAGAAGGAAAGGAAAGATAAGGAATGAAAGTGCAAGATAAGGAAGAAAGGCAAGATAAGGCAAGAAAAAGCAAGAAAAGGCAAGACAATTCAAGAAAAGGCAAGAAAAGGAAAGATAAGGCAAGAAAAGGCACAGAAAAGGCAAGAAAAGGCAAGAAAAGGCAAGAAAAGGAAAGAAAAGCCGTGAAAAGGCAAGAAAAGGTAAGAAATGGTAAGATAAGGCAAGAAAAGGCAAGAAAAGGAAAGAAAAGCCATGAAAAGGCAAGAAAAGGTAAGAAATGGTAAGATAAGGCAAGAAAAGGAAAGGAAATGGCATGAAAAGGCAAGAAAAGAAAAGAAAAGGCGAGAAAAGGTATGAAAAGTTAAGAAAAGGCAAGAAAATGTAAGAAAATATAAGAAAAGACAAAATAAGGCAAGAAAAGGAAAGAGAAGGAAAGATAAGGTAAGATAAGGCAATAAAAGGCAAGATCAGGCAGGAAAAGGCATGGAAAAGGCAAGAAAAGGCATGGAAAAAAGCAAGAAAAGGCAAGAAAAGGCAAGAAAAAGTCAAGATAAGGTAAGAAAGGCAAGGAAAAGGCAAGAAAAGGAAAAAAAGGAAAGATAAGGCAAGAAAAGGCATGAAAAGGTAAGGAAAAGGCAAGAAAAAGCATGAAAAGGCAAGAAAAGGCATGAAACGGTAAGAAAAGGCAAGATAAGGCAAGAAAAGGAAAGAAAAGGAAAGATAAGGCAAGAAAAGAAATGAAAGGGCAAGGAAAAGGCAAGATAAGGCAAGGAAAAGGCAAGATAAGTCAAGAAAAGGTAAGAAAAAGGCAAGATAAGGCAAGGTAAGGCAAGAACAGCCTAGGAAAAGGCAAGGAAAAGGCAAGATAAGGAAAGAAAAGGCATGGAAATGGCAAGAAAATGTAAGAAAAGGCAAGGAAAAGGTAAGATAAGGTAAGAAAAAGCAAGGAAAAGACATGAAAAGGCAAGAAAAGGAAAGAAAAAACAAGGAAAGGCAAGGAAAAGGCAAGAAAAGGCATGAAAATTCAAGAAAAGGCATGAAAAGGTAAGAAAAGGCAAGATCAGGCAAGAAAAAGAAAGAAACAGAAAGATAAGGCAAGAAAAGGTAAGGTAAGGCAAGAAAAGGCAAGGAAAAGGTAAGATAAGGCGAGAAAAGGCAAGATAAGGCAACATAGGGCAAGAAAAGGCAAGGAAAAGGTAAAAAAAAGGCAAGAAAAGGCATGGAAAAGTCATGAAAAGGCAAGAAAAGGAAAGAAAAAGCATGAAAAGGCATGAAAGGGGAAGAAAATGAAAGAAATTAAGGCAAGGAAAAGGAAAGAAAAGTCAAGATAAAGTAAGAAAAGGCAAGATAAGGCAAGATAGGGAAAGAAAAGGGAAGGAAAGGCAAGAAAAGAAAAGAAAATGAAAGATGAGGCAAGATAAGGCAAGAAAAGGAAAGAAAAGGGAAGGAAAAGGCAAGATAAGGAAAGAAAAGGCAAGAAAAGGCAAGGAAAGCCAAGGAAAAGGCTTTAAAAGGCAAGAAAATGAAAGAAAAGCAAAGAAATGGCATAAAAAGGCAAGAAAAGGCAAGATAAGATAAGAAAAGGCAAGATAAGGAACGAAAGTGCAAAATAAGGCAAGATAAGGCAAGAAAAAGCATGAAAAGGAAAGAAAAGGCAAGATAAGTCAAAAAAAGGTAAGAAAAGGCAAGATAAGGCAAGATAAGGTAAGCAAAGGAAAGAAAAGGAAGGATAAGGTAAGAAAAGGCAAGGAAAAGGAAAGAAAATGCATGAAAAAGGCCAGCAAAGGAAAGATAAGGCAAGAAAAGGTATGAAAAGGCAAGAAAAGGAAAGAAAAGGCAAGGAAAAGACAAAAAATTGAAGATAAAGAAATAAAAGGCATGGAAATGGCATGAAAAGGCAAGGAAAAGGCAAGAAAAGGTAAGAAAAAGGTAAGAAAAGGCAAGATAAGGCAAGGAAAAGGCATGAAAATGCAAGATAAGGCAAGAAAAAACAAGGAAAAGGCATGAAAAGGCAAGAAAAGGAAAGAAAAGGCTAGAAAAGGCAAGAAAAGTCATGAAAAGGCAAGATAAGGAAAGTTAAGGCAAGATAAGGGAAGAAAAGGAATGAAAAGGCATGATAAGGCAAGATAAGGGCAGAAAAGGCAATAAAAGGCAAGATAAGGCATGATAAGCTATAAAAAGGCAAGAAAAGGCAAGATAAGGCTAGATAAGGCATGAAAATGCAAGAAAAGGCAAGATAAGGCAAGCAAAGGCAAGAAAAGGAAAGATAAGGCAAGAAAAGGCAGGGAAAAGGAAAGAAAAGGCATGAAAGGGCAAGAAAAAGAAAGAAAAGGGAAGAAAAGGCATGAAAAGGTAAGAAAAGGAAAGAAAAGGCAAAGAAAAGGTAAGATAAGGCAAGAAAAGGCAAGAAAAGGAAAGAAAAGGCACAGAAAAGGCAAGGAAAAGGAAAGAAAATGCAAGATAAGGAAAGAAACTGCATGGAAATGGCATGAAAAGGCAAGGAAAAGGCAAGAAAAGAAAAGAAAAGGCAAAGAAAAGGGAAGAAAAGGGAAGAAAAGGCATGAAAAGGTAAGAAAAGGAAAGAAAAGGCAAGGAAAAGGTAAGATAAGGAAGGAAAAGGAAAGAAAAGGAAAGAAAAGGCACAGAAAAGGCAAGGAAAAGGCAAGAAAATGCAAGATAAGGAAAGAAATTGCATGGAAATGGCATGAAAAGGCAAGGAAAAGGCAAGAAAAGGAAAGAAAAGACAATAAAAGGCAAGATAAGGCAAGATAAGGCAAGAAAAGGAAAGATAAGGCAAGAAAAGGCAAGAAAAGGCAAGGAAAAGGCAAGAAAAGGCAAGAAAAGGAAAGAAAAGTGTCACGACCCAAATTCGGGGTCGGTGACCAGCCCTAGACTCTAACCCGTTTATAAAACCAAATAAGTCTAGCAAGCCTCAAAATATATTTTGTCTTTACAAAGTCTCATTCAAATATAATTATTCTTTACATTTATTACAGGATCAAATTGAACTCGGTGGCTATGGAGCTGCTAGACAAAGAACCTACAAAACTGGAGAGAGGGGGGGTGAGTGTTTTGGAACACTCTGTAAGCACATAGAACATAACATATCAGTTATGTCAGATACATGTGGGAGAGACAGAACTTAACTATGTCCCACATCAAACCTAACCAATATGAACATAAAGCTAAGACAACAAAAGACCATCTCCTAAATAAGGTTATCAAGCTGTCACATATCAAACATAACCAAAATTTCAGATAGACCTTAACAAATATATAACACATATCAGATGGACTTCAGATAGGCCTAGATAGTGTCACTCCTACACCAACACGAGGATACCATATCTTAAAGGCGCCATCAGAAACCAACCCGCCGGCCAAACATATCATATCATATCTGTCACGACCCATTATGAGGTCGGTGACCGGCGCTAGACTCCACTGTATATAAACTCCAAAATGCAGATCTAGCCAGCCTCAAAACATAGCATAAAGTTCATCAACATTTATTTAAAGCAACACCAGGGCACGCTATATAAACATGCCTCTCAAACATAAGATATACAAAGATGGTGTGAGAACCATCACCAAAAGTCTGAACAAGTTCCCTGTGATACATGTTCAAACCAAAGCATAGTCCAGGATCTAGCCTCTGAAAACCATTACGGAGCGTCTATACAAGAGTACAAAAGATAACATGATCCAGAGACCTCAAAAGAGTAGCCCTCGAATGAAAGAGATGTGCATGCACCACAGACTCCAGAACCCAAGGCAAACTATGATTGCTTTAACCTGAGATGGATTAGTAAGGGGTAAGTGTTTTGAAACACTTAGTAAGAAGATAGAACATAACATATTGGTTATGTCTGCTACATATGAGAAACAGAACTTAACTATTTCCAACAATATGCAAGACCACAAGATGCATGCCAACCATATGACCACACACACACAAACGTTCACATAGTGAACAAACGGTGAGCTATAGACAGATTTAGACGGGCCACTTCCTCTCCAGCACAGGGATATCAACATGGCCATCAGATCTCCTTTCCATAATCACATACTAAGTTTAATAGTAGTAAATTAGGATATCCCCAGTCTATGTGCACATAGGCTAACATCCCCGGTTAGCACGGGAAAACCTGTCCATATCTCACCAAAAACAATATAGCATACCCACACAAATTGGCCCCACGCTAGGAAAGACATATTCTCTAGCTAGCCATTCACATGTGCCATATCTCTCACAGACTAATCCAAACATGAACGATCTTATCACAAATGCACATGACCACTTCATGAACATACTTCATATACATGAGACGCACATAATCAAGGCCTGAAACATGCACATGCACCAAACAAAACCAAATTTATCATGTTCTATTCGCTTACACAAACGAATATCACTCAATAGTGCCGATTTCCTGAGTCCCAATCTCTCGTCACTTTCAACCTTCAGCCGTTCCTCTCAGATGGTTTTCTTCACTGGAAGCACTTTGAGAAAGCTTTACATGATCTATAACAATTTCCAATTACAAAATGAGGTCAGTTCCTCACTTTCCCGACCGAGTTACATATTGAGCACACGATAAGCTCAATCGCTTTTAAGTTCGATAGATATCACATATAACCCGATATCACACAAAACCCGATTCATTTACTGTACTTAAGCTCTCTTGTATATTCTTGATAACTCAGAGTCCAAAAATCAACCTAGAATCCAAAAGAATTAACTTACCAAGCCTTTACTCATAAACCCTGCTCAATCCTGAACCAGGCAGCTAGTCCAACTTTCAACCAGGTCTTGAAGGCGATTCTTTCATCCAAACAGGGCGTATAATATGGCGTTAGAAAGATAATTAAGTCTTCTACAATCTGTAAGAAGGAACCTAAGTCCAATTCGGAGTCCAACTAAGCTTAATAAGCCGTTCTTCGTCCACTAGCTCATCTGTGTCTTCAGTAGATAGTCCGTTGTTCCAAATAGATTTCCTATTGGCTCCTTGATCCGAATAGAACATATGATACACCGTTAACAAGGTATTTGAGTCCTATACAACTTCCATGAAGACATAAAAGTCCAATTCAAATCCCAAAATAACTTACCAAGTAATTCTTCTTCGACCACCTCACTGATACTCCAGTAACTAGTCCAATGTTCAAAATTAATTCCACGCCGATTCCTTTATCAAAACTTGACATATAATATATGATCAGAAAGCTCTTTATGTTCTCTACAACTTTGATGAAGGTATACAAATCTAGTTCGAGGCAGAATATAGCTTACCAAGTCGTTCTTTGTCACCTACTTCTTTCTCTTTCCTCTTACTCTCTCTCTCAACTTCTCTTCTCTTTTGAGTTATGGCTGAGTCTCGGAATTTCTTGCCTCTTTCTTAAGGTTTCTGAGTCCCAAAAGTATGTAGGTGAGTAAGAGTCCAGCTTGACTCACCTCCTTAACAAAATCTAATGAACTAGCAAGTGGTAATAGGTGATTGGTTGATTCTAAATGAGGTCCAATCAGAAATTGACTAATTGAAGCTCCGTTTTCACTGAGTTCTTTTTCCTTTTATCAAAACTTGTCAACACACGAAATGTAGCCCTATGTGTGTAGTTTCTGGATCATATTTATTTGTAGTATTTGGAGCAAAATTGGGAACGTGGTGCTCAATTTACTAAACAAAGGTCATTGCTGTCCGAACTTGACCAACAAAGTTCTTAAAGCTTGGAATAATTTGACTAGGCTTTGTTGTAGTTGAGCTAGAATCCTAAGAAGACTATAGAATATCTAGAAACATTTCCAAACACATCTCATATGTAGATTGTACCATAGAATACCATTTATTCCAACCGACCATTTATAAGATATCACAATTCTCCCCTCCTTATAAAAAATTCGGTCCCCGAATTTACTTGAGGCATGGAGTCCTTACAGTGTTAGTCAAATAGGTGTGGATACTTCCCTCGCATATCCGCCTCCAACTCCCATGTAGCCTCTGCTGGAGAATGATTTTGCCATTCCACTTTCACAAATGGAAGATCTTTGGTCCTCAAATTTCTCACTTGTCGACCCAATATCCGTAAGGGTCGCTCTTCGTATGTAAGATCATCCTGGAAGTCCACATTTGGTTGGTCTAGCACATGTGAAGGATCATATAGGTATCTCTTAAGCATCGAGACATGAAACACTAGATGTATATGCGAGAATATAGGTGGTAATGCCAACCGATAAGCCACTCGACCAACTCGCTCCAAAATCTCAAATGGTCCCACATATCTTGGACTCAATTTACCTTTTTTCCCAAATCTCATAATCCCTTTCATTGGAGATACCTTCAGAAACACATTGGTACCCACTTCAAACTCAATATCTTTTGTCCTTTTATCTGAGTATGACTTCTGTCTACTTTGAGCTGTCACTAATCGTTTCCGAATCACCTTAATCTTATCAATTGTCTCCTGTATGAATTCAAGACTCAGCTGTTGCTTCTCACCAACTTCATCCCAACATATTGGTGACCTACACTTTCTACCATACAATGCCTCATAAGGTGCCATCAGAATACCAGCTTGATAACTGTTATTGTAGGAAAACTCCATTAAAGGTAAATAGAGCTCCCAGCTCCCTCCAAAATCTATCACACATGCTCGCATCATATCCTCTAATATTTGTATTGTCCGTTCTGACTGTCCATCTGTCTGAGGATGGAAAGCTGTACTCAAATCCAAACGAGTACCCATGGCATCTTGAAACTTCTTCCAAAATCGAGATGTAAAATGTGTCCCTCGATAAGAAACTATTGAAACCGGAACTCCGTGCAGTCGAACAATCTGATCAATGAATAGTTGGGCAAACTTTGCTGCATCATATGTATTCTTAATAGGTATAAAGTGTGCCGACTTCGTCAATCGATCCACAATAACCCAAACAGAATCAAACCCCCTTGGTGAAGTCGGGAGGCCCACTAACAAATCCATGGTGATTCGTTCCCATTTCCATTCTGGAATATCCAATGGTTGCAACAAACCAGAAGGTCTTTGATGTTCAGCTTTAACCTGTTGACATGTTAAACACTTAGCGACAAAATCACCAATGTCCTTTTTCATGCCATTCCACCAATAATGATTCTTCATATCTTGATACATCTTGGTCGAACCTGGATGCATACTATACACAGCCTTATGTGCTTGAGCCATAATGTCTCTCCTCATATCTCCTACATCAGGCACAACCAATCGAGTACCAAAATATAAAACACCATTTGAACTAAGATAAAATTTAGGCAATGCATCTTCCTCAACTTTTTTAATCATCTCCATCAACTCAGGGTCCTCTCGTTGTAGTTCCACAACTCGATTACGGATAGTTGGTTGCATATGTATCTCACCTAACATCATAGGTTCAGTTCCATTTAGAACTGTTGTCAACTCCAACCCTTGGTCAACTAGCTCATGTAGGCTTGAAATCAAAGGTCTTCGAATCAATGACATATGTGCCAAACTACCAGCTAATTTTTGGCTTAAAGCATCTGCAACTACATTAGCCTTCCCTGGATGATAGCTAATGACACAATCATAGTCTTTCAGAAGCTCCATCCATCTCCTTTGTCTCATATTTAGATCCCTCTGATCAAAAATATACTTTAAGCTCTTATGATCCGTAAATATTTCAAATTTCTCACCATATAGATAATGCCTCCATATCTTGAGTGCAAACACTACTGCAGCCATTTCCAAATCGTGCACTGGATAATTATGCTCGTGTTTCTTCAACTGTCTAGATGCATAAGCTATCACATTTCTTTCCTGCATCAAAACACATCCCAAACCAATCCTAGAAGCATCACAGTATACAGCATATCCCCCGGATGCAGACGGTAAAGCCAAAACAGGAGCATTGGTTAACAAACTTTTCAACTCCTGAAAACTTCTCTCACAATCTTCTACCCACACATATTTTACATTCTTCTGTGTCAATCGAGTGAGTGGAGCAGCCAAAGTAGAAAACCCTTTTACAAACCGTCTATAATATCCAGCCAAACCAAGGAAGCTACGTACCTCAGTAACATTTGTGGGAGTTGGCCAATTCACCACAGCTTCCACCTTCATTGGATCAACTGACACTCCATCCTTGGAAACAACATGTCCTAGGAATGCCACACTTTGCAACCAAAACTCACACTTGGAAAATTTAGCATACAACTGATGATCAAGCAAGGTTTTCAGAACCAACTGCAGATGTCCTTCATGCTCTTCCTTAGTCCGTGAATAAATCAATATGTCATCAATAAAGACAACTACAAATAGATCCAAGAATGGCTTGAACACTCGGTTCATCAAACCCATAAAGAAAGCAGGTGCATTAGTAAGACCAAATGGCATAACCAAAAACTCATAGTGTCCATATCGAGTTCTAAAGGCTGTCTTAGTCACATCTTCTTTTCGGATCCTTAACTGATGATATCCAGACCTTAAATCAATCTTTGAAAACTACTTGGCATCCCTTAACTGATCAAACAAATCATCAATGCGTGGAAGAGGATATTGGTTGCGAATAGTTACCTTATTGAGCTTACGATAATCAATGCACAACCTTAAACTTCCATCTTTCTTTCTAACAAACAACACTGGAGCACCCCATGGGGAAACACTAGGCCGAATATATCCTTTATCCAACAGATCCTGCAATTGAACTTTCAACTCTTTTAACTCAGCAGGTGCCATACGATACGGCAGTATAGAGATTGGTTCGGTCCCTGGCATTAACTTAATGCAAAACTCAATCTCCCTCTCAGGTGGTAAACCTGGCAAGTCATCTGGAAAAACATCTGAAAATTCTTTCACGACAGGAATCTCATCAATAGTTATCTTCTCTGCATCTGCATCTGTATCACAATCTTTAATAATAGCCAAATAACTCACACAATCCCTTTTTAATAATCTGAAAGCCTTCAAACATGAGATAAGCCTAGCTGGAATTACCATCCCATCACCCCGAAACATAAATTCTGGCTCACCCTTAGGCTTGAAGGTCACAATCTTATTGAAACAATCTACTGTTGCATGATATGATGATAACCAATCCATACCCAAAATCACATCAAAATCCTCCATATCAAGCACGTGTAAATCAGCAACCATATCACGTCCATCAACAACAATCACACATGATTTAAGAACTAAATGCACATGTATGATATGACCTGATGGGGTACAAACATCTAGTGACTCCCCTAAGGACACAAGTTGATCATCAAAAGACTTAGCAAACTGGGGTGACAAGAATGAATGTGTCGACCCCGAATCAAACAAGACTCGAGCATCTGACAAGCCTATAGGGAGTATACCTGAAACCACAGTATTAGATGTGGTAGCATCTTTCTTTGTCAAAGCATATACTCGAGCAGGACCACCTCCACTATGCTCCATAGGCTCCTTTTCCATATGAATTGAATTTTCTCCCTCATTGCTCCTACGTTGTTCTTGAGGTCGAGAAAATCTGTAACCATGAGGTACAGTAGAAAGACTAGCAACCTGTACACGTTGCCTTGCCTTATCCTCAGGACAATCTTTGATATGATGTCCATAATTGCCACATCCAAAGCAAGCTCCTGTCTGTCTATGGCATGGCCTTCCATGATGTTGTTGTTTCCCACATCTTGGACAACTTGCTGAGCTACTAGACTGGTCCCGACTACCATGTAGGTTGCGAACATCTTTTCCTCTCCCAAATCTACCAAATGATCCACTGCCCCTTGACAAGGCAGGCTGAATGCTCATCCTTCTTTGTTGTTGCCCAAAGCTTTGGTTAGAACTAGGTTGTGGTTGTCTTTCAAACCTCTGCACTTTTGGTTGCCTTTAGGTCATCTGGCGCTCAGTATCGCGCATCTCTAATGTCCTTGCACAATCCACTGCAGCTGCATATGACTTGAATCCACGAGGGTACATAACTTTGAACATAGCATCATCAAGTCCCCGAATGAACCTCTTTACCTTCTTCTCCTCATCAGGAATTAAATGCTTTGCATAACGGGAAAGATAACAAAACCTCTGATCATACTCGGTTACTGTCATCTCTGGTGTCTTCACTAGCCGCTCAAACTCAAAGGCACGAGCATCCCTCAAACTCTCAGGCAAGAAGCGGTCCAATAAAGCTTTACTAAACTTCTTCCAAGTCCATCCACGTGATCCCACAGTTTGGAACCAAACTCCAGCCTCTCTAGTTAACTTAAATGCAGCCAACTCCACCATCCTCTTTCCTTCACATTTTAGGATCTTCCACCTCTTCTCCATTTCATCAATAAATATCTGAGGATCATCACGCACACCTGAGAATGTAGGTGGCTCCAACTTTAAAAACTCTGCCAATGAGTCATCTCTAGGAACTAAAGTAGCTTTTCAATCCACCTGGCTTTGTTGAGTAGCAATAAATTTCTCCATTGCTATCAACACTCTTTCCACAGCATAACCACCATGCCTTTCAGCCTCAGAAGTACCACCAACTAGTGGGTCAATCTCAACTGTCGTGGTATTATCTGTAGTTGTGTTCTCAGCTGGTAGTGCTGGCTCAAGTACAATATCATCTCTATGTCCATCAGAGCACTCACCTCGCTCCCTGATAGTAGTTTCAGCACCTCTACGTGTAACAGGCATATTCTCCCTATAAGAGCAAGTCATAATTTAAGAAGACCAAAGGACAAGCTGATACAATGAGGGACAAAGACATGACCGATCCTATGCTCCGTAGGGTTCCTAAAGTACACATTTAGATAACACATAAGACAAAACTCTATTGAGCTCTGATACTAAGTCTGTCACAACCCATTATGAGGTCGATGACCGGCGCTAGACTCCACTGTATATAAACTCCAAAATGCAGATCTAGCCAGCCTCAAAACATAGCATAAAGTTCATCAACATTTATTTAAAGCAACACCAGGGCACGCTATATAAACATGCCTCTCAAACATAAGATATACAAAGATGGTGTGAGAACCAACACCAAAAGTCTGAACAAGTTCCCTGTGATACATGTTCAAACCAAAGCATAGTCCAGGATCTAGCCTCTGAAAACCATTACAGAGCGTCTATACAAGAGTACAAAAGATAGCATGATCCAGAGACCTCAAAAGAGTAGCCCTCGAATGAAAGAGATGTGCATGCACCACAGACTCCAGAACCCGAGGCAAACTATGATTGCTTTAACCTGAGATGGATTAGTAAGGGGTAAGTGTTTTGAAACACTTAGTAAGAAGATAGAACATAACATATTGGTTATGTCTGCTACATATGAGAAACAGAACTTAACTATTTCCAACAATATGCAAGACCACAAGATGCATGCCAACCATATGACCACACACACACAAACGTTCACATAGTGAACAAACGGTGAGCTATAGACAGATTTAGACGGGCCACTTCCTCTCCAGCACAGGGATATCAACATGGCCATCAGATCTCCTTTCCATAATCACATACTAAGTTTAATAGTAGTAAACTAGGATATCCCCAGTCTATGTGAACATAGGCTAACATCCCCGGTTAGCACGGGAAAACCTGTCCATATCTCACCAAAAACAATATAGCATACCCACACAAATTGGCCCCACGCTAGGAAAGACATATTCTCTAGCTAGCCATTCACATGTACCATATCTCTCACAGACTAATCCAAACATGAACGATCTTATCACAAATGCACATGACCACTTCATGAACATACTTCATATACATGAGACGCACATAATCAAGGCCTGAAACATGCACATGCACCAAACAAAACCAAATTTATCATGTTCTATTCGCATACACAAACGAATATCACTCAATAGTGCCGATTTCCTGAGTCCCAATCTCTCGTCACTTTCAACCTTCAGCCGTTCCTCTCAGATGGTTTTCTTCACTGGAAGCACTTTGAGAAAGCTTTACATGATCTGTATAACAATTTCCAATTACAAAATGAGGTCAGTTCCTCACTTTCCCAACCGAGTTACATATTGAGCACACGATAAGCTCAATCGCTTTTAAGTTCGATAGATATCACATATAACCCGATATCACACAAAACCCGATTTATTTACTGTACTTAAGCTCTCTTGTATATTCTTGATAACTCAGAGTCCAAAAATCAACCTAGAATCCAAAAGAATTAACTTACCAAGCCTTTACTCATAAACCCTGCTCAATCCTGAACCAGGCAGCTAGTCCAACTTTCAACCAGGTCTTGAAGGCGATTCTTTCATCCAAACAGGGCGTATAATATGGCGTTAGAAAGATAATTAAGTCTTCTACAATCGGTAAGAAGGAACGTAAGTCCAATTCAGAGTCCAACTAAGCTTAATAAGCCGTTCTTCTTCCACTAGCTCATCTGTGTCTTCAGTAGATAGTCCGTTGTTCCAAATAGATTTCCTATTGGCTCCTTGATCAGAATAGAACATATAATACACCGTTAACAAGGTATTTGAGTCCTCTACAACTTCCATGAAGACATAAAAGTCCAATTCAAATCCGAAAATAACTTACCAAGCAATTCTTCTTCGACCACCTCACTGATACTCCAGTAACTAGTCTAATGTTCAAAATTAATTCCACGCCGATTCCTTTATCAAAACTGGACATATAATAGATGCTCAGAAAGCTTTTTATGTCCTCTACAATTTTGATGAAGGTATACAAATCTAGTTCGAGGCATAATATAGCTTACCAAGTCGTTCTTTGTCACCTACTTCTTTCTCTTTCCTCTTACTCTCTCTCTCAACTTCTCTTCTCTTTTGAGTTATGGCTGAGTCTCGGAATTTCTTGCCTCTTCCTTAAGGTTTCTGAGTCCCAAAAGTATGTAGGTGAGTAAGAGTCCAGCTTGACTCACCTCCTTAACAAAATCTAATGAACTAGCAAGTGGTAATAGGTGATTGGTTGATTCTAAATGAGGTCCAATCAGAAATTGACTAATTGAAGCTCCGTTTTCACTGAGTTCTTTTTCCTTTTATCAAAACTTGTCAACACACGAAATGTAGCCCTATGTGTGTAGTTTCTGGATCATATTTATTTGTAGTATTTGGAGCAAAATTGAGAACGTGGTGCTCAATTTACTAAACAAAGGTCATTGCTGTCCGAACTTGACCAACAAAGTTCTTAAAGCTTGGAATAATTTGACTAGGCTTTGTTGTAGTTGAGCTAGAATCCTAAGAAGACTATAGAATATCTAGAAACATTTCCAAACACATCTCATATGTAGATTGTACCATAGAATACCATTTATTCCAACCGACCATTTATAACATATCACAATATCAGAATCCTTGTATCCTTAGTATATGTGCACATTTTCCAACAGCCCCGGTTGGTCACGGGTAGACCTCATCATCAGCCATCCACAAACAACGTACCAAACATACCAAAATCCACATAGACCAAAACATATTGATCACATATTCACATACATATCAAAGTAGCCCCAAGCTAGGAAACGCATGTTCTCTAGCTGGCCATACACATATGCCACATATTTCACAAATCTGACCCAAGTAAGACCAAACATAACACATATGAACAAGATGAATTCATAAACAAAACCCATATGCATGAGACGCACATACTTAAGTCTGAAACATGCACATGTACCAAACAAACCAAAGCTGTCATGATCTATATGCTTACCCTAATGGAGACAGTCCGACGAATGCTTATTCCTCGATATAATCCTCTTTTCACTTTGGACCTTCGTCCAACCGTCTTTCCAAGATCGTTTCTTCCATAATCCATCTTAAAGAAGCCTCATACAATCAAGTTGTTACTCTTGAACCACCTCAATTCTGAAACCTGAAAGTCAGTCCGTAGCTCAACTAAGGTTTGATAATGATTCCAAGAACTTCATCTTCCACCATCTTGACTGTATACTCCAATAAATAGTCCGTAGTGCAAAATACATTTTAGGTCAATTCCGAACACTTCTTTATCCATGAGCTCACTTGTATACTCCAGTTATTAGTCAAACCATTCTTTGTTGACCTGCTTCTTTCTCTTTCTTCTATCTCTCTCTCTTCTTTTTCTTCTCTTACATTTTGTGGCTTATCTCCAGAGTTTCTTACCTCTTCCTTTAATTTTTTGAGTCCTAAAAGAGTGTAGGTGAGTCACCATTCAGCATGACTCACGTCTTCAACTAATTCTAACTAGTTTCCAAGTGGTAAAAGGTGATTGGATGGCTTTTCCAAGGGATCTAATCAGGATGCAGCACATTGAGTCCCATTTTTCACCAAATTCAGTTGCTTATTTCCCAAAATTGTTCTCTGCTCAATTGTAGCCCTATGTGTCTAGTTTCTAGATCACATTTACTTGTACCATTTGGAGCAAAATTGAGGAAGATGTGTCCAATTTACCAAGTAGGTGTCAGTGCTGTCCAATCTTGCCCAACTATCTTCATAACAGTTGTGAATTATTTGAGTAGGCTTTGTTGAGATTGATCTAGAATCCTTAGAAGACTAAATCATGTCTATACACACTACATAAAAGCATAGGAACTTAAATTCTTGTTGAAATAAAGACCGAGAAGTCCAACCGAAACACTTTAAGAATCGACAATACAACATGTCATTTATCCACTTGCTAGGCTTGGACCAAATTGCTAGCATGATAAATCCATGTCTTCGTGAGCTTATAGGTCCACATCTTACCTTTTAATACCATTTTGAATAATCTATTTTGGATCCTGGATGAAGAAGTTATGTTCAATTTATCGCAGCATATCTGAGGTAGTCCGAGATATCAAATGCATTCCTTCCAACTGTCAGTGGCACTATATTTACATACCAATCTTAATCCAAAAACAAATCCAATATGTCATTACGACTAAGTATACTTCACTTAAGTTGGACAAATATTATTAAAGGACTAGGGTATTACAAAAAGGCAAGAAAAGGTAAGAAAAGCCACGAAAAGGTAAGAAAAGGCAAAGAAAAGCCACGAAAAGGTAAGAAAAGGCGAGAAAAGGGAAGAAAAAGAAAGAAAAGGAAATAAAAGGAAAGATAAGGCAAGATAAGGAAATAAAAGGCAAGAAACGGAAAGATAAGGCAAGAAAATGCATAAAAAGGTAAGAAAAGAAAAGAAAAGGCAAGAAAAAGGCAAGAAAAGGCAAGGAATAGGCAAGAAAAGGCAAAAAAAGGAAACAAAAGGCAAGAAAAGGCATGGAAAAGGCATGAAAATGGAAGAAAAGGCAAGAAAAAGGCAAGATAAGGTAAGAAAGGTAAGGAAAAGGCAAAAAAGGAAAGATAAGGCAAGAAAAGGAAAGAAATGGCATGGAACGGTAAGAAAAGGCAAGATAAGGCTAGATAAGGCATGAAAAGGTAAAAAAAGGCCTGGAAAAGGAATGAAAAGCCAAGAAAAGGAAAGAAAAGGCAAGAAAATACATGAAAAGGCAAGAAAAGAAAAGAAAGGGTTAGGAAAAGGCAAGGAAACGGTAAGAAAAGTCATGAAAAGACAAGAAAAGGCAAGATAAGGCAAGTTAAGGCAAGATAAGGGAAGAAAAGCCATGAAAAGGAATGATAAGGCAAGATAATGGAAGAAAAGGAAAGATAAGGCATGAAAAGGCATGATAAGGCAAGATAAGGGAAGAAAAGAAAAGATAAGTCAAGATAACACAAGATAAGGGAAGAAAAGGCATGAAAGGGCAAAAAAAGGCAAGAAAAGGCAAGCAAAGGCAACAAAAGGAAAGATAAGGCAAGAAAAGGCAGGGAAAAGGAAAGAAAAGGCAAGAAAAGGCATGGAAAAGGAATAAAAAGGAAAGAAAAGGAAAGATAAGGCAAGAAAAGGCATGAAACGGTAAGAAAAGGAAAAAAAGGCATGGAAAAGTTAAGATAAGGCAAGAAAAGGAAAGGAAAGTCAAGGAAAAGGCAAGGAAAATGTAAGATAAGGCAAGATAAGGAAGGAAAAGGCATGGAAATGGCATGAAAATGCAAGGAAAAGGCTAGAAAAGTAAAAAAAGGTAAGATAAGGCAAGAAAAGGCAAGAAAATGGAAAGAAAAGGAAAGATAAGGCAAGAAAAGGCAAGGAAAAGGCAAGAAAAGGCAAGAAAAAGAAAGAAAAGGCAACAAAAGGCATGAAAAGGCAAGAAAAGGTAAGAAATGGTAAGATAAGGCAAGAAAAGGCAAGGAAAAGGCAGCAAAAGGCAAGTAAAGGCATGAAAAGGTAAGAAAAGGAAAGAAAAGGCAAGAAAAGGTAAGAAAAGGTAATATAAGGCAAGAAAAGAAAAGAAAAGGAAAGATAAGGTAGGATAAGGCAATAAAAGGCAAGAAAAGGAAAGATAAGGCAAGAAATGGCATAAAAAGGTAAGAAAAGGAAAGAAATGGTAAGATAAGGCAAGGAAAAGGCAGGAAAAGGCAAGTAAAGGCATGAAAAGGTAAGAAAAGGCAAGAAAAGGTAAGAAAAGGCAATATAAGGCAAGAAAAGAAAAGAAAAGGAAAGATAAGGCAGGATAAGGCAATAAAAGGCAAGAAAAGGAAAGATAAGGCAAGAAATGGCATAAAAAGGTAAGAAAAGGAAAGAAAAGGCAAGGAAAAGGCAAGAAAAGGCAAGGAATAGGGAAGAAAAGGCAAAAAAAGGAAAGAAAAGGCAAGAAAAGGCATGAAAAAGCAAGAAAAGGCAAGAAAAAGGCAAGATAAGGTAAGAAAGGCAAGGAAAAGGCAAGAAAAGGCAAAAAAGAAAAGATAAGGCAAGAAAAGGCAAGAAATGGCATGAAACGGTAAGAAAAGGTAAGATAAGGCAAGAAAAGGAAAGAAAAGGAAATAAAAGGAAAGATAAGGCAAGATAAGGTAAGAAAAGGCATGGAAAAGGAATGGAATGATAAGGCAAGAAAAGAAATAAAAGGGTAAGGAAAAGGCAAGATAAGGTAAGAAAAGGCATGGAAAAGGAATGAAAAGGCAAGAAAAGGAAAGATAAGGCAAGAAAAGAAATGAAACGGTAAGGAAAAGGCAAGATAAGAGATGGAAAAGGCAAGATAAGGCAAGGTGAGGCAAGAAAAGGCAAGAAAAGGCATGGAAAAGGAATGAAAAGGAAGGAAAAGGAAAGATAAGTCAAGAAAAGAAAAGAAAGGGCAAGGAAAAGGTAAGAAAAGGCAAGTTAAGGCAAGAAAAGGAAAGAAAAGGCAAGGAAAAAGAAAGAATAGGCAATCTAAGGCAAGAAAAGGCAAGATAAGGCAAGATAGGGAAAGAAAAGGGAAGAAAAGGCAAGAAAATAAAATAAAATGAAAGATGAGGCAAGCTAAGGCAAGAAAAGGAAAAGGAAAAAAAAGGTAAGAAAAGGAAAGGAAAAGGCATGAAACGGAAAGAAAGGGCATTAAAAGGCAACAAAAGGTAAGATAAGGTAAGAAAAGGCAAGGAAAAGGCAAGAAAAGGCAAGATAAGTCAAGAAAAGGCAAGAAATGGAAAGATAAGTCAAGAAAAGGCAAGATAAGGCAAGCAAAGGCAAGAAAAGGAAAGATAAGGCAAGAAAAGGAAAGGAAAAGGAAAGCAAATGCAAGAAAAGGAAAGAAAATGCATGGAAAAGGCATGAAAAGGCAAGAAAAGGAAAGATAAGGCAAGAAAAGGCATGAAAAGGAAAGAAAAGGTAATAAAAGGCAAGATAAGGCAAGAAAGGGAAAGAAAAAGCAAGGACAAGGCAAGATAAGGAAAGAAAAGGCATGGGAATAGCATGAAAAGGCAAGGAAAAGGCAAGAAAAAGGAAAGAAAAGGCAAGAAAGTTCAAGAGAAGGCAAGAAAGGGAAAGAAAAGGAAAGATAAGGCAAGAAAGGCAAGAAAAGGCAAGGAAAAGGAAATAAAAGGCAAAAAAAAAGAAGAAAAGGCAAGGAAAAGGCACGAAAAGGCATGGAAAAGGTAAGGAAAAGGCAAGAAAAGGCATGGAAAAGGTAAGAAAAGGCAAGGAAAAGGCACGAAAAGGCAAGAAAAGGTAAGAAAAGGCAAGATTAGATAAGATAAGGAAAGAAAAAGAAAGAAAAGGGAAGAAAAGGCAAGAAAAAGGCAAGAAAAGGCATGAAAAGGCATGAAAAGGCAAGGAAAAGGCACGAAAAGGCAAGAAAAGGTAAGAAAAGGAAAGAAAAGGTGAGAAATGGAAAGAAAAGGAAAGAAAAAGAAAGATAATGCCAGATAAGGCAATAAAAGGCTAGAAAAGGAAAGATAAGGCAAGAAAATGCATGAAAATGTAAGAAAAGGCAAGAAAAGGCAAGGAATAGGCAAGAAAAGGAAAGAAAAGGCAAGAAAAGGCATGGAAAAGGCAAGAAAAGAAAAAAAAGGAAAGATAAGGCAAGAAAAGGCAAGAAATGGCATGAAACGGTAAGAAAAGGCAAGATAAGGGAAGAAAAGGAAAGAAAAGGAAAGATAAGGCAAGATAAGGCAAGAAAAGGTAAGAAAAGGCATGGAAAAGGCAAGGAAAAGGTAAGAAAAGGTAAGATAAGGAAAGAAAAGGCATGGAAATGGCATGAAAAGGCAAGGAAAAGGCAAGAAAAGGAAAGAAAAGACAAGTAAAGCCTAGAAAAGGCAAGATAAGGAAAGAAAAGGAAAGAAAAGGAAAGAAAAGGAAACAAAAGGAAAGAAAAGGAAAGATAAGGCAAGAAAAGCAAGAAAAGGCATGGAAAGGCAAAAAATGGTAAGATAAGGCAAGAAAAGGCAAAGAAAAGGCATGAAAAGGCAAGAAATGGTAAGATAAGGCAAGAAAAGGCAAAGAAAATGCATGAAAAGGCAAAAAAGGTAAGAAAAGTAAAGAAAAGGTGAGAAAAGGTGAGAAAAGGCAAGAAAAGGCAATATGAGACAAGAAAAGGAAAGATAAGGCAAGATTAGGAAATAAAAGGCAAGAAAAGAAAAGATAAGGCAAGAAAAGGCATAAAAAGGTAAGAAAAGGAAAGATAAGGCAAGGAAAACGCAAGAAAAGGCAAGGAATAGGCAAGAGAAGGCAAAAAATGGAAAGATAAGGCAAGAAAAGGCATGGAAAAGGCATGAAAATGCAAGAAAAAGGCCAGAAATGGCAAGAAAAGGTGAAAAAGGTAAGAAAAGGAGAGAAAAGGCGAGAAAAGGTAAGAAAAGGCAAGAAAAGGCAAGAAAAGGAAAGAAAAGGAAAGATAAGGAAAGATAAGGCAATAAAAGGCAAGAAAAGGAAAGATAAGGCAAGAAATGGCATAAAAAGGTCAGAAAAGGAAAGAAAAGGCAAGGAAAAGGCAAGAAAAGGCAAGGAATAGGCAAGAAAAGGCATGGAAAAGGCATGAAAATGAAAGAAAAGGCAAGAAAAAGGCAAGAAAAGGCGAAAAAGGAAAGATAAGGCAAGAAAAGGCAAGAAATGGCATGAAATGGTAAGAAAAGGCAAGATAAGGCAAGAAAAGGAAATAAAAGGAAAGATAAGGCAATATAAGGTAAGAAAAGGCATGAAAAAGGAATGAAAAGGAAAGATAAGGCATGAAAAGGCATGAAAAGGTAAGAAAAGAAAAGAAAGGGAAAGGAAAAGGCAAGATAAGGCAAGGAAAAGGCAAGATAAGGCAAGAAAAGGCAAGAAAAGGCAAGAAAAGGGATGCAAAAGGAATAAAAAGGCAGGAAAAGGAAAGATAAGGCAAGAAAAGAAAAGAAAGGGCAAGGAAAAGGTAAGAAAAGGCAAGATAAGGCAAGATAAGGCAAGGAAAAGAAAAGAAAATGCAAGAAAAGGAAAGAAAAGGCAAGAAAAGGCATGGAAAAGGCATGAAAAGGGAAGAAAAGGAAATATAAGGCAAGAAAAGGCATGAAAAGGCAAGAAAAGGAATGAAAATGCAATAAAAGGTAAGATAAGGCAAGAAAAGGAAAGAAAAGGCAAGGAAAAGGCAATATAAGGAAAGAAAAGGCATGGAAATGGCATGAAAAGGCAAGGAAAAGGCTAGAAAAGGCAAGAAAAGGCAAGAGAAGGCAAGAAAAAGTAAGATAAGGCAAGAAAGGCAAGAAAAGGCAAGAAAGGCAAGAAAAGGAAAGAAAAGGCATGGAAAAGGTAAGAAAAGGCAAGGAAAATGCAAGGAAAAGGCACAAAAAGGCAAGGAAAAGGCACGAAAAGGCAAGATAAGGCAAGAAGAGGCAAGAAAAGGAAAGAAAAAGATAGATAAGGCTAGAAAGGGGAAGAAAAGGCAAGGAAAAGGCAAGAAAAGGCATGAAAAGGCAAAAAATGGAAAGATAAGGCAAGAAAAGCCAAGGAAAAGGTAGAAAAGGAAAGGAAAAGGTAGAAAAGGCAAGAAAAGGCTAGAAAAGGTAGAAAAGGCAAGGAAAAGGTAGAAAAGGCAGGAACATGCTAGAAAAGGTAATAAAAGGAAAGAAAAGGTGAGAAAAGATAAGAAAAGGAAATATAAGGCAAGAAAAGGCAAGAAAAGGTAAGAAAAGGCAAGATGAGGCAAGAAAAGGAAAGATAAAGCCAGATAAAGCAATAAAAGGCTAGAAAAGGAAAGATAAGGCATAAAAATGCATGAAAAGGTAAGAAAAGGAACGAAAAGGCAAGAAAAGGCAAGGAATAGGCAAGAAAAGTGAAAAAGGAAAGAAAAGGAATGGAAAGGGCAAGAAAAGGCAAGAAAAAGGCAAGATATGGCAAGAAAGGCAAGGAAAAGGCAAGAAAAGGCAAAAAAAGTAAAGATAAGGCAAGAAAAGGCAAGGAAAAGCATGAAAAGGCAAGGAAAAGGCATAAAAAGGCAAGAAAAGTTAAGATAAGTGAAGATAAGGTAATAAAGGCAAGATCAGGCAAGAAAAGGCAAGAAAAAGGCCAGAAAATGCATGAAAAGGCAAGAAAATGGCAAGAAAAGGCAAAAAAAGGAAAGATAAGGCAAGAAAAGGCAAGGAAAAGGCAAGAAAATGCATGAAAAGGCAAGAAAATGCATGAAAAGGCAAGGTAAGGCAAGAAAAGGAAAGAAAAGGAAATATAAGGCAAGATAAGGCAAGGTAGGGCAAGGAAAAGGTAAGTTAAGGCAAGAAAAGGCATGGAAAAGGCATGAAAAGGCAAGAAAAGGAAAGATAAGGGAAGAGAAGGCATGAAACTGCAAGAAAAGAAAAGAAAGGGCAAGGAAAAGGTAAGAAAAGGCAAGATAAGGCAAGGAAAGGAAAGAAAAGGCAAGGAAACGGTAAGAATAGGCATTAAAATTCTTGAAAAGGCAAGATAAGGCAAGAAAAGGAAAGAAAAGGAAAGATAAGGTAAGATAAGGCAAGATAAGGCCAGGTAAGGCAAGAAAAGGAAAGGAAAATGTAAGATATGGCAAGAAAAAGCAAGAAAATGCATGGAAAAGGCATTAAAAGGCAAGAAAAGGAAAGATAAGGTAAGAAAAGGCAAGGAAAAGACAAGAAAAGGCAAAAAAAGGCATGGAAAAGGCATGAAAAGGCAAGATCTGGTAGGAAAAGGCAAGGAAAAGGGATGGAAAAGGCATGAAAAGGCAAGAAAAGGCAAGAAAAAGGCAAGATAAGGTAAGAAAGGCAAGGACAAGGCAAGAAAAGGCAAAAAAAGGAAAGATAAGGCAAGAAAAGTCAAGGAAAAGGCATGAAAAGGCAAGTAAAGGCATGAAAAGGTAAGAAAAGGCAAGAAAAGGAATGATAAGGTAAGATAAGGTAAGATAAGGCAAGGTAAGGCAAGAAAAGGCAAGGATAAGGTAAGAAAAGGTAAGAAAAGGAAAGAAAAGGCATGGAAAAGGCATGAAAAGATAAGAAAAGGAAAGGAAAGGCAAGAAAAGATAAGAAAAGGGAAGATAAGGCAAGAAAAGGAAAGAAAATAAAGAAAAGGAAAGATAAGGCAATAAAAGGCAAGAAAAGGCATAGTAAAGACATGAAAAGGCATGAAAAGGTAAGAAAAGGCAAGGAAAGGTAAGATAAGGAAAGAAAAGGAAAGAAAATAAAGAAAAGGAAAGATAAGGCAAGAAAAGGCAATAAAAGGCCAGAAAAGGCAAGAAAAGGCATGGAAAAGACATGAAAAGGAAAGAAAAGGTAAGAAAAAGACAAGATAAGGTAAGAAAGATAAGGAAAAGGCAAGAAAAGGTAAGAAAGGCAAGGAAAAGGCAAGAAAAGGCAAGAAAAGGAAAGATAAGGCAAGAAAAGCAAGGAAAAGGCAAAAAAAAGGGAAAGATAAGGCAAGAAAAGGCAAGATAAGGTAAGAAAGGCAAGGAAAAGGCAAGAAAAGGCATGAAAATGGCATGAAAAGGCAAGAAAAAGAAAAGATAAGGCAAGAAAAGGGATGAAATGGCAAGAAAAGAAAAGAAAGGGCAAGGAAAAGGTAAGAAAAGGCAAGATAAGGCAAGAAAAGGAAAGAAAAGGCAAAGAAAAGGCAAGAAAAGGCAAGATAGAGCCAGAAAAGGGAAGGAAAGATAAGAAAAGAAAAGAAAATGATAGATGAGGGAAGAAAAGGCAAGATAAGGCAAGAAAAGGAAAGAAAAGGCATGGAAAAGGCAAGATAAGGAAAGAAAAAGAAAAAAAAGGCAAGGAAAAGGCAAGATGAGGTAAGAGAAGGAGAGATAAGGTTAGAAAAGGAAAGATAAGGAATGAAAGTGCAAGATAAGGAAGAAAAGGCAAGAAAAGGCATGAAAAGGAAAGAAAAAGCAAGAAAAGGCAAGACAAGTCAAGAAAAGGCAAGAAAATACAAGAAAAGGCAAGATAAGGCAAGCAAAGATAAATAAAGGAAAGATAAGGCAAGAAAAGGCAAGGAAAGGAAAGAAAATGCAAGAAAATGTAAGAAAAGGCAAGAAAAGGCATGGAAAAGGCCTGAAAAGGCTAGAAAAGGAAAGATAAGACAAGAAAAGGCATGAAAAGGCAAGAAAAGGAAAGAAAAGGCAAGGAAAAGGCAAGAAAAGGCAAGAAAAGGCAAGTAAAATGCAAGGAAAAGGCAAGATAAGGAAAGAAAGGGTAAGGCAATGAAAAGGCAAGAAAAATGCAAGAAAAGGCAAGATACGGCAAGAAAAGGCAAGGAAAAGGCATAAAAAGGCAAGAAAAGGAAAGAAATGGTAAGATAAGGCAAGGAAATGCAAGAAAAGTTAAGAAAAGGCAAGAAAATGCAAGAAAAGGAAAGAAAAGGAAAGATAAAAAAGATAAGGCATGAAAAGGAAAGAAATGGTAAGATAAGGCAAGGAAAAGGCATGAAAAGGTAAAAAAAGGCAAGAAAAGGCAAGAAAAGTTAAGAAAAGGCAAGAAAATGAAAGAAAAAAAAAGATAAGGCATGAAAAGGAAAGACATTATAAGGCAAGAAAAAGGCATGAAAAGGCAAGAAAAGGAAAGAACAGGCAAGAAAAGGCAAGAAAAGTTAAGAAAAGGCAAGAAAAGGAAAGAAAATGAAAGAAAAGGCAAGATAAGGCAAGAAAAGGCAAGAAAAAGAAAGAAAAGGCATGAAAAGGCAAGATAAGGTAAGAGAAGGAAAGATAAGGTTAGAAAAGGAAAGATAAAGAATGAAAGTGCAAGATAAGGATGAAAAGGCAAGATAAGGCAAGAAAAGGCATGAAAAGGCATGAAAAGGCAAGAAAAGGCAGGAAAAGGTAAGATAAGGCAAGCAAAGGAAAGATAAGGCAAGAAAAGGCAAGGAAAAGGATAGAAAATGCAAGAAAGGAAGGAAAAGGCAAGAAAAGGCATGGAAAAGGCATGCAAGGGCAAGAAAAGGAAAGAAAAGGCAAGAAAAGCCATGAAAAGGCAAGAAAAGGAAAGAAAAGGCAAGATAAGGCAAGAAAAGGCAAGTAAAATGCAAGGAAAGGGCAAGATAAGGAAAGGAAATGCATGGAAATGGCATGATGAGGCAAGGAAAAGGCATAAAAAGGTAAGAAAAGGCAAGGAAAAGGCAAGAAAAGGAAAGAAAAGGAAAGGAAAAGGTAAGAAAAGGTAAGAAATGGAAAGAAAAGGATAGATAAGGCAAGAAAAGGCAAGGAAAAGGCAAGAAAAGACAAGGAAAAGGCACGAAAAGGTAAGAAAAGGTTAGAAAAGGCTAGAAAAGGCAAGAAAAGGAAAGAAAAGGAAAGAAAATAAAGAAAAGGAAAGATAAGGAAATAAAAGGCTAGAAAAGGCAAGAAAAGGCATGGAAAAGACATGAAAAGGAAAGAAAAGGTAAGAAAGGCAAGGAAAAGGCAAAAAAAGGAAAGATAAGGCAAGAAAAGGCAAGATAAGGTAAGAAAGGCAAGGAAAAGGCAAGAAAAGGCATGAAAAGGCATGGAAATGGCATGAAAAGGCAAGAAAAGGAAAGATAAGGCAAGAAAAGGCATGAAACGGCTTGAAAAGAAAAGAAAGGGCAAGGAAAAGGTAAGAAGAGGCAAGATAAGGCAAGAAAAGGAAAGAAAAGGCTAGGAAAAGGAAAGAAAAGGCAAGATAAGGCAAGAAAAGGCAAGATAGAGCCAGAAAAGTTAAGGAAAGGCAAAAAAAGAAAAGAAAATGATAGATGAGGCAAGAAAAGGCAAAAAAAGAAAGAAAAGGCAAGGAAAAGGCAAGAAAAGGCAAGATATGGAAAGAAAAAGCAAAAAAAGGCAAGGAAAAGACATGAAAAGGCAAGAAAAGGGAAGAAAAGGCATGAAAAGTCAAGATGAGGTAAGAGAAGTAAAGATAAGGTTAGAAAAGGAAAGATAAGGAATGAAAGTGCAAGATAAGGAAGAAAAGGCAAGATAAGGCAAGAAAAGGCATGAAAAGGCAAGAAAAAGCAAGAAAAGGCAAGACAAGTCAAGAAAAGGCAAGAAAATTTAGGAAAAGGCAAGCAAAGGCAAATAAAGGAAAGATAAGGCAAGAAAAGGCAAGGAAAAGCAAAAAAAAATGCAAGAAAAGGCATGGAAAAGGCCTGAAAAGGCTGGAAAAGGAAAGATAAGGTAAGAAAAGGCATGAAAAGGCTAGAAAAGGAAAGAAAAGGCAAGGAAAAGGCAAGAAAAGGCAAGATAAGGCAAGAAAAGGCAAGTAAAATGCAAGGAAAAGGCAAGATAAGGAAAGAAAAGGCATGGAAATGGCATGATAAGGCAAGGAAAAGGCATGAAAAGGTAAGAAAAGGCAAGAAAAAGGCAAGAAAAGGCATGAAAAGGCAAGGAAAAGGCATGAAAAGGTAAGAAAAGAAAGAAAAGGAAACAAAAGGCAAGAAAATGATAGAAAAAAAAGATAAGGCATGAAAAGGAAAGAAATGGTAAGATAAGGCAAGGAAAAGGCATGAAAAGGTAAGAAAAGGAAAGAAAAGACAAGAAAAGGTAAGAAAAGGCAAGATAAGGCAAGAAAAGGCAAGAAAAGGAAAGAAAAGGAAAGATAAGGCAAGATAAGGCAAGAAAAAGCAAGATCAGGCAAGAAAAGTCAAGGAAAAGGCATGAAAAGGCATTAAAAAGGAAGAAAAGGCAAGAAAAGGAAAGATAAGGAAAGATAAGGTTAGAAAAGAGAAGATAAGGAATGAAAGTGCAAGATAACGATAAAAAGGCAAGATAAGGCAAGAAAAGGCATGAAAACGAAAGAAAAGGCAAGATAAGTCAAGAAAAGGTAAGAAAATGCAAGATAAGGCAAGCAAAGGCAAGAAAAGGAAAGATAAGGCAAGAAAAGGCAAGGAAAAGGATAGAAAATGCAAGAAAAGGCAAGAAAAGGCATGTAAAAGGCATGTAAAAGGCAAGAAAAGGAAAGAAAAGGCAAGAAAAGGAAAGAAAAGGCAAGAAAAGGCATGAAAAGGAAAGAAAAGGCAAGAAAAGGCAAGAAAAGGCAAGTAAAATGAGAGGAAAGGGCAAGATAAGGGAAGGAAAGGCATGCAAATGGCATGATGAGGCAAGGAAAAGGCATGAAAAGGTACGAAAAGGCAAGGAAAAGGAAAGAAAAGGAAAGAAAGGAAAAGGAAAAGGCATGAAAAGGCAAGAAAATGAAAGTAAATGCAAGAAAATGCAAGAAAAGGAAAGAAAAGGAATGAAAAGGAAAGAAAAGGTAAGAAAAGGATAGATAAAGATAGATAAGGCAAGAAAAGGCAAGATAAGGAAAGAAAAGGAAAGAAAATAAAGAAAAGGAAAGATAAGGCAAGATAAGGAAAAATCAGGGAGGAAAATGCAAGGAAAAGGCAAGAAAAGGCAAGGAAAAGGCATGAAAAGGCAAGAAAAGGGAAGAAAAAGGTAAAAAAAAGGCAAAAAAGGAAAGAAAAGGCAAGGAAAAGGCAAGAAAAGGCAAAAAAAGGCATGAAAATTCATGAAAAGGTAAGAAAAGGGAAGATAGGCAAGAAAAGGAAAGAAAAGGAAAGATAAGGTAAGATAAGTTAAGATAAGGCAAGGTAAGGCAAGAAAAGGCAAGGAAAATGTAAGATAAGGCAAGAAAAAGCAAGAAAAGGCATGAAAAGGCAAGAAAAGGCAAGGAAAATGTAAGATAAGGCAAGAAAAAGAAAGAAAAGGCATGGAAAAGGCATGAAAAGGCAAGAAAAGGCAAGATAAGGTAAGAAAAGGCAAGACAAGGCAATAAAAGGCCAGATCTGGCAGGAAAAGGCGAGGAAAATGCAAGAAAAGGCAAGAAAAGGCATGGAAAAGGCATGAAAAGGCAGGAAAAGTCAAGAAAAAGGCAAGATAAGGTATGAAAGGCAAGGAAAAGGCAAGAAAAGGTAAGAAAAGGACAGATAAGGCAAGAAAAAGCAAGGAAAAGGCATAAAAAGGTCTGAAAAGGCATGAAAAGGCTTGAAAAGGCAAGAAAAGGAAAGAAATGGAAAGATAAGGTAAGTTGAGGCAAGATAAGGCAAGAAAAGGAATGGAAAAAGGTAAGAAAAGGAATGGAAAGGGCATGAAAAGGCAAGAAAAGGCAAGAAAAGGCATGGAAAAGGCATGAAAAGGCAAGAAAAGTAAAGGAAAGGCAAGAAAAGGTTAGAAAAGGCAAGAAAAGGCAAGAAAAAGAAAGAAAATAAAGTAAAGGAAAGATAAGGTAAGATAAGGCAATAAACGGCAAGATCAGGTAGTAAAATGCAAGGAAAAGGCAAGAAAAGGCATGGAAAAGGCATTAAACGGCAAGAAAAGGCAAGAAAAAGGCAAGATCAGGTAAGAAAGGCAAGGAAAAGGCAAGAAAAGGTAAGAAAGGCAAGGAAAAGGTAAGAAAAGGAAAAAAAAGAAAAGATAAGGCAAGAAAATGCAAGGAAAAGGAAAAAAAAGGAAAGATAAGGCGAGAAAAGGCAAGATAATTCAAGAAAGGCAAGGAAAAGGCAAAAAATGGCAAGAAAATGCATGAAAAGGCCCAATAAGGTAAGAAAAGGAAAGATAAGGTATGAAAAGGCAAGAAAAGGAAAGATAAGGCATGAAACGGCAAGCAAAGAAAAGAAAGGGCAAGGAAAAGGTAAGAAAAGGCATGTTAAGGCAAGAAAAGGAAAGAAAAGGCAAGGAAAAGGAAAGAAAAGGCAAGATAGAGCCAGAAAAGGGAAGGAAAGGCAAGAAAAGAAAAGAAAATGATAGATGAGGCAAGAAAAGGAAAGAAAAGGCAAGAAAAAGGCAAGATAAGAGAAGAAAAAGCAAAAAAAGGCAAGGAAAAGGCAAGAAAAGGAAAAAAAAAAGCAAGAAAAGGCATGAAAAGGCAAAAAAAAGGCAAGATAAGGTAAGAGAAGGAAAGATAAGGTTAGAAAAGGAAAGATAAGGAATGAAAGTACAAGATAAGGAAGAAAAGGCAAGATAAGGCAAGAAAAAGCAAGAAAAGGCAAGACAATTCAAGAAAAGGAAAGAAAATGCAAGAAAAGGAAAGATAAGGCATGAAAAGGCAAGGAAAAGGCAAGAAAATACAAGAAAAGGAAAGAAAAGGCATGAAAAAGGCTAGAAAAGGCATGAAAAGGAAAGATAAGGAAAGAAAAGGTATGAAAGGGCAAGAAAAGGCAAGAAAAGGCAAGATAAAGCAAGAAAAGGCAAGTAAAATGCAAGGAAAAGGCAAGATAAGGAAATAAAAGGCACGGAAATGGCATGATAAGGCAAGGAATAGGCATGAAAAGGCAAGAAAAGGAAAAAAAAGGAAAGAAAAGGCAAGAAAAGGCAAGAAAATGCAAGAAAATGAAAGAAAATGCAAGATAAGGCAAGAAAAGGAAAGAAAAAGAAAGATAAGGCAAGTTAAGGCAAGAAAATGCAAGATCAGGAAGGAAAAGTCAAGGATAAGTCAAGAAAAGGCAAGGAATAGGCAAGAAAAGGCATTAAAAGGCAAAAAAAGTCCAGAAAAAGGCAAGATAAGGTAAGAAAGGCCAGGACAAGGCAAGCAAACGCAAAAAAAAAGGAAAGATAAGGCCAGAAAAGGCAAGGAAAAGGCAAGAAAAGGCATGAAAAGGCTTGAAAAAGTAAGAAAAGGCAAGATAAGGCAAGAAAAGGAAAGAAAAGGAAAGATAAGGTAAGATAAAGCAAGATAGGGCAAGATAAGGAATGGAAAAGGCAAGAAAAGGAATGGAAAGGGAATGAAAAGGCCTGAAAAGGCAAGAAAAGGCTTGGAAAAGGCATGAAAAGGCAAGAAAAGGAAAGGAAAGTCAAAAAAAGGTAAAAAAGGCAAGATAAGGCAAAAAAAGGAAAGAAAATAAAGAAAAGGAAAGATAAGGCAAGATAAGGCAATAAAAGGCAAGATTAGGCTGGAAAATGCACGGAAAAGGCAAGAAAAGGAAAGAAAAGGCATGGAAAATGTATGAAAAGGCAAGAAAAAGGCAAGATAAGGTAAGAAAGGCAAGGAAAAGGCAAGATAAGGTAAGAAAGGCAAGGAAAAGGCAAGTAAAGGTAGGAAAGGCAAGGAAAAGGCAAGTAAAGGCAAAAAAGGAAAGATAAGGCAAGAAAAGGCAAGGAAAAGGGAAAAAAGGAAAGAAAAGGGAAGATAAGGCAAGAAAAGGCAAGATAAGGTAAGAAAGGCCAGGAAAAGGCAAGAAAAGGCATGGAAAAGGCATGAAAAGGCAAGAAAAGGAAAGATAAGGCAAGAAAAGGCATGAAAAGGCAAGAAAAGAAAAGAAAGGGCAAGGAAAAGGTAAGAAAATGCAAGATAAGGCAAGGTAAGGCAAGAAAAGGAAAGAAAAGGCAAGATAAGGCAAAAAAGGCAAGATAGAGCCAGAAAAGGGAAGGAAAGGAAAGGAAAGAAAAGAAAAGAAATTGATAGATGAGGCAAGAAAAGGCAAGAAAAGGCAAGATAAAGAAAGAAAATGAAAAAAAGGCATGAAAAGGCAAGAAAAGGAAAGAAAAAGCAAGAAAAGGCATGAAAAGACAAGAAAAGGCAACATAAGGTAAGAGATGGAAAGATAAGATTAGAAAAGAAAAGATAAGGAAGAAAAGGCAAGATAAGGCAAGAAAAGGCATAAAAAGGCAAGAAAAAGTAAGAAAAGACAAGACAATTCAAGAAAAGCCAAGAAAATGCAAGATATGGCAAGCAAAGGCAAATAAAGGAAAGATAAGGCAAGAAAAGGCAAGGAAAAGGAAAGAAAATGCAAGAAAAGGAAAGAAAAGGCAAGAAAAGGCATTGAAAAGGCAGGAAATGAGAAAAGGCAAGAAAAAGGTAAGATAAGGTAAGAAAAGACAAGAAAAGGCAAGGAAAAGGAAAGAAAAGGGATGATAAGGAAAGAAAAGGCATGGAAAAGGCATGAAAATGCAAGGAAAAAGAAAGAAAAGGTAAGAAAAGGCAAGAAAATGCAAGAAAAGTAAAGAAAAGGAATGATAAGGCAAGAAAAGGAAAGGAAAAGGTATGAAAAGGAAAGATAAGGAAAAAAAGGAAAAGAAAAGGAATGAAAAGGGAAGAAAAGGAAAGATAAGGCAAGGAAAAGGAATGAAAATGCAAGATAAGGTAAGATAGGGCAAGAAAAGGAAAGAAAAGGCAAGGAAAAGGCTAGATAAGAAAAGAAAAGGCAAGAAAAGGCAACATAAGGCAAGGAAAGGGATGGAAAGGCAAGAAAAGGAAAGATTATATGAGAAAAGGCAAGAAAAGGCAAGAAAAGGAAAGAAAAGGGAAGGAAAAGGTAAGAAAATGTAAGAAAAGGCAAGATCAAGCAAAAATAGGCAAGCAAAGGCAAGAAAAGGCGAGGAAAAGGCAAGAAACGACAAGAAAAGGAAAGAAAAGGCAAAAAAAGGCTAGAAAAGGCAAGGAAAGGCAAGAAAAGGTAAAAAAAGATAAGATAAGGCAAGTAAAGGCAAGGAGAAGGCAAGAAAAGGCATGAAAAGGCAAGAAAAGGTAAGAAAAGGCATAAAAAGGTTAGAAAAGGCAAGATATGGCAAGAAAAGGCGAGAAAAGGAAAGAAAAGGAAAGATAAGGCAAGAAAAGGCAAGATAAGGAAAGAGAAGGCAAGAAAAGGCATGAAAAGGTAAGAAAAGGCAAGATAAGACAAGAAAAGGCAAGGAAAAGGCAAGATAAGGCAAGAAAAGGAAAGATGAGGTAAGAAAAGGAAAAGAAAAGGCACGAAAAGGCAAGGAAAGGAAAGAAAAGGCAAGAAAAGGAAAGAAAAGGCGAGAAAAGGAAAGAAAAGGCAAGATAAGGCAAGAAAAGGCAAGAAATGGTAAGATAAGGCAAGATAAGGCACGGAAAAGACAAGATAAGGCAAGGAAAAGCAAGAAAAGGCAATAAAAGGAAAGTTAAGCCAAGAAAAGGCAAGAAAAGGAAAGAAAAGGTGAGAAAAGGTAAGAAAAGGCAAGAAATGCAAGAAAAGGAAAGACAAGGAAAGACAAGGCTAGACAAGGCAAGAAAAGGCAAGATAAGGTAGGAAAATGCAAGGAAAAGGCAAGGAAAAGGCACAATAAGGCAAGAAAAGGAAAGAAAATGCAAGAAAAGGCATGGAAAATGCATGAAAAGGCAAGAAAAGTTAAGAAAAAGGCAAGATCAGGCAAGAAAATTCAAGGAAAAGGCAAAAAAAGGAAAGATAAGGTAAGAAAAGGCAACTTGAAAAGGCGAGAAAAGTTATGAAAAGGTTAGAAAATGCAAGAAACCGAAAGAAAAGGCAAGAAAAGGCATGAAAAGGAAAGGTGAGGTAAGAAAAGGCAAGGAAAAGGCACAAAAATGCAAGAAAAGGAGAGAAACAGAAATAAAAGGCAAGAAAAGGTAAGAAAAGTAAAAAAAGGGAAGAAAAGGAAAGAAAAGGCAAGAAAAGGCAAGGAAAATGCAAGATAAGGAAAGAAGAATCAAGGAAATGACCAGAAAATTCAAAAAAAGGCATGGAAAAGGCATGAAAAGGAAAGAAGAAGAAAGATAAGGCAAGAAAGGCAAGAAAAGGAAAGAAATGGCAAGGATAAGGCAAGAAAAGGCATGAAAAGGAAAGAAAAGGCATGCAAATATAAGAAAAGGAAAGAAAAGGCAAAGAAAAGGCAAGGAAAAGGCAAGAAAAGCCAAGATAAGGGAAGAAAAGGTATGGGAAGGAAAAGGCAAGAAAAGGTAAGAAAGGCAAGATAAGGCAAGAAAAAGCTAGAAAAGTCAAGGAAAGGCTAGAAAAGTCAAGAAAAAGGCAAGCAAATGAAAGAAATGGCAAGAAATGGCAAGGAAAAGGCATGAAATGGAAAGAAATGGCAAGAAAAGGCATGGAAAAGGAATGAAAAGGCAAGAAAAGGAAAGATAAGGCAAGAAAAGGCAAGATAAGGCAAGGAAAGGCAAGAAAAGGAAAGAGAAGGAAAGATGAGGTAAGAAAAGGCAAGATAAGCCAGGAAAAGGCAAGGAAAAGGCAAGAAAAGGAAAGAAAAGGCATGGAAAATGCATGAAAAGGCAAGAAAAGTAAAGAAAAGGCATGGAAAATGCATGAAAAAGCAAGAAAAGGAAAGATGAGGCAAGAAAAGGCAAGAAAAGGAAAGAAAGGGCAAGGAAAAGGCAAGAAAAGGAAAGATAAGGCAAGAAAAGGAAAGATAAGGCAAGAAAAGGAAAGAAGGGCTAGATAATGCAAGAAAAGGGAAGCAAAGGCATGAAAAGGAAAAAAAATAAAAGATGAGGCAAGAAAAGGCAAGATAAGGCAAGGAAAAGGGAAGAAAAGGAAATATACGGAAAGAAAAGGCAAGAAACGGCAAGGAAAAGGCAAGAAAAGTAAAGAAAAGATAAGATAAGGTCAGAAAAGGCAAGATAAGGAATGAAATGGCAAGAAAAGGCAAGATAAGGTACGAAAATGCAAGATATGTCAAGAAAAGGCAAGAAAAGCCAAGAAAAAGTATGGAAAAGGTATGAAACGGCAAGAGAAGGTATGGATAAGGCACGGAAAAGCAAGAAAAGGAAAGATAAGGTAAGGAAAGGCATGAAAAGGCAAAAAAAGGAAAGATTAGACAAGAAAAGTCAAGAAAATGAAAGAAAAGGCAAGGAAAAGGCAAGAAAAGGCAAGATAAGGCAAGAAAAGGAAGGAAAAGGCAAGGAAAAGGCAAGAAATGGTAAGATAAGAAAAGAAAAACCTTGGAAAAGGCATGAAAAGGTATGGAAAAGGTAAGACATTGGAAGATAACGCAAGAAAAGGCTTGAAAAGGAAAGAAAAAGAAAGATAAGCAAAGAAAAGGAAAGATAAGGCAAGGAAAAGGCAAGCAAAGGAAAGAAAAGGCAAGAAAAGGCAAGGAAAAGGCAAGAAAAGGCAAGGAAAAAGAATGAAAAGGCAAGAAAAGGAAAGATAAGGTAAGAGAGGCAAGGAAAAGGAATGAAAAGGCAAGAAAATGCAAGGAAAATGCAAGATAAGGCAATAAAAGGCAAGATAAGGCAATAAAAGGAAAGAAAAGGAAAGATGAGGTAAGAAGAGGTAAGAAAAGGCATGGAAAATGCAAGAAATGGCAAGAAAAGGAAATAAATGGCAAGGAAAAGGCAAGAAAAGGCAAGAAAAGGTAAGAAAAGGCGAGAAAAGGAAAGAAAAGGAAAGAAAAGGCAAGAAAAGGTAAGATAAGGCAAGATAAGGCAAGAAAAGGCAAGATCAGGCTAGAAAAGGCAAGGAAAAGGAAAGAAAAGTCAAGAAAAGGAAAGAAAAGGCTTGGAAAAGTCATGAAAAGGCAAGAAAAGGGAAAAAGGAAGATAAGGCAAGAAAAGACAAGGAAAAGGCAAGAAAAGGCATGAATAGGCCAGAAAAGTCAAGAAAAGGCATGAAAAGGTAAGAAAAGGCAAGAAAAGGAAAGAAAAGGAAAGTTAAGGCAAGAAAAGGCAAGAAAAGGAAAGGAAAAGGTAAGAAAAGGCCAGAAAAGGCATGGAAAAGGCAAGAAAAGGATTCAAAAGGCAAGAAAAAGAAAGAAAGGGCAAGGAAAAGGTAAGATAAGGCATGATAAGGCAAGAAAAGGATAGAAAAGGCAAGAAAAGCAAGGGAAAAGGCATGAAGAGGCAAGAAAAGGAAAGAAAAGGTAAGAAAAGGCATGAAAAGGAAAGAAAATGAAAGATGAGGCAAGAATAGGCCAAATAAAGCAAGAAAAGGTAAGAAAAGATATGGACAAGGCAAGATAAGGAAGGATAAGGAAAGAAAAGATAAGAAAAGGCAAGGAAAATGCATGAAAAGGCAAGAAAAGGAAAGAAAAGGCAAGATAAGGTATGAAAGGGCAAGATAAGGAATAAAAAGGTAAGATAAGGCGAGAAAAGACAAGATAAGTCAAGAAAATGGAAAGAAAAGGAAAGATGAGGTAAGAAAAGGCAAGATAAGGCAAGGAAAAGGCAAGAAAAGACAAGATAAGGCAAGAAAAGGAAAGAAATGGCAAGGAAAAGGCAAAAAAAGGCAAGATAAGGTAAGAAAATGCAATGAAAAGGCACGAAAAGGCAAGAGAAGGAAAGAAAAGGTAAGAAAATGTAAGAAAATGCTAGAAAAGGAAAGATAAGTCAAGAAAAGCCAAGAAAAGGCAAGGAAAGGCAAGAAAAGGAAAGATAAGGCAAGAAAAGGAAAGGAAAAGGAAAAAAAGGCTAGAAAAGGAAAGAAAAGGAAAGAAAAAGTATGGAAAAGGCATGAAAAGGCAAGAAAAAGAAAGAAAAGGCAAGAAAAAGTATGGAAAAGGTATGAAAAGGAATGGAAAAGGCATGATAAGGAAAGATAAGGCAAGAAAAGGAAAGAAAATGCAAGGAAAAGGCAAGAAAAGGCAAGAAAAAAAAGGAAAAGGCAAGAAAAGGTAAGATAAGGAAAGAAAAGGCTTGGAAAAGGCATGAAAAGGCAAGGAAAAGGTAAGAAAAGGCAAGATAAGGCAAGAAAAGGCTTGAAAAAGAATGAAAAGGAAAGAAAAGGAAAGAAAAGGAAAAATAAGGCAAAAAAAGGCAAGCAAAGGAAAGAAAAGGCAAGAAAAGGTAAGGAAAAGGCAAGAAAAGGAAAGAAAAAGGATGGAAAAGGCATGAAAAGGCAAGAAAAAGTATGGAAAATGTATGAAAAAACAAGAGAAGGTGTGGAAAAGGCATGAAAAGGCAAGAAAAGGAAAGATAAGGCATGAAAAGGCAAGAAAATGAAAGAAAAGGCAAGGAAAAGGCAAGGAAAAGGCAACAAAAGGCAAGATAAGGCAAGAAAAGGAAGGAAAAGGCAAGAAATGGTAAGATAAGGAAAGAAAAGCCTTGGAAAAGGCATCAAAAGGCATGGAAAAGGAAAGAAAAGGAAAAAAGGCAAGACAAGGCAAGGAAAAGGATGAGAAGGCAAGAAAAGTGAAGGAAAAGGAATGAAAAGGTAAGAAAATGAAAGATTAGGCAAGAAAAGGCAAGGAAAAGGAATGAAAAGGCAAGATAGGATAAGATAAGGCAAGAAAAGGAAAGAAAAGGAAAGATGAGGTAAGAAAAGGTAAGAAAAGGCAAGACAAGGAAAGAAAAGGCAAGGAAAAGGCAAGAAAAGACAAGATAAGGCAAGATAAGGAAAGAAATGGCAAGGAAAATGCAAGAAAAGGCCAGAAAATATAAGAAAATATGAGAAAAGGAAAGATAAGTCAAGAAAAGGGAAGAAAAGGCAAGGAAAGGCAAGAAAAGGAAAGAATAGGTAAGAAAAGGCAATGAAAAGAAAAGAAAAGGCAAGAAAAGGAAAGAAAAAGTATGGAAAAGGAATGAAAAGGCAAGAAAAAGAAAGAAAAGGCAAGGAAAGGGCAAGATAAGGAAAGAAAAGGCAAGGAAAAGGCAAGATAAGGCAAGAAAAGGAAGGAAAAGGGAAGGAAAAGGCAAGGAAAAGGCAAGAAAAGGTAAGATAAGGAAAGAAAAGAAAAGGCTTGGAAAAGGCATGAAAAGGCAAGGAAAAGGAAAGAAAAGGCAAGATAAGGCAAGAAAAGGCTTGAAAAGGAATGAAAAGGATAGAAAAGGAAAGATAAGGAAAGAAAAGGAAAGATAAGGCAAGAAAAGGCAAGCAAAGGAAAGAAAAGGCAAGAAAAGGTAAGGAAAAGGCAATAAAAGGCAAGAAAAGGCAAGGAAAAAGAATGAAAAGGCAAGAAAAGGAAAGATAAGCCAAGAAAAGGCAAGGAAAAGGCATGGAAAGGAATGAAAAGGCAAGAAAAGGCAAGAAAAGGCAAGTAAAAGTAATGAAAAGGCAAGAAAAGGTAAGGAAAAGGGAAGAAAAGGAAAGAAAAGGCAAGAAAATTCAAGGAAAAGGAATGAAAAGGTAAGAAAAGGAAAGATAAGACAAGAAAAGGCAAGGAAAAGGAAAGAAATGGCAAGATAAGGCAAGATAAAGCAAGAAAAGGAAAGAAAATGAAAGATGAGGTAAGAAAAGGCAAGATAAGGCAAGAAAAGGAAAGAAAAGGCAAGGAAAAGGCAAGATAAGGCAAGAAAAGGAAATAAATGGCAAGGAAAAGGCAAGAAAAGGCAAAGAAAAGGAATGAAAAGGCAAGAAAAAGCAAGGAAAGGGGAAGAAAAGGAAAGAAAAGGCAAGAAAAGGCAACAAAAAGGCAAGAAAAGGAAAGATAAGGCAAGAAAAGGCAAGAAAAGGTAAGATAAGGCAAGAAAAGGAAAGAAAAGGTAAGGAAAAGGCAAGATAAGGCAAGAAAAGGGAAGGAAATGTAAGAAAAGGAAAGAAAAGGAAAGATGAGGTAAGAAAAGGCAAGATAAGGCAAGAAAAGTAAAGAAAAGGCAAGATAAGGCAAGAAACGGAAATAAATGGCAAGGAAAAGGCAAGAAAAGGCAAGATAAGGTAAGAGAAGCCAACGAAAAGGCAATGAAAGGGCACGAAAAGGCAAGAAAGGGCAAGAAAAGGTAAGAAACGGCAAGAAAAGGAAATAAAAGGAAATAAAAGGAAAGAAAAGGAAAGAAAAGGCAAGAAAAGGGAAGATAAGGCAAGAAAAGGCAAGAAAAGGAAAGAAAAGGAAAGAAAAGGACAGATAAGGCAAGAAAACGAAAGAAAAGGAAAGATAAGGCAAGATAAGGTATGATCAGGCTGGAAAAGGCAAGAAAAGGAAAGAAAAGGCATGGAAAAGTCATGAAAAGGGAAGAAAAGGCAAGAAAAATGCAAGATAAGGTAAGAAAAGGCAAGGAAAAGGCAAGAAAAGGCAAAAAAAAGGAAAGATGAGGCAAGAAAAGGCAAGGAAAAGGCAAGAAAAGGCAAGAAAAGTCAAGAAAAGGCATGAAAACATAAGAAAAAGCAAGAAAAGGAAAGAAAAAGAAAGAAAAAGAAAGTTAAGGCAAGAAAAGGCCAGAAAAGGCCAGATAAGGCAAGTAAAAGGTAAGAAAAGCCCAGAAAAGGCATGGAAAAGGCATGAAAATTCAAGAAAATGAAAGATAAGGCAAGAAAAGGCATGAAAGGGCAAGAAAAGGAAAGAAAGGGCAAGGAAAATGCAAGAAAAGCAAGATAAGGCATGATAAGGCAAGAAAAGGCAAGGAAAAGGAAAGAAAAGGAAAGAAAAGGAAAGGAAAAGGCAAGATAAGGCATGATAAGGCAAGAAAAGGCAAGGAGAAGGAAAGAAAAGGAAAGAAAAGGAAAGGAAAAGGCATGAAGAGGCAAGAAAAGGAAAGAAAAGGCAAGAAAAGGCATGAAGAGGAAAGAAAATGAAATATGAGGCAAGAAAAGGCCAGATAAGGTTGAAAAGGTAAGAAAAGGTAAGGACAAGGCAAGATAAGGCAAGATAAGGAAAGAAAAGGCAAGGAAAAGCATGAAAAGGCAAGAAAATTGAAGAAAAGGCAAGATAAGGAATGAAAAGGCAAGATAAGGTGAGAAAAGGCAAGAAAAGGCATGAAATGGCATGAAATGGCAAAAAATGGCAAAAAAAGGCAAGATAAATCAAGAAAAGGCAAGAAAATGCAAGAAAAGGCAATAAAAGGAAAGAAAAGGCAAGGAAAAAGCCAGAAAGGCAAGATAAGGAAAGAAAAGGCATGGAAAAGGCAAAGAAAAGGCAAGAAAAGGTAAGAAAAGGCAAGAAAAGGCAAGAAAAGGAAAGAAAAGGCAAGAAGAGGCAAGAAAAGGCTAGGAAGAGGCAAGCAAAGGAAATAAAGGTAAGAAAATGCAAGGAAAAGGCAAGAAAAGGCAAGGAAAAGGCAAGAAAAGGAAAGAAAAGGCAAGAAAAGGCAAGGAAAAGGCAAGAAAAGGAAAGATAAGGCAAGGAAAAGGAATAAAAACACAAGAAAAGGAAAGATATGGCAAGAAAAGGAAAGATTAGGCATGAAAAGGCAAGAAAAGGAAAGAAAGGGTAAAGAAAAGACAAGATAAGGCAACAAAGGGCAAGAAAAGATAAGAAAAGGCAAGGAAAAGGAAAGAAAAGGCAATATAAGGCAAGGAAGGGCAAGGAAAAGGCATGAAAAGGCAAGAAAAGGAAAGAAAAGGCATGAAAAGGAAAGAAAATGAAAAAAAGGCAATAAAAGGCAAGATAAGGTAAGATTAGGCAAGAAAAGGAAAGAAAAGGCAAGATAAGGCAAGAAAAGGCAAGATAAGGCAAGAAAAGGGAAGGAAAGGCAAGAAAAGGAAAGATGAGGTAAGAAAAAGCAAGATAAGGAAAGAAAAGGAAGGAAAAGGCAAGGAAAAGGGAGGAAAAGGCAAGATAAGGCAAGAAAAGGAGAGAAAATGCAAGGAAAAGGCAAGAAAAGGAAAGATAAGGCAACTTCAGGCAAGAAAAAGGAAGGAAAAGGCAAGAAAAGGGAAGGAAAATGCAAGAAAAGGCAAGAAAAGGAACGAAAATGGAAGAAAAGGCATGAAAAGGCAAGATAAGGTAAAATAAGGCAAGAAAAGGCAAGGAAAAGGTAAGAAAAGGCAAAAAAAAGGGGAAGAAAAGGAAATATAAGGCAAGAAAAGGTAAGAAAAGGCAAGATAAGGCATGGAAAAGGCATAAAAAGGCAAGAAAAGGAAAGATAAGGCAAGAAAAGGCATGAAAAGGCAAGAAAAGGAAAGAAAGGGCAAGGAAAAGCAAGAAAAGGTAAGAAAACGCAAGAAAAGGAATGAAAAGCAATGAAAAGGTAAGAAAAGGAATGAAAAGGCAAGAAAATGCAAGATAAGGCAAGAAAAGGTAACAAAAGACAAGATAAGTCAAGAAAAGGCAAGAAAAAGGCAAGATAAGGAAAGATAAGGCAAGGAAAAGGCAAGAAAAGTCATGAAAAAGTCATGAAAAGGCAAGAAAAGGAAAGAAAAGGCATGAAAAGGAAAGAAAAGGAAAGAAAAGGCAAGATAAGTCAATAAAAGGCAAGGAAAAGGCAAGATAAGGCAAGTAAAGGTAAGATAAGGCAAGGAAAAGGCAAGAAAAGGCATGGAAAAGGCATGGAAAGGCAAGAAAAGGAAAGAAAGGGCAAGGAAAAGGCAAGATAAGGCAAGAAGAGGAAAGAAAAGGCAAGGAAAAGGAAAGAAAATGCAAGAAAAGGCATGGAAAAGGCATGAAAAGGCAAGAAAAGGAAAGATAAGGCAAGAAAAGGCATAAAAAGACATGAAAAGGAAAGAAAAGGCAAGAAAAAGGCAAAATAAGGCTAGAAAAGGAAAGAAAAGGCAAGGAAAAGGCATGAAAAGGCAAGATAAGGACAGAAAAGGCATGGAAATGGCATGAAAAGGCAAGGAAAAGGCAAGAAAAGGTAAGAAAAGGCAAGATAAGGCAAGAAAAGGAAAGAAAGGGAAAGATAAGGCAAGATAAGGTAAGAAGAGGAAAGAAAATTCAAGAAAAGGGCAAGATAAGGCAAGAAATAGCAAGGAAAAGGCATGAAAAGGCAAGAAAAGAAAAGAAAAGAAATGAAAAGGCAAGAAAAGATAAGAAAAGGAATGAAAAGAAAAGATAAGGCAAGGAAAGGCAAGGAAAAGGAACGAAAAGGCAAGAAAAGGATAGAAAGAGCAAGAAAAGTCAAGAAAAATGAATGAAAAGGCAAGAAAAGGCAAAGAAAAGGCATGAAAAGGCAAGGAAAGGAAAGGAAAGAAAAAGCAAGAAAAGGCAAGAAATGTAAAAAAAGGCAAGATAAGGCAAGAAAAGGCATGAAAAGGATAGAAATGGAAAGAAAAGGCAAGATAAGGCAAGAAAAGAAAAGGAAAAGACAATAAAAGGCAAGAAAAGACAAGAAAAGGAAAGAAAAGGCAAGAAAAGGCAAGAAAAGGAAAGATAAGTCAAGAAAAGGAAAGAAAAGGTAAGGAAAAGGCAAGAAAAGGCAAGAAAAGGAAAGAAAAAGGAAGAAAAGGCAAGAAATGTAAAAAAAGGCAAGATAAGGCAAGAAAAGGCATGAAAAGGATAGAAATGGAAAGAAAAGGCAAGATAAGGCAAGAAAAGAAAAGGAAAAGACAATAAAAGGCAAGAAAAGACAAGAAAAGGAAAGAAAAGGCAAGAAAAGGCAAGAAAAGGAAAGATAAGTCAAGAAAAGGAAAGAAAAGGTAAGGAAAAGGCAAGAAAAGGCAAGAAAAGGAAAGATAAGGAAAGATAAGGTAAGATAAGGAAAGAAAAGGCATGGAAAAGGCATGAAAAGGTAAGAAAAGGTACGAAAAGGTAAGAAAAGGAAAGAAAAGGCATGGAAAAGGCTAGAAAATGAAAGAAAAGGCAAGATAAGGCAAGAAAATAAAAGAAAAGGAAAGATAAGGCAAGATATGGCAAGAAAAGGAAAGATAAGGCAAGAAAAGGAAAGAAAAAGCAAAGAAAAGGAAAGAAATGGAAAGAAAAGGCAATAAAAGGAAAGAAAAGGCAAGGAAAGGCAAAAAAAGGTTAGAAAAGGAATGAAAAGGCAAGAAAAGTCAAGAAAAGGCAAGATAAGGCAAGAAAAGGCAAGAAAAGGCAAGATAAGGCAAGAAAAGGAAATATTAGGCAAGATATGGCAAGCAAAGGAAAGATAAAGCAAGAAAAGGCAACGAAAAGGAAAGAAAAGGAAAGAAGTGGAAAGAAAAGGCAAGAAAAGGAAAGAAAAGGCAAGGAAAAGGCAAGATAAGGCAAGAAAAGGGAAGGAAAAGGGACGAAAAGGCAAGAAAAGGAAAGAAAAGGCTAGAAAAGGTAAGAAAAGGAAAGATAAAACAAGATAAGGCAAGAAAAGGCAAGATCAGGCAAGAAAAGGCAAGGAAAAGGCAAGAAAAGGAAAGAAAAGGCAAGAAAAGGAAAGTAAAGGAAAGATAAAGGAAGATAAGGCAAGAAAAGGCCAGAACAGGTAAGAAAAGGCAAGGAAAAGACAAGAAAAGGAAAGAAAAGACATGGAAAAGGCACGAAAAGGCAAGAAAAAGGCAAGATAAGGCAGGAAAAGGCAAGAAAAAGGCAAGATAAGGCAAAAAAGGAAAGAAAAGGCAAGAAAAGGTAAGAAAAGGCATGAAAAGGTAAGAAAAGGCTAGAAAAGGCATGAAAATGTAAGAAAAGGCAAGAAGAGGCAAGAAAAGACAAGAAAAGGAAAGATAAGGCAAGAAAAGGCAAGAAAAGGAAAGATAAAGCTAGATAAGGCAACAAAAAGGCAAGAAAAGGAATGGAAAAGGCATGAAAAGGGTAGATAAGGCATGAAAAGGCAAGAAAAGGAAAGAAAGGGCAAGAAAAAGGAAAGAAAAGGCAAGATAAGGAATGATAAGGCACGAAAAGGAAAGAAAAGACATGGAAAAGGCATGAAAAGGCATGAAAAGGTAAGAAAAGGAAAGTTAAGGCAAGAAAATGCATGAAAAGGCAAGAAAAGGAAAGAAAGGGCAAGGAAAATACAAGAAAAGGCAAGATAAGGAAAGAAAAGGCAAGACAAGGCTGGGATAAGGCAAGAAAAAGGCAAGAAAAGGCATAGAAAAGGCATGAAAAGGCAAGGAAATGGCAAGAAAAGGTAAGAAAAGGCAAGGAAAAGGCAAGATAAGGCAATAAAAGGCAAGGAAAAGACGTGAAAAGGTAAGAAAATGAAAGAAAAGGCAAGGAAAGGCATGAAAAGGAAAAAAAGGCAAGATAAGGCAAGATAAGGAAAGAAAAGACAAGAAAAGGCAGGGATAAGGCAAGGAAAAGGCAAGAAAAGGCATGGAAAAGGCAAGGAAATGTAAGAAAAGGCAAGAAAAGGCAAGATAAGGCAAGGTAAAGGCGTCAAAAGCCAAGAAAAGGAAAGAAAAGGCAAGGAAAGGCTTGAAAAGGAAAGAAAAGGCAAGATAAGGCAAGAAAAGGCATGATAAGGCAAGAAAAGGCATGATAAGGCAAGAAATGGCAAGAAAAGGAAAGAAAAGGCAAGATATGGCAAGAAAAGGTAAGATAAGGCAAGAAAAGGCAAGGAAAAGGAAAGAAAAGGAAATAAAAGGAAAGAAAAGGCATAGAAAAGGCATGAAAAGGCAAGAAAAGGAAAGATAAGGCAAGAAAAGGCATGAAAAGACAAGAAAATGAAAGAAAAGGCAAGGAAAAGGAAAGAAAAGGAAAGAAAAGGCAAGGAAAAGGTAAGAAAAGGAAAGTTAAGGAAAGAAAAGGCAAGGAAAAGGCATGAAAAGGAAAGAAACTGTAATTAAAGGCAAAATAAGGCAAGAAAAGGCAAGAAAAGGCAAGAAAAGGAAAGAAAAGGCAAGAAAAGGCATGGAAAAGGAAAGAAAAAAGGCAAGAAAAGGAAAGAAAAAGAAAGGAAAAGGTAAAATAAGGCAACAAAAGGCATGGAAAAGGCAAGATAAAGCAAGAAAAGGCAAGGTAATGTAAGATGAGGCTAGAAAAGGCAAGGTAAGGCAAGATGAGGCAAGGAAAATGCAAGAAAAGGCATGGAAAAGGCATGAAAAGGCAAGAAAAGGAAAGAAAGGGCAAGGAAAAGGCAAGATAAGGCAAGAAACAGAAAGAAAAGGCTAGGAAAAGGCAAGAAAAGGCATGAAAAGGTAAGAAAAGGAAAGGTAAGGCAAGAAAAGGCAAGAAAAGGAAAGAGAGGTCAAGGAAAAGGAAAGATGAGGACAGATAAGGCAAGAAAAGGAAAGAAAAGAAAAGAAAAGGCTAGAAAAGTCAAGAGAAGGAAAAGACAAGAAAAGGACAGATAAGGCAAGAAAAGGAAAGAAAAGGCAAGGAAAAAGAATGAAAAGGCAAGATAAGGTAACAAAAGGCATAAAAAGGAATGAAAAGGCAAGGAAAAGGCAAAATAAGGCAAGATAAGGCAAAAAAGGCAAGATAAGGAAAGAAAAGGGAAGAAAAGTGAAGAAAAGGAAAGAAAAAGGCAAGATAAGGCAAGAAAAGGCAAGATAAGGCAAGAAAAGGAAATAAAAGTAAAGAAAAGGCAAGGAATAGGCAAGAAAAGGCAAGATAAGGGAAGAAAAGGAAAGAAAAGGCAAGGAAAAGGCAAGGAAAAGGCAAGAAAAGGCAAGATAAGGAAAGAAAAGGCATGGAAAAGGCTTGAAAAAGCAAGGAAAAGGCAAGAAAAGGCAAGATAAGGCAAGAAAAGGAAAGATAAGGCTAGATAAGGCAAGATGAGGCAACAAAAAGGCAAGAAAAGGCATGGAAAAGGAATGAAAAGGGAAGATAAGGCATGAAACGGCAAGAAATGGAAAGAAAGGGCAAGGAAAAGGCAAGATAAGGAATGATAAGGCATGAAAAGGAAAGAAAAGGCATGGAAAAGGCATGAAAAGGCATGAAAAGGCAAGAAAAGGAAAGATAAGGCAAGAAAATGCATGAAAAGGCAAGAAAAGGAAAGAAAGGGCAAGGAAAATGCAAGAAAAGGCAAGATAAGGAAAGAAAAGGCAAGAAAAGGCAGGGATAAGGCAAGGAAATGGCAAGAAAAGGCATGGAAAAGGCATGAAAAGGCATGGAAATGGCAAGAAAAGGTAAGAAAAGGCAAGGAAAAGGCAAGATAAGCCAATAAAAGGCAAGGAAAAGACGTGAAAAGGTAAGAAAATAAAAGAAAAGGCAAGGAAAGGCATGAATAGGAAAGAAAAGGCAAGGCAAGGCAAGATAAGGCAAGAAAAGGCAAGATAAGGAAAGAAAATACAAGAAAAGGCAAGGGATAAGGCAAGGAAAAGGCAAGAAAAGGCATGAAAGGCAAGGAAATGTAAGAAAAGGCAAGAAAAGGGAAGATAAGGCAAGGAAAGGCATGAAAAGGAAAGAAAAGGTAAGATAAGGCAAGAAAAGACATGATAAGGCTATAAAAGGCAAGATAAGGCAAGAAATGGCAAGAAAAGGAAAGAAAAGTCAAGATATGGCAAGAAAAGGCAAGGAAAAGGAAATAAAAGGAAATAAAAGGAAAGAAAAGGCATGGAAAAGGCATGAAAAGGAAAGAAAAGGAACGTTAAGGCAAGAAAAGGCATGAAAAGATAAGAAAACGAAAGAAAAGGCAAGGGAAAGGAAAGAAAAGGAAAGAGAAGGCAAGGAAAAGGTAAGAAAAGGAAAGTTAAGGAAAGAAAAAGCAAGGAAAAGGCATGAAAAGGAAAGAAAATGTAAGAAAAGGCAAAATAAGGCAAGAAAATGCAAGAAAAGGCAAGAAAAGGAAAGAAAAGGCAAGAAAAGGCAAGGAAAAGGAATGAAAAAAGGAAAGAAAAGGAATGGAAAAGGCAAGATAACGCAACAAAAGGCAAGGAAAAGGCAAGATAAGGCAAGAAAAGACAAGGTAAGGTAAGATGAGGCTAGAAAAGGCAAGATAAGGCAAGATGAGGCAAGGAAAATGCAAGATAAGGCAAGAAAAGATAAGGTAAGGTAAGATGAGGCTAGAAAAGGCAAGATAAGGCAAGATGAGGCAAGGAAAATGCAAGAAAAGGCATGGAAAAGGCATGAAAAGGGAAGAAAAGGAAAGATAAGGCAAGAAATGGCAAGAAAAGGAAAGAAAAGGCAAGAAAAGGAAAGAAAGGGCAAGGAAAAGGCAAGAAAAGTCAAGATAAGGCAAGAAACTTTAAGAAATGGCTAGGAAAAGGCAAGAAAAGGCAAGAAAAGGCATGAAAAGGTTAGAAAAGGAAAGATAAGGCAAGAAAAGGAAAGAAAAGGAAAGAAAGGGCAAGGAAAAGGCAAGATAAGGACAGATAAGGCAAGAAAAGGAAAGAAAAGGAAAGCAAAGGCAAGAAAAGTCAAGAAAAGGCAAGGAAAAGGCATGAAAAGGCATGAAAAGGATAGAAAGGGCAAGGAAAAGGAATGAAAAGGCAAGAAAAGGAAAGAAAAGGCAAGGAAAAAGAATGAAAAGGCAAGGAAAAGGCAAAATAAGGCAAGATAAGGCATAAAAGGCAAGATAAGGAAAGAAAAGGGAAGAAAAGGGAAGAAAAGGAAATAAAAAGGCAAGATAAGGCAAGAAAAGGCAAGAAAAAGGCAAGATAGGCAAGAAAAGGCAAGGAAAGGCAAGATGAGGCCAGAAATGGCAAGGTAAGGCAAGATGAGGCAAGGAAAAGGCAAGAAAAGGCATGAAAATACATAAAAAGGAAAGAAAAAGCAAGGAAAACAGCAAGATAAGGCAAGAAAAGAAAAGGAAAAGGCAAGGAAAAGACAAGATAAGAAAATAAAAGGCTTGGAAAAGGCATAAAAAGGCAAGGAATTTGCAAGAAATGGCAAGAAAGGAAAGATAAGGAAAGAAAAGGAAAGAAAAGGCAAGCAAAGGAAAGAAAAGGCAAGCAAAGGAAATTGCAAGAAATGGCAAGAAAGGAAAGAAAAGGCAAGCAAAGGAAAGAAAAGGCAAGAAAAGGTAGGGAAAAAGCAAGAAAAGGAAAGAATTGGCAAGAAAAGGCAAGATAAGGCATGGAAAAAGCAAGAAAAGGAAAGAAAAGGAAAGATAAGGTAAGAAAAGGCAAGAAAAGGAAAGAATAGGCAAAAAAAGAAAAGAAAAGGCCAGATAAGGCAAGAAAAGGCAAGAAAAGGAAAGATAAGGAAAGGTAAGGAAAGATAAGGCAAGAAAAGGAAAGAAATGGCAAGAAAAGTCAAGATAAGGCATGGAAATGGCATGAAAAGGAAAGATAAGGAAAGATAAGGTAAGCAAAGGAAAGAAAAGGAAAGAAAAGGCAAGAGAAGGAAAGAAAAGGAAAGAAATGGCAAGAAATGGCAAGAAATGGCGAGAAAAGGAAAGAAAAGGCAAGAAAAGGCATGAAAAGGTAAGAAAAGGCAAGATAAGGCAAGAAAAAGAAAGATAAGGCAAGATAAGGCACGGAAAAGGCAAGATAAGGCAAGAAAAGGCCAGGAAAAGGAAAGAAAAGGCAAGAAAAGGTATAGAAAAGGCATGAAAAGGCAAGAAAAGGAAAGATAAGGGAAGAGAAGGCAAGAAAAGGAAAGAAAAGGAAAGAATAGGCAAGAAAAGGCATGGAAAAGGCATGAAAAGGAAAGAAAAGGAAACATAAGGAATGAAAAGATAAAAAAAGGTAAGAAAAGGCAAGGAAGAGGCAAGAAAAGGCAAGATAAGGCAAGAAAAGGAAAGAAAAGGCAAGGAAAAGGTAAGGAAAAGGCAAGAAAAGGCAAGATAAGGAAAGAAAAGGCATGGAAAAGGCATGAAAAAGCAAGGAAAAGGTAAGAAAAGGCAAGATAAGGCAAGAAAAGGAAAGATAAGGCTAGATAAGGCAAGATGAGGCAACAAAAAGGCATGGAAAAGGCATGAAAAGGGAAGATAAGGCATGAAAAGGCAAGAAAAGGAAAGAAAGGGCAAGGAAATGGCAAGAAAAGGCAAGATAAGGAATGATAAGGCACGAAAAGGAAAGAAAAGGCATGGAAAAGGCATGAAAAGGCAAGATAAGGAAAGATAAGGCAAGAAAATGCATGAAAAGGCAAGATAAGGAAAGAAAGGGCAAGGAAAATGCAAGAAAAGGCAAGATAAGTAAAGAAAAGGCAAGAAAAGGCAGCGATAAGGCAAGGAAAAGGTAAGAAAAGGCATGGAAAAGGCATGTAAAGGCAAGGAAATGGTAAGAAAAGGTAAGAAAAGGCAAGGAAAAGGCAAGATAAGGCAATAAAAGGAAAGATAAGGCAAGAAAATGCAGGAAAAGCCAAGAAAAGGTAAGAAGGGGCAAGGAAAATGCAAGAAAAGGCAAGATAAGGAAAGAAAAGGCAAGAAAAGGCAGGGATAAGGCAAGGAAAAGGCAAGAAAAGGAAAGAAAAGGAAAGATAAGGTAAGAAAAGGCAAGAAAAGGAAAGAATAGGCAAAAAAAGGAAAGAAAAGGCCAGATAAGCCAAGAAAAGGCAAGAAAAGGAAAGATAAGGAAAGGTAAGGAAAGATAAGGCAAGAAAAGGAAAGAAATGGCAAGAAAAGTTAAGATAAGGCATGGAAATGGCATGAAAAGGAAAGAAAAGGAAAGATAAGGTAAGCAAAGGCAAGAAAATGAAAGAAAAGGAAAGAAAAGGCAAGAAAACAAAAGAAAAGGAAAGAAAAGGCAAGAATTGGCAAGAAAAGGAAAGAAAAGGCGAGAAAAGGAAAGAAAAGGCAAGAAAAGGCATGAAAAGGTAAGAAAAGGCAAGATAAGGTAAGAAAAAGAAAGACAAGGCAAGATAAGGCACGAAAAAGGCAAGATAAGGCAAGAAAAGGCCAGGAAAAGGAAAGAAAAGGCAAGAAAAGGTATAGAAAAGGCATGAAAAGGAAAGAAAAGGAAAGATAAGGGAAGAGAAGGCAAGAAAAGGAAAGAAAAGGAAAGAATAGGCAAAAAAAGGCATGGAAAAGGCATGAAAAGGAAAGAAAAGAAAAGATAAGGCATGAAAAGATAAAAAAAAGGTAAGAAAAGGCAAGGAAGAGGCAAGAAAAGGCAAGATAAGGCAAGAAAAGGAAAGAAAAGGCAAGGAAAAGGCAAGGAAAAGGCAAGAAAAGGCAAGATAAGGAAAGAAAAGGCATGTAAAAGGCATGAAAAAGCAAGGAAAAGGCAAGAAAAGGCAAGATAGGGCAAGAAAAGGAATGATAAGGCTAGATAACGCAAGATGAGGCAACAAAAAGGCATGAAAAGGGAAGATAACGCATGAAAAGGCAAGAAAAGGCAAGAAAAGGCAAGATAAGGCAAGATAAGGCATGAAAAGGAAAGAAAAGGCAAGATAAGGCATGAAAAGGCATGAAAAGGAAAGAAAAGACAAGAAAAGGCAGGGATAAGGCAAGATAAGGCATGAAAAGGCAAGATAAGGAAAGAAAAGACAAGAAAAGGCAGGGATAAGGCAAGGAAAAGGCAAGAAAAGGAATGGAAAAGGCATGAAAAGGCAAGGAAATGTAAGAAATTGCAAGAAAAGGGAAGATAAGGCAAGAAAAGGCAAGGAAAAGGCGTGAAAAGGCAAGAAAAGGAAAGAAAAGGCAAGGAAAGGCATGAAAAGGCAAGATAAGGCAAGATAAGGCAAGAAAAGGCATGATAAGGCAAGAAAAGGTAAGATAAGGCAAGAAATGGCAAGAAACGGCAAGAAAAGGAAAGAAAAGGCAAGATATGGCAAAAAAAGGCAAGATAAGGCAAGAAAAGGCAAGGAAAAAGAAAGAAAAGGAAATAAAAGGAAAGAAAAGGCATGGAAAAGGAACGAAAAGCAAGAAAAGGAAAGATAAGGCAAGAAAAGATAAAAAAGGTAAGAAAAGGCAAGGAAGAGGCAAGAAAAGGGCAGATAAGGAAAGAAAAGGCAAGGAAAAGGCAAGAAAAGGACAGATAAGGAAAGAAAAGGCATGGAAAAGGCATAAAAAAGCAAGGAAAAGGCAAGAAAGGCAAAATAAGGCAAGAAAAGGAAAGATAAGGCTAGATAAGGCAAGATGAGGCAACAAAAAGGCATGGAAAAGGCATGAAAAGGGAAGATAAGGCATGAAAAGGCAAGAAAAGGGAAGAAAGGGCAAGGAAAAGGCAAGAAAAGGCAAGATAAGGAATGATAAGGAACGAAAAGGAAAGAAAAGGCATGGAAAAGGCATGAAAAGGCATGAAAAGGCAAGAAAAGGAAAGATAAGGCAAGAAAATGCATGAAAAGGCAAGAAAAGGTAAGAAAGGGCAAGGAAAATGCAAGAAAAGGCAAGATAAGGAAAGAAAAGGCAAGATAAGGAAAGAAAAGGCAAGAAAAGGCAGGGATAAGGCAAGGAAAAGGCAAGAAAATGCATTGAAAAGGCATGGAAATGGTACGAAAAGGTAAGAAAAGGCAAGAAAAAGGCAAGATAAGGCAACAAAAGGCAAGGAAAAGATGCGAAAAGGCAAGAAAATGATAGAAAAGGCAAGATAAGGCAAGATAAGGCAAGATAAGGCAAGATAAGGCAAGAAAATGCAAGATAAGGAAAGAAAAGACAAGAAAAGGCAGGGATAAGGCAAGGAAAAGGCAAGAAAAGGCATGAAAAGGCAAGGAAATGTAAGAAAATGCAAGAAAAGGGAAGATAAGGCAAGAAAAGGCAAGGAAAAGGCATGAAAAGGCAAGAAAAGGAAAGAAAAGGCAAGGAAAGGCATGAAAAGGAAAGAAAAGGCAAGATAAGGCAAGATAAGGCAAGAAAAGGCATGATAAGGCAAGAAAAGGCAAGATAAGGCAAGAAATGGCAAGAAATGGCAAGAAAAGGAAAGAAAAGGCAAGATATGGCAAGAAAAGGCAAGGAAAAAGAAAGAAAAGGAAATAAAAGGAAAGAAAAGGCATGGAAAAGGCATGAAAATGGAAGAAAAGGAAAGATAAGGCAAGAAAAGGCATGAAAAGACAAGAAAATGAAAGAAAAGGCAAGGAAAAGGAAAGAAAAGGAAAGAAAATGTAAGAAAAGGCAAAATAAGGCAAGAAAAGGCAACAAAAGGAAAGAAAAGGAAAGAAAAGGCAAGGAAAAGGTAAGAAAAGGAAAGTTAAGGAAAGAAAAGGCAAGGAAAAGGCATGAAAAGGAAAGAAAATGTAAGAAAAGGCAAAATAAGGCAAGAAAAGGCAAGAAAAGGAAAGAAAAGGCAAGGAAAAGGAAAGAAAAAAGGCAAGAAAAGGAAAGAAAAGGAAAGGAAAAGGCAAGATAAGGCAAGAAAAGGCAAGATAAGGCAAGAAAAGGCAAGGTAAGGTAAGATGAGGCTAGAAATGGCAAGGTAAGGCAAGATGAGGCAAGGAAAATGCAAGAAAAGGCATGGAAAAGACATGAAAAGGCAAGAAAAGGAAAGATAAGGCAAGAAATGGCACGAAAAGGCAAGAAAAGGAAAGAAAGGGCAAGAAAAAGGCAAGAAACAGAAAGAAAAGGCAAGGAAAAGGCAAGAAAAGGCATGAAAAGGTAAGAAAAGGAAAGATAAGGCAAGAAAAGGCAAGAAAAGAAAAGAAAGGGCAAGGAAAAGGCAAGATAAGGACAGATAAGGCAAGAAAAGGAAAGAAAAGGAAAGAAAAGGCAAGAAAAGTCAAGAAAAGGCAAGGAAAAGGCATGAAAAGGCTTGAAAAGGAAAGAAAGGGCAAGGAAAAGTAATGAAAAGGCAAGAAAAGGAAAGAAAAGGCAAGGAAAAAGAATGAAAAGGTAAGGAAAAGGTAAAATAAGGCAAGATAGGGCAAAAAAAGGCAAGATAAGGAAAGAAAAGGGAAGAAAAGGGAAGAAAAGGAAATAAAAAGGCAAGAAAAGGCAAGAAAAAGGCAAGATAGGCAAGAAAAGGCAAGGATAGGCAAGATGAGGCCAGAAACGGCAAGGTAAGATAAGTTGAGGCAAGGAAAAGGCATGAAAATACATGAAAAGGAAAGAAAAAGCAAGGAAAACAGCAAGAAAAGGCAAGATAAGGGAAGAAAAGAAAAGAAAAAGGCAAGGAAAAGACAAGAAAAGATAAGATAAGGAAATAAAAGGCATGGAAAAGGCATAAAAAGGCAAGGAAATTGCAAAAAATGGCAAGAAAAGGAAAGATATGGAAAGAAAAGGAAAGATAAGGCAAGAAAAGGCAAGAAAAGGCAAGCAAAGGAAAGAAAAGGCAAGAAAAGGTAGGGAAAAGGCAAGAAAAGGAAATAATGGCAAGAAAGGGCAAGATAAGGCATGGAAAAAGCAAGAAAAGAAAAGAAAAGGAAAGATAAGGTAAGAAAAGGCAAGAAAAGGAAAGAATAGGCAAAAAAAAGGAAAGAAAAGGCCAGATAAGGCAAGAAAAGGCAAGAAAAGGAAAGATAAGGAAAGGTAAGGAAAGATAAGGCAAGAAAAGGCAAGAAATGGCAAGAAAAGGCAAGATAAGGTATGGAAAAGGCATGAAAAGGAAAGAAAAGGAAAGATAAGGTAAGAAAAGGCAAGAAAAGGAAAGAAAAGGCAAGAAATGAAAAGAAAAGTAAAGAAAAGGCAAGAAATGGAAAGAAAAGGAAAGAAAAGGCGAGAAAAAGAAAGAAAAGGCAAGAAAAGGCATGAAAAGGTAAGAAAAGGCAAGATAAGGCAAGAAAAAAAAGATAAGGGAAGATAAGGCATAGAAAAGGCAAGAAAAGGAAAGATAAGGCAAGATAAGGCATAGAAAAGGCAAGAAAAGGAAAGATAAGGGAAGAGAAGGTAAGAAAAGGAAAGAAAAGGAAAGAATAGGCAAGAAAAGTCATGGAAAAGGCATGAAAAGGAAAGAAAAGGAAAGATAAGGCATGAAAAGATAAAAAAAGGTAAGAAAAGTCAAGGAAGAGGCAAGAAAAGGCAAGATAAGGCAAGAAAAGGAATGAAAAGTCAAGGAAAAGGCAAGGAAAAGGCAAGAAAAGGCAAGATAAGGAATGAAAAGGCATGGAAAAGGCATGAAAAAGCAAGGAAAGGCAAGAATAGGCAAGATAAGGCAAGAAAAGGTAAGAAAAGGCAAGAAAAGTCAAGGAAAAGGCAAGCAAAGTCAAGAAAAGGCAAGAAAAGGCAAGAAAAGGATTGAAATGGCAAGAAAAGGCAAGGAAAAGGAATGAAAAGGCAAGAAAAGGAAAGATAAGGCAAGGAAAGGAAAGAAAAGGAAAGATGAGGTAAGAAAAGGCAAGGAAAAGGCAAGATAAGGCATGAAAAGGCAAGATAAGGCAAGATAAGGCAATATAAGGCAAGAAAGGAAAGGAAAGGCAAGAAAAGGAAAGAAAAGGAAAGGCGAGGTAAGAAAAGGCAAGGAAAAGGCACGAAAGGCAAGAAAAGTTAAAGAAAAGGCAAGGAAAAAGCATGAAAAGGCAAGATAAGGCAAGAAAAAGTAAGGAAAAGGCTAGAAAAGTAAAGAAAAGGCAAGAAAAGGAAAGAAAAGGCAAGAAAAGGAAAGAAAAGGAAAGAAAAGGCAAGAAAAGGAAAGAAAAGGAAAGACAAGGCAAGATAAGGCAAGAAAAGGCAAGATCAGGCAGGAAAAGGCAAGAAAAGGCATGGAAAATGCAAGATAAGGCAAGAAAAGAAAAGAAAAAGGCAAGGAAAAGACAAGATGAGGAAATAAAAGGCATGGAAAAGGCATAAAAAGGCAAGGAAATTGCAAGAAATGGCAAGAAAATGAAAGATAAGGAAAGAAAAGGATAGATAAGGCAAGAAAAGGCAAGAAAAGGCAAGCAAAGGAAAGAAAAGGCCAGAAAAGGTAGGGAAAAGGCAAGAAAAGGAAAGAATTGGCAAGAAAAGGCAAGATAAGGCATGGAAAAAGCAAGAAAAGGAAATATAAGGTAAGAAAAGGCAAGAAAAGGAAAGAACAGGCAAAAAAAGGAAAGAAAAGGCCAGATAAGGCAAGAAAAGGCAAGAAAAGGAAAGATAAGGAAAGGTAAGGAAAGATAAGGTAAGAAAAGGAAAGAAATGGCAAGAAAAGGAAAGATAAGGCTAGGAAAAGGAATGAAAATGCAAGATAAGGTAAGATAGGGCAAGAATAGGAAAGAAAAGGCAAGGAAAAGGCTAGATAAGAAAAGAAAAGGCAAGAAAAGGCAACATAAGGCAAGGAAAGGGATGGAAAGGCAAGAAAAGGAAAGAAAAGGAAAGAAAAGGCATGAAAAGGCAAAGGAAAGAAAGGGTATAGAAAAGACAAGATAAGGCAACAAAGGGCAAGAAAAGATAAGAAAAGGAAAGAAAAGGCAATATAAGGCAAGGAAGGGCAAGGAAAAGGCATGAAAAGGCAAGAAAAGGAAAGAAAAGGCATGAAAAGGAAAGAAAATGAAAGATGAGGCAAGAACAGGCCAGATAAGGCGAGAAAAGGTAAGAAAAGGCAAGGAGGAGGCAACATAAAGAAAGAAAAGGCAAGGAAAGGCAAGGAAAAGGCATGAAAAGGCAAGAAAAGGAAATAAAAGGCAAGAAAAGGCAATAAAAGGCAAGATAACGTAAGATTAGGCAAGAAAAGTAAAGAAAAGGCAAGATAAGGCAAGAAAAGGCAAGATAAGGCAAGAAAAGGGAAGGAAAGGCAAGATAAGGCAAGAAAAGGAGAGAAAATGCAATGAAAAGGCAAGAAAAGGAAAGATAAGGCAACTTCAGGCAAGAAAAAGGAAGGAAAAGGCAAGAAAAGGCAAGAAAAGGCAAGAAAAGGAAAGAAAAGGGAAGAAAAGGCATGAAAAGGCAAGATAAGGTAAAATAAGGCAAGAAAAGGCAAGGAAAAGGTAAGAAAAGGCAAAAAAAAGGGAAGAAAAGGAAAGATAAGGCAAGATAAGGTAAGAAAAGGCAAGATAAGGCATGGAAAAGGCATAAAAAGGCAAGAAAAGGAAAGATAAGGCAAGAAAAGGCATGAAAAGGCAAGAAAAGGAAAGAAAGGGCAAGGAAAAGCAAGAAAAGGCAAGAAAAGGCAAGAACAGGAATGACAAGCAATGAAAAGGTAAGAAAAGGAATGAAAAGGTAAGAAAATGCAAGATAAGGCAAGAAAAGGTAACAAAAGACAAGATAAGTCAAGAAAAGGAAAGAAAAAGGCAAGATAAGGAAAGATAAGGCAAGGAAAAGGCAAGAAAAGTCATGAAAAAGTCATGAAAAGGCAAGAAAAGGAAAGATAAGACAAGAAAAGGCATGAAAAGGCAAGAAAAGGCAAGATAAGTCAATAAAAGGCAAGGAAAAGGCAAGATAAGGCAAGTAAAGGCAAGATAAGGCAAGGAAAAGGCAAGAAAAGGCATGGAAAAGGCATGGAAAGGCAAGAAAAGGAAAGAAAGGGCAAGGAAAAGGCAAGAAAAGGCAAGATAAGGCAAGAAGAGGAAAGAAAAGGCAAGGAAAAGGAAAGAAAATGCAAGAAAAGGCATGGAAAAGGCATGAAAAGGCAAGAAAAGGAAAGATAAGGCAAGAAAAGGCATAAAAAGACATGAAAAGGAAAGAAAAGGCAAGAAAAAGGCAAGATAAGGCAAGAAAAGGAAAGAAAAGGCAAGGAAAAGGCATGAAAAGGCAAGATAAGGACAGAAAAGGCATGGAGATGGCATGAAAAGGCAAGGAAAAGGCAAGAAAAGGTAAGAAAAGGCAAGATAAGGCAAGAAAAGGAAAGAAAGGGAAAGATAAGGCAAGATAAGGTAAGAAGAGGAAAGAAATTTCAAGAAAAGGGCAAGAGAAGGCAAGAAATGGCAAGGAAAAGGCATGAAAAGGCAAGAAAAGAAAAGAAAAGAAATGAAAAGGCAAGAAAAGATAAGAAAAGGAATGAAAAGAAAAGATAAGGCAAGGAAAGGCAAGGAAAAGGAACGAAAAGGCAAGAAAAGGATAGAAAAAGCAAGAAAAGTCAAGAAAAATGAATGAAAAGGCAAGATAAGGCAAGAAAAGGCTAGGAAAAGGCATGAAAAGGCAAGGAAAGGAAAGAAAAAGCATGAAAAGGCAAGAAATGTAAGAAAAGGCAAGATAAGGCAAGAAAAGGCATGAAAAGGAAAGAAATGGAAAGAAAAGGCAAGATAAGGCAAGAAAAGAAAAGGAAAAGACAAGAAAAGGCAAGAAAAGGCAAGAAAAGGAAAGATAAGTCAAGAAAAGGAAAGAAAAGGTAAAGAAAAGGCAAGAAAAGGCAAGAAAAGGAAAGATAAGGAAAGATAAGGTAAGATAAGGAAAGAAAAGGCATGGAAAAGGCATGAAAAGGTAAGAAAAGGTACGAAAAGGAAATAAAAGGCAAGAAAAGGGAAGAAAAGGCAAGAAAAGGTAAGAAAAGACAAGAAAAGGCAAGAAAAGGAAAGAAAAGGCATGGAAAAGGCTAGAAAATGAAAGAAAAGGCAAGATAAGGCAAGAAAATAAAAGAAAAGGAAAGATAAGGCAAGATATGGCAAGAAAAGGAAAGATAAGGCAAGAAAAGGAAAGAAAAAGCAAAGAAAAGGAAAGAAATGGAAAAAAGGCAATAAAAGGAAAGAAAAGGCAAGGAAAAGGCAAGATAAAGCAAGAAAAGGCAAGAAAAGGCAAGAAAAGGCAAGGAAAAGGGACGAAAAGGCAAGAAAAGGAAAGAAAAGGCAAAAAAAGGTTAGAAAAGGAATGAAAAGGCAAGAAAAGTCAAGAAAAGGCAAGATAAGGCAAGAAAAGGCAAGATAAGGCAAGAAAAGGAAATATTATGCAAGATATGGCAAGCAAAGGAAAGATAAGGCAAGGAAAAGGAAAAAAAAGGAAAGAAGTGGAAAGAAAAGGCAAGAAAAGGAAAGAAAAGGCTAGAAAAGGTAAGAAAAGGAAAGATAAAATAAGATAAGGCAAGAAAAGGGAAGATCAGGCAAGAAAAGGCAAGGAAAAGGCAAGAAAAGGAAAGAAAAGGCGAAACAAGGTAAGAAAAGGAAAGAAAAGGCAAGAAAAGGAAAGTAAAGGAAAGATAAAGGAAGATAAGGCAAGAAAAGGCCAGAACAGGTAAGAAAAGGCAAGGAAAAGGTAAGAAAAGGCAAGGAAAAGACAAGAAAGGGCAAGAAAAGACATGGAAAAGGCACGAAAAGACAAGAAAAAGGCAAGATAAGGCAAGAAAAGGCAAGAAAAAGGCAAGATAAGGCAAAAAAGGAAAGAAAAGGCAAGAAAAGGTAAGAAAAGGCAAGAAAAGGCATGAAAATGTAAGAAAAGGCAAGAAGAGGCAAGAAAAGACAAGAAAAGGAAAGATAAGGCAAGAAAAGGCAAGAAAAGGAAAGATAAAGCTAGATAAGGCAACCAAAAGGCAAGAAAAGAAATGGAAAAGGCATGAAAAGGGTAGATAAGGCATGAAAAGGCAAGAAAAGGAAAGAAAGGGCAAGGAAAAGGAAAGAAAAGGCAAGATAAGGAATGATAAGGCACGAAAAGGAAACAAAAGGCATGGAAAATGCATGAAAAGGCATGAAAAGGTAAGAAAAGGAGAGTTAAGGCAAGAAAATGCTTGAAAAGGCAAGAAAAGGAAAGAAATGGCAAGGCAAATGCAAGAAAATGCAAGATAAGGAAAGAAAAGGCAAGACAAGGCTGGGATAAGGCAAGAAAAAGGCAAGAAAAGGCATGGAAAAGGCATGAAAAGGCAAGGAAATGGCAAGAAAAGGTAAGAAAAGGCAAGGAAAAGGCAAGATAAGGCAATAAAAGGCAAGGAAAAGATGTGAAAAGGTAAGAAAATGAAAGAAAAGGCAAGGAAAGGCATGAAAAGAAAAGATAAGGCAAGATAAGGCAAGATAAGTAAAGAAAAGACAAGAAAAGGCAGGGATAAGGCAAGGAAAAGGCAAGAAAAGGCATGGAAAAGGCATGAAAAGGCAAGGAAATGTAAGAAAAGGCAAGATAGGGCAAGGTAAAGGCGTGAAAAGGCAAGAAAAGGAAAGAAAAGGCAAGGAAAGGCATGAAAAGGAAAGAAAAGGCAAGATAAGGCATGAAAAGGAAAGAAAAGGCAAGATAAGGCAAGAAAAGGCATGATAAGGCAAGAAAAGGCATAATAAGGCAAGAAATGGCAAGAAATGGCAAGAAAAGGCAAGATATGGCAAGAAAAGGTAAGATAAGGCAAGAAAAGGCAAGGAAAAGGAAAGAAAAGGAAATAAAAGGAAAGAAAAGGCATGGAAAAGGCATGAAAAGGCAAGAAAAGGAAAGATAAGGCAAGAAAAGGCATGAAAAGACAAGAAAATGAAAGAAAAGGCAAGGAAAAGGTAAGAAAAGGAAAGAAAAGGCAAGGAAAAGGTAAGAAAAGGAAAGTTAAGGAAAGAAAAGGCAAGGAAAAGGCATGAAAAGGAAAAAAAATGTAAGTAAAGGAAAAATAAGGCAAGAAAAGGCAAGAAAAGGCAAGAAAAGGAAAGAAAAGGCAAGAAAAGGCAAGGAAAAGGAAAGAAAAAAGGCAAGAAAAGGAAAGAAAAAGAAAGGAAAAGGTAAGATAAGGCAACAAAAGGCAAGGAAAAGGCAAGATAAGGCAAGAAAAGGCAAGGTAATGTAAGATGAGGCTAGAAATGGCAAGGTAAGGCAAGATGAGGCAAGGAAAATGCAAGAAAAGGCATGGAAAAGGCATGAAAAGGCAAGAAAAGGAAAGAAAGGGCAAGGAAAAGGCAAGATAAGGCAAGAAACAGAAAGAAAAGGCTAGGAAAAGGCAAGATAAGGACAGATAAGGCAAGAAAAGGAAAGAAAAGAAAAGAAAAGGCTAGAAAAGTCAAGAGAAGGAAAAGGCAAGAAAAAGACAGATAAGGCAAGAAAAGGAAAGAAAAGGCAAGGAAAAATAATGAAAAGGCAAGATAAGGTAACAAAAGGCATGAAAATGAATGAAAAGGCAAGGAAAAGGCAAAATAAGGCAAGATAAGGCAAAAAAGGCAAGATAAGGAAAGAAAAGGGAAGAAAAGGAAAGAAAAAGGCAAGATAAGGCAAGATAAGGCAAGAAAAGGAAATAAAAGTAAAGAAAAGGCAAGGAAGAGGCAAGAAAAGGCAAGATAAGGGAAGAAAAGGAAAGAAAAGGCATGGAAAAGGCATGAAAAAGCAAGGAAAAGGCAAGAAAAGGCAAGATAAGGCAAGAAAAGGAAAGATAAGGCTAGATAAGGCAAGATGAGGCAACAAAAAGGCAAGAAAAGGCATGGAAAAGGCATCAAAAGGGAAGATAAGGCATGGAAAAGGCATGAAAAGGCATGAAAAGGCAAGAAAAGGAAAGATAAGGCAAGAAAATGCATGAAAAGGCAAGAAAAGGAAAGAAAGGGCAAGGAAAATGCAAGAAAAGGCAAGATAATGAAAGAAAAGGCAAGAAAAGGCAGGGATAAGGCAAGGAAATGCCAAGAAAAGGCATGGAAAAGGAATAAAAAGGCACTGAAATGGCAAGAAAAGGTAAGAACAGGCAAGGAAAAGGCAAGATAAGCCAATAAAAGGCAAGGAAAAGACGTGAAAAGGCAAGAAAATAAAAGAAAAGGCAAGGAAAAGGCAAGAAAAGGCAAGATAAGGAATGATAAGGCATGAAAAGGAAAGAAAAGGCATGGAAAAGGCATGAAAAGGCATGAAAAGGCAAGAAAAGGAAAGATAAGGCAAGAAAATGCATGAAAAGGCAAGAAAAGGAAAGAAAGGGCAAGGAAAATGCAAGAAAAGGCAAGATAATGAAAGAAAAGGCAAGAAAAGGCAGGGATAAGGCAAGGAAATGGCAAGAAAAGGCATGGAAAAGGAATAAAAAGGCACGGAAATGGCAAGAAAAGGTAAGAAAAGGCAAGGAAAAGGCAAGATAAGCCAATAAAAGGCAAGGAAAAGACGTGAAAAGGCAAGAAAATAAAAGAAAAGGCAAGGAAAGGCATGAAAAGGAAAGAAAAGGCAAGACAAGGCAAGATAAGGCAAGAAAAGGCAAGATAAGGAAAGAAAAGACAAGAAAAGGCAGGGATAAGGCAAGGAAAAGGCAAGAAAAGGCATGGAAAAGGCATGAAAAGGCAAGGAAATGTAAGAAAAGGCAAGAAAAGGGAAGATAAGGCAAGGAAAGGCATGAAAAGGAAAGAAAAGGCAAGATAAGGCAAGAAAAGACATGATAAGGCTATAAAAGGCAAGATAAGGCAAGAAATGGCAAGAAAAGGAAAGAAAAGGCAAGATATGGCAAGAAAAGGCAAGGAAAAGGAAATAAAAGGAAATAAAAGGAAAGAAAAGGCATGGAAAAGGCATGAAAAGGAAAGAAAAGGAACGATAAGGCAAGAAAAGGCATGAAAAGACAAGAAAATGAAAGAAAAGGCAAGGGAAAGGAAAGAAAAGGAAAGAGAAGGCAAGGAAAAGGTAAGAAAAGGAAAGTTAAGGAAAGAAAAGGCAAGGAAAAGGTACGAAAAGGAAAGAAAATGTAAGAAAAGGCAAAATAAGGCAAGAAAATGCAAGAAAAGGCAAGAAAAGGAAAGAAAAGGCAAGAAAAGGCAAGGAAAAGGAATGAAAAAAGGAAAGAAAAGGAATGGAAAAGGCAAGATAACGCAACAAAAGGCAAGGAAAAGGCAAGATAAGGCATGAAAAAGCAAGGTAAGGTAAGATGAGGCTAGAAAAGGCAAGGTAAGGCAAGATGAGGCAAGGAAAATGCAAGAAAAGGCATGGAAAAGGCATGAAAAGGCAAGAAAAGGAAAGATAAGGCAAGAAATGGCACGAAAAGGCAAGAAAAGGAAAGAAAGGGCAAGGAAAAGGCAAGAAAAGTCAAGATAAGGCAAGAAACTTTAAGAAATGGCTAGGAAAAGGCAAGAAAAGGCAAGAAAAGGCATGAAAAGGTTAGAAGAGGAAAGATAAGGCAAGAAAAGGAAAGAAAGGGCAAGGAAAAGGCAAGATAAGGACAGATAAGGCAAGAAAAGGAAAGAAAAGGAAAGCAAAGGCAAGAAAAGTCAAGAAAAGGCAAGGAAAATGCATGAAAAGGCATGAAAAGGAAAGAAAGGGCAAGGAAAAGGAATGAAAAGGCAAGAAAAGGAAAGAAAAGGCAAGGAAAAAGAATGAAAAGGCAAGGAAAAGGAATGAAAAGGCAAGGAAAAGGCAAAATAAGGCAAGATAAGGCATAAAAAGCAAGATAAGGAAAGAAAAGGGAAGAAAAGGAAATAAAAAGGCAAGATAAGGCAAGAAAAGGCAAGAAAAAGGCAAGATAGGCAAGAAAAGGCAAGGAAAGGCAAGATGAGGCCAGAAATGGAAAGGTAAGGCAAGATGAGGCAAGGAAAAGGCAAGAAAAGGCATGAAAATACATGAAAAGGAAAGAAAAAGCAAGGAAAACAGCAAGATAAGGCAAGAATAGAAAAAAAAGGCAAGGAAAAGACAAGATAAGAAAATAAAAGGCTTGGAAAAGGCATAAAAAGGCAAGGAAATTGCAAGGAATGGCAAGAAAAAGAAAGATAAGGAAAGAAAAATAAAGATAAGGCAAGAAAAGGAAAGAAAAGGCAATTAAAGGAAAGAAAAGGCAAGAAAAGGTAGGGAAAAAGCAAGAAAAGGAAAGAATTGGCAAGAAAAGGCAAGATAAAGCAAGAAAAGGAAAGAAAAGGAAAGACAAGGTAAGAAAAGGCAAGAAAAGGAAAGAATAGGCAAAAAAAGAAAAGAAAAGGCAAGAAAAGGAAAGAAAAGGAAAGGTAAGGAAAGAAAAGGCAAGAAAAGGACAGAAAAGGAAAGGTAAGGAAAGATAAGGCATGGAAATGGCATGAAAAGGAAAGATAAGGAAAGATAAGGTAAGCAAAGGCAAGAAAAGGAAAGAAAAGGCAAGAAAAGAAAAGAAAAGGAAAGAAATGGCAAGAAAAGGAAAGAAAAGGCAAGAAAAGGCAAGAAAAGGCATGAAAAGGTAAGAAAAGGCAAGATAAGGCAAGAAAAAGAATGATAAGGCAAGATAAGGCACGGAAAAGGTAAGATAAGGCAAGAAAAGGCCAGGAAAAGGAAAGAAAAGGCAAGAAAAGGTATAGAAAAGGCATGAAAAGGCATGAAAAGGAAAGATAAGGGAAGAGAAGGCAAGAAAAGGAAAGAAAAGGAAAGAATAGGCAAGAAAAGGCATGGAAAAGGAATGAAAATGAAAGAAAAGGAAAGATAAGGAATGAAAAGATAAAAAAAGGTAAGAAAAGGCAAGATAAGGCAAGAAAAGGAAAGAAAAGGCAAGGAAAAGGCAAGGAAAAGGCAAGAAAAGGCAAGATAAGAAAAGAAAAGGCATGGAAAAGGCATGAAAAAGCAAGGAAAAGGAAAGAAAACGCAAGATAAGGCAAGAAAAGGAAAGATAAGGCTAGATAAGGCAAGATGAGGCAACAAAAAGGCATGGAAAAGGCATGAAAAGGGAAGATAAGGCATGAAAAGGCAAGAAAAGGAAAGAAAGGGCAAGGAAATGGCAAGAAAAGGCAAGATAAGGAATGATAAGGCACGAAAAGGAAAGAAAAGGCATGGAAAAGGCATGAAAAGGCAAGAAAAGGAAAGATAAGGCAAGAAAATGCATGAAAAGCCAAGAAAAGGTAAGAAAGGGCAAGGCAAATGCAAAAAAAGGCAAGATAAGGAAAGAAAAGGCAAGAAAAGGCCAGGAAAAGGAAAGAAAAGGCAAGAAAAGGTATAGAAAAGGCATGAAAAGGCAAGAAAAGGAAAGATAAGGGAAGAGAAGGCAAGAAAAGGAAAGAAAAGGAAAGAATAGGCAAAAAAAGGCATGGAAAAGGCATGAAAAGGAAAGAAAAGGAAAGATAAGGCACGAAAAGATATAAAAAAAAGGTAAGAAAAGGCAAGGAAGAGGCAAGAAAAGGCAAGATAAGGCAAGAAAAGGAAAGAAAAGGCAACGAAAAGGCAAGGAAAAGGCAAGAAAAGGCAAGATAGGGAAAGAAAAGGCATGGAAAAGGCATGAAAAAGCAAGGAAAAGGCAAGAAAAGGCAAGATAGGGCAAGAAAAGGAAAGATAAGGCTAGATAAGGTAAGATGAGGCAACAAAAAGGCATGGAAAAGGCATGAAAAGGGAAGATAAGGCATGAAAAGGCAAGAAAAGGAAAGAAAAGGCAAGATAAGGCAAGATAAGGCATGAAAAGGAAAGAAAAGGCAAGATAAGGCATGAAAAGGAAAGAAAAGATAAGAAAAGGCAGGAATAAGGCAAGATAAGGCATGAAAAGGCAAGATAAGGAAAGAAAAGACAAGAAAAGGCAGGGATAAGGCAAGGAAAAGGCAAGAAAAGGCATGGAAAAGGCATGAAAAGGCAAGGAAATGTAAGAAATTACAAGAAAAGGGATGATAAGGCAAGAAAAGGCAAAGAAAAGGCGTGAAAAGGCAAGAAAAGGAAAGAAAAGACAAGGAAAGGCATGAAAAGGAAAGAAAAGGCAAGATAAGGCAAGATAAGGCAAGAAAAGGCATGATAAGGCAAGAAAAGGCAAGATAAGGGAAGAAATGGCAAGAAATGGCAAGAAAAGGAAAGAAAAGGCAAGATATGGCAAGAAAAGGCAAGATAAGGCAAGAAAAGGCAAGGAAAAAGAAAGAAAAGGAAATAAAAGGAAAGAAAAGGCATGGAAAAGGCATGAAAAGGCAATAAAAGGAAAGATAAGGCAAGAAAAGATAAAAAAAAGGTAAGAAAAGGCAAGGAAGAGGCAAGAAAAGGCAAGATAAGGAAAGAAAAGGCAAGGAAAAGGCAAGGAAAATACAAGAAAAGGCAAGATAAGGCAAGAAAAGGAAAGATAAGGCTAGATAAGGCAAGATGAGGCAACAAAAAGGCATGGAAAAGGCATGAAAAGGGAAGATAAGGCATGAAAAGGCAAGAAAAGGAAAGAAAGGGCAAGGAAAAGGCAAGAAAAGGCAAGATAAGGAATGATAAGGAACGAAAAGGAAAGAAAAGGCATGGAAAAGGCATGAAAAGGCAAGAAAAGGAAAGATAAGGCAAGAAAATGCATGAAAAGGCAAGAAAAGGTAAGAAAGGTCAAGGAAAATGCAAGAAAATGCAAGATAAGGAAAGAAAAGGCAAGAAAAGGCAGGGATAAGGCAAGGAAAAGGCAAGAAAAGGCATTGAAAAGGCATGAAAAGGCATGGAAATGGTACGAAAAGGCAAGGAAAAGGCAAGATAAGGCAACAAAAGGCAAGGAAAAGATGCAAAAAGGCAAGAAAATGATAGAAAAGGCAAGGAAAGGCATGAAAAAGAAAGAAAAGGCAAGATAAGGCAAGATAAGGCAAGAAATGGCAAGATAAGGAAAGAAAAGACAAGAAAAGGCAGGGATAAGGCATGGAAAAGGCATGAAAAGGCAAGGAAATGTAAGAAATTGCAAGAAAAGGGAAGATAAGGCAAGGAAAGTCAAGGAAAAGGCGTGAAAAGGAAAGAAAAGGCAAGGAAAGGCATGAAAAGGAAAGAAAAGGCAAGATAAGGCAAGAAAAGGCATGATAAGGCAAGAAATGGCAAGAAATGGCAAGAAAAGGAAAGAAAAGGCAAGATATGGCAAGAAAAGGCAAGATAAGGCAAGAAAAGGCAAGGAAAAAGAAAGAAAAGGAAAGAAAAGGCATGGAAAAGGCATGAAAAGGCAAGAAAAAGAAAGATAAGGCAAGAAAAGGCATGAAAAAACAAGAAAATGAAAGAAAAGGCAAGGAAAAGGAAAGAAAAGGAAAGAAAAGGCAAGGAAAAGGTAAGAAAAGGAAAGTTAAGGAAAGAAAAGGCAAGGAAAAGGCATGAAAAGGGAAGAAAATGTAAGAAAAGGCAAAATAAGGCAAGAAAAGGAAAGAAAAGGCAAGAAAAGGAAAGGAAAAGGAAAGAAAAAAGGAAAGAAAAGGAAAGAAAAGGAAAGGAAAAGGCAAGATAAGGCAAGAAAAGGCAAGGAAAAGGCAAGATAAGGCAAGAAAAGGCAAGGTAAGGTAAGATGAGGCTAGAAAAGGCAAGGTAAGGCAAGATGAGGCAAGGAAATTGCAAGAAAAGGCATGGAAAAGGCATGAAAAGGCAAGAAAAGGAAAGATAAGGCAAGAAATGGCACAAAAAGGCAAGAAAAGGAAAGAAAGGGCAAGAAAAAGGCAAGAAAAGTCAAGATAAGGCAAGAAACAGAAAGAAAAGGAAAGATAGGGAAAGAAAAAGCAAGGAAAACAGCAAGAAAAGGCAAGATAAGGGAAGAAAAGAAAAGAAAAGGCAAGGAAAAGACAAGAAAAGATAAGATAAGGAAATAAAAGGCATGGAAAAGACATAAAAAGGCAAGGAAATTGCAAGAAATGGCAAGAAAAGGAAAGATAAGGAAAGAAAAGGAAAGATAAGGCAAGAAAAGGCAAGAAAAGGCAATCAAAGGAAAGAAAAGGCAAGAAAAGGTAGGGAAAAGGCAAGAAAAGGAAATAATTGGCAAGAAAGGGCAAGATAAGGCATGGAAAAAGCAAGAAAAGAAAAGAAAAGGAAAGATAAGGTAAGAAAAGGCAAGAAAAGGAAAGAATAGGCAAAAAAAAGGAAAGAAAAGGCCAGATAAGGCAAGAAAAGGCAAGAAAAGGAAAGATAAGGAAAGGTAAGGAAAGATAAGGCAAGAAAAGGCAAGAAATGGCAAGAAAAGGCAAGATAAGGCATGGAAAAGGCATGAAAAGGAAAGAAAAGGAAAGATAAGGTAAGAAAAGGCAAGAAAAGGAAAGAAAAGGCAAGAAAAGGCAAGAAAAGAAAAGAAAAGGCAAGAAATGGCAAGAAATGGCAAGAAAAGGAAAGAAATGGCGAGAAAAGGCAAGAAAAGGCATGAAAAGGTAAGAAAAGGCAAGATAAGGCAAGAAAAAAAAAGATAAGGCAAGATAAGACATAGAAAAGGCAAGAAAAGGCAAGAAAAGGAAAGATTAGGGAAGAGAAGGTAAGAAAAGGAAAGAAAAGGAAAGAATAGGCAAGAAAAGTCATGGAAAAGGCATGAAAAGGAAAGAAAAGGAAAGATAAGGGATGAAAAGATAAAAAAAGGTAAGAAAAGTCAAGGAAGAGGCAAGAAAAGGCAAGATAATGCAAGAAAAGGAATGAAAAGGCAAGGAAAAGGCAAGGAAAAGGCAAGAAAAGGCAAGATAAAGAAAGAAAAGGCATGGAAAAGGCATGAAAAAGCAAGGAAAGGCAAGAACAGGCAAGATAAGGCAAGAAAAGGTAAGAAAAGGCAAGAAAAGTCAAGGAAAAGGCAAGCAAAGGAAAGAAAAGTCAAGAAAAGGATTGAAATGGCAAGAAAAGGGAAGGAAAAGGAATGAAAAGGCAAGATAAGGAAAGATAAGGCAAGGAAAGGAAAGAAAAGGAAAGATGAGGTAAGAAAAGGCAAGGAAAAGGCACGAAAGGCAAGAAAAGTTAAAGAAAAAGCAAGGAAAAAGCATGAAAAGGCAAGATAAGGCAAGAAAAAGTAAGGAAAAGGCTAGAAAAGAAAAGAAAAGGCAAGAAAAGGGAAGAAAAGGCAAGAAAAGGCAAGAAAAGGCAAGAAAAGGAAAGAAAAGGAAAGACAAGGCAAGAAAAGGCAAGATCAGGCAGGAAAAGGCAAGGAAAAGGCAAGAAAAGGCATGGAAAATGCAAGATAAGGCAAGAAAAGAAAAGAAAAAGGCAAGGAAAAGACAAGATAAGGAAATAAAAGGCATGGAAAAGGCATAAAAAGGCAAGGAAATTGCAAGAAATGGCAAGAAAAGGAAAGATAAGGAAAAATAAGGCAAGAAAAGGCAAGAAAAGGCAAGCAAAGGAAAGAAAAGGCAAGAAAAGGTAGGGAAAAGGAAAGAAAAGGCGAGAAAAGGCAAGAAAAGGCATGAAAAGGTAAGAAAAGGCAAGATAAGGCAAGAAAAAAAAAGATAAGGCAAGATAAGACATAGAAAAGGCAAGAAAAGGCAAGAAAATGAAAGATTAGGGAAGAGAAGGTAAGAAAAGGAAAGAAAAGGAAAGAATAGGTAAGAAAAGTCATGGAAAAGGCATGAAAAGGAAAGAAAAGGAAAGATAAGGGATGAAAAGATAAAAAAAAGGTAAGAAAACTCAAGGAAGAGGCAAGCAAAGGCAAGATAATGCAAGAAAAGGAATGAAAAGGCAAGGAAAAGGCAAGGAAAAGGCAAGAAAAGGCAAGATAAGGAAAGAAAAGGCATGGAAAAGGCATGAAAAAGCAAGGAAAGGCAAGAACAGGCAAGATAAGGCAAGAAAAGGTAAGAAAAGGCAAGAAAAGTCAAGGAAAAGGCAAGCAAAGGAAAGAAAAGTCAAGAAAAGGCAAGAAAAGGATTGAAATGGCAAGAAAAGGGAAGGAAAAGGAATGAAAAGGCAAGAAAAGGAAAGATAAGGGAAGGAAAGGAAAGAAAAGGCAAGATGAGGTAAGAAAAGGCAAGGAAAAGGCACGAAAGGCAAGAAAAGTTAAAGAAAAGGCAAGGAAAAAGCATGAAAAGGCAAGATAAGGCAAGAAAAAGTAAGGAAAAGTCTAGAAAAGAAAAGAAAAGGCAAGAAAAGGAAAGAAAAGGCAAGAAAAGGCAAGAAAAGGCAAGAAAAGGAAAGAAAAGGAAAGACAAGGCAAGAATAGGCAAGATCAGGCAGGAAAAGGCAAGGAAAAGGCAAGAAAAGGCATGGAAAATGCAAGATAAGGCAAGAAAAGAAAAGAAAAAGGCAAGGAAAAGACAAGATAAGGAAATAAAACGCATGGAAAAGGCATAAAAAGGCAAGGAAATTGCAAGAAATGGCAAGAAAAGGAAAGATAAGGAAAGATAAGGAAAGATAAGGCAAGAAAAGGCAAGAAAAGGCAAGCAAAGGAAAGAAAAGGCAAGAAAAGGTAGGGAAAAGGCAAGAAAAGGAAAGAATTGGCAAGAAAAGGCAAGATAAGGCATGGAAAAAGCAAGAAAAGGAAAAATAAGGTAAGAAAAGGCAAGAAAAGGAAAGAAAAGGCCAGATAAGGCAAGAAAAGGCAAGAAAATGAAAGATAAGGAAAGGTAAGGTAGGATAAGGTAAGAAAAGGAAAGAAATGGCAAGAAAAGGCAAGATAAGGCATGGAAAAGGCATGAAAAGGAAAGAAAAGAAAAGATAATGTAAGGAATAGCAAGAAAAGGAAAGAAAGGGCAAGAAAAGGCAAGAAAAGAAAAGAAAAGGAAAGAAAAGGCAAGAAATGGTAAGAAAAGGAAAGAAAAGGAAAGAAAAGGAAAGAAAAGGCGAGATAAGGCATGGAAAAGGCATGAAAAGGAAAGAAAAGAAAAGATAATGTAAGGAATAGCAAGAAAAGGAAAGAAATGGCAAGAAAAGGCAAGAAAAGAAAAGAAAAGGAAAGAAAAGGCAAGAAATGGTAAGAAAAGGAAAGAAAAGGAAAGAAAAGGCGAGAAAAGAAAAGAAAAGGCAAGAAAAGGCATGAAAAGGTAAGAAAAGGCAAGATAAGGCAAGAAAAGGAAAGAAAAGGCAAGGAAAAGGCAAGGAAAAGGCAAGAAAAGGCAAGATAAGGAAAGAAAAGGCATGGAAAAGGCATGAAAAAGCAAGGAAAATGCAAGAAAAGGCAAGATAAGGCAAGAAAAGGAAAGATAAGGCTAGATAAGGCAAGATGAGGAAACAAAAAGGCAAGAAAAGGCATTGAAAAGGCATGAAAAGGGAAGATAAGGCATGAAAAGGCAAGAAAAGGAAAGAAAGGGCAAGGAAAAGGCAAGAAAAGGCAAGATAAGGAATGATAAGGCACGAAAAGGAAAGAAAAGGCATGGAAAAGGCATGAAAAGGCAAGATAAGGAAAGATAAGGTAAGAAAATGCATGAAAAGGCAAGATAAGGAAAGAAAGGGCAAGGAAAATGCAAGAAAAGGCAGATAAGGAAAGAAAAGGCAAGAAAAGGCAGCGATAAGGCAAGGAAAAGGTAAGAAAAGGCATGGAAAAGGCATGTAAAGGCAAGGAAATGGTAAGAAAAGGTAAGAAAAGGCAAGGAAAAGGCAAGATAAGGCAATAAAAGGCAAGGAAAAGATGTGAAAAGGCAAGAAAATGAAAGAAAAGGCAAGGAAAGGCATGAAAAAGAAAGAAAAGGTAAGATAAGGCAAGATAAGGCAAGAAAAGGCAAGATAAGGAAAGAAAAGACAAGAGAAGGCAGGGATAAGGCAAGGAAAAGGCAAGAAAAGGCTTGGAAAAGGCATGAAAAGGTAAGGAAATGTAAGAAATTGCAAGAAAATGGAAGATAAGGCAAGAAAAGGCAAGGAAAAGGCATGAAAAGGCAAGAAAAGGAAAAAAAAGGCAAGGAAAGGCATGAAAAGGAAAGAAAAGGCAAGAGAAGGCAAGATAAGGAAAGAAAAGGCATGATAAGGCAAGAAAAGGCAAGATAAGGCAAGAAATGGCAAGAAATGGCAAGAAAAGGAAAGAAAAGGCAAGATATGGCAAGAAAAGGCAAGATAAGGTAAGAAAAGGCATGGAAAAAGCAAGAAAAGAAAAGAAAAGGAAAGATAAGGTAAGAAAAGGCAAGAAAAGGAAAGAATAGGCAAAAAAAAGGAAAGAAAAGGCCAGATAAGGCAAGAAAAGGCAAGAAAAGGAAAAATAAGGAAAGGTAAGGAAAGATAAGGCAAGAAAAGGCAAGAAATGGCAAGAAAAGGCAAGATAAGGCATGGAAAAGGCATGAAAAGGAAAGAAAAGGAAAGATAAGGTAAGAAAAGGCAAGAAAAGGAAAGAAAAGGCAAGAAAAGGCAAGAAAAGAAAAGAAAAGAAAAGGCAAGAAAAGGCAAGAAATGGCAAGAAAAGGAAAGAAATGGCGAGAAAAGGCAAGAAAAGGCATGAAAAGGTAAGAAAAGGCAAGATAAGGCAAGAAAAAAAAAGATAAGGCAAGATAAGACATAGAAAAGGCAAGAAAAGGCAAGAAAAGGAAAGATTAGGGAAGAGATGGTAAGAAAAGGAAAGAAAAGGAAAGAATAGGCAAGAAAAGTCATGGAAAAGGCATGAAAAGGAAAGAAAAGGAAAGATAAGGGATGAAAAGATAAAAAAAGGTAAGAAAAGTCAAGGAAGAGGCAAGAAAAGGCAAGATAATGCAAGAAAAGGAATGAAAAGGCAAGGAAAAGGCAAGGAAAAGGCAAGAAAAGGCAAGATATGGAAAGAAAAGGCATGGAAAAGGCATGAAAAAGCAAGGAAAGGCAAGAACAGGCAAGATAAGGCAAGAAAAGGTAAGAAAAGGCAAGAAAAGTCAAGGAAAAGGCAAGCAAAGGAAAGAAAAGTCAAGAAAAGGCAAGAAAAGGATTGAAATGGCAAGAAAAGGGAAGGAAAAGGAATGAAAAGGCAAGAAAAGGAAAGATAAGGCAAGGAAAGGAAAGAAAAGGAAAGATGAGGTAAGAAAAGGCAAGGAAAAGGCACGAAAGGCAAGAAAAGTTAAAGAAAAAGCAAGGAAAAAGCATGAAAAGGCAAGATAAGGCAAGAAAAAGTAAGGAAAAGGCTAGAAAAGAAAAGAAAAGGTAAGAAAAGGGAAGAAAAGGCAAGAAAAGGCAAGAAAAGGCAAGAAAAAGAAAGAAAAGGAAAGACAAGGCAAGAAAAGGCAAGATCAGGCAGGAAAAGGCAAGGAAAAGGCAAGAAAAGGCATGGAAAATGCAAGATAAGGCAAGAAAAGAAAAGAAAAAGGCAAGGAAAAGACAAGATAAGGAAATAAAAGGCATGGAAAAGGCATAAAAAGGCAAGGAAATTGCAAGAAATGGCAAGAAAAGGAAAGATAAGGAAAAATAAGGCAAGAAAAGGCAAGAAAAGGCAAGCAAAGGAAAGAAAAGGCAAGAAAAGGTAGGGAAAAGGAAAGAAAAGGCGAGAAAAGGCAAGAAAAGGCATGAAAAGGTAAGAAAAGGCAAGTTAAGGCAAGAAAAAAAAAGATAAGGCAAGATAAGACATAGAAAAGGCAAGAAAAGGCAAGAAAAGGAAAGATTAGGGAAGAGAAGGTAAGAAAAGGAAAGAAAAGGAAAGAATAGGCAAGAAAAGTCATGGAAAAGGTATGAAAAGGAAAGAAAAGGAAAGATAAGGGATGATAAGATAAAAAAAAGGTAAGAAAACTCAAGGAAGAGGCAAGAAAAGGCAAGATAATGCAAGAAAAGGATTGAAAAGGCAAGGAAAAGGCAAGGAAAAGGCAAGAAAAGGCAAGATAAGGAAAGAAAAGGCATGGAAAAGGCATGAAAAAGCAAGGAAAGGCAAGAACAGGCAAGATAAGGCAAGAAAAGGTAAGAAAAGGCAAGAAAAGTCAAGGAAAAGGCAAGCAAAGGAAAGAAAAGTCAAGAAAAGGCAAGAAAAGGATTGAAATGGCAAGAAAAGGGAAGGAAAAGGAATGAAAAGGCAAGAAAAGGAAAGATAAGGCAAGGAAAGGAAAGAAAAGGAAAGATGAGGTAAGAAAAGGCAAGGAAAAGGCACGAAAGGCAAGAAAAGTTAAAGAAAAGGCAAGGAAAAAGCATGAAAAGGCAAGATAAGGCAAGAAAAAGTAAGGAAAAGACTAGAAAAGGAAAGAAAAAGCAAGAAAAGGAAAGAAAAGGCAAGAAAAGGCAAGAAAAGGCAAGAAAAGGAAAGAAAAGGAAAGACAAGGCAAGAAAAGGCAAGATCAGGCAGGAAAAGGCAAGGAAAAGGCAAGAAAAGGCATGGAAAATGCAAGATAAGGCAAGAAAAGAAAAGAAAAAGGCAAGGAAAAGACAAGATAAGGAAATAAAAGGCATGGAAAAGGCATAAAAAGGCAAGGAAATTGCAAGAAATGGCAAGAAAAGGAAAGATAAGGAAAGATAAGGAAGGATAAGGCAAGAAAAGGCAAGAAAAGGCAAGCAAAGGAAAGAAAAGGCAAGAAAAGGTAGGGAAAAGGCAAGAAAAGGAAAGAATTGGCAAGAAAAGGCAAGATAAGGCATGGAAAAAGCAAGAAAAGGAAAAATAAGGTAAGAAAAGGCAAGAAAAGGAAAGAAAAGGCCAGATAAGGCAAGAAAAGGCAAGAAAATGAAAGATAAGGAAAGGTAAGGTAGGATAAGGTAAGAAAAGGAAAGAAATGGCAAGAAAAGGCAAGATAAGGCATGGAAAAGGCATGAAAAGGAAAGAAAAGAAAAGATAATGTAAGGAATAGCAAGAAAAGGAAAGAAAGGGCAAGAAAAGGCAAGAAAAGAAAAGAAAAGGAAAGAAAAGGCAAGAAATGGTAAGAAAAGGAAAGAAAAGGAAAGAAAAGGCGAGAAAAGAAAAGAAAAGGCAAGAAAAGGCATGAAAAGGTAAGAAAAGGCAAGATAAGGCAAGAAAAGGAAAGAAAAGGCAAGGAAAAGGCAAGGAAAAGGCAAGAAAAGGCAAGATAAGGAAAGAAAAGGCATGGAAAAGGCTTGAAAAAGCAAGGAAAATGCAAGAAAAGGCAAGATAAGGCAAGAAAAGGAAAGATAAGGCTAGATAAGGCAAGATGAGGAAACAAAAAGGCAAGAAAAGGCATTGAAAAGGCATGAAAAGGGAAGATAAGGCATGAAAAGGCAAGAAAAGGAAAGAAAGGGCAAGGAAAAGGCAAGAAAAGGCAAGATAAGGAATGATAAGGCACGAAAAGGAAAGAAAAGGCATGGAAAAGGCATGAAAAGGCAAGATAAGGAAAGATAAGGTAAGAAAATGCATGAAAAGGCAAGATAAGGAAAGAAAGGGCAAGGAAAATGCAAGAAAAGGCAAGATAAGGAAAGAAAAGGCAAGAAAAGGCAGCGATAAGGCAAGGAAAAGGTAAGAAAAGGCATGGAAAAGGCATGTAAAGGCAAGGAAATGGTAAGAAAAGGTAAGAAAAGGCAAGAAAAAGGCAAGATAAGGCAATAAAAGGCAAGGAAAAGATGTGAAAAGGCAAGAAAATGAAAGAAAAGGGAAGGAAAGGCATGAAAAAGAAAGAAAAGGTAAGATAAGGCAAGATAAGGCAAGAAAAGGCAAGATAAGGAAAGAAAAGACAAGAGAAGGCAGGGATAAGGCAAGGAAAAGGCAAGAAAAGGCTTGGAAAAGGCATGAAAAGGTAAGGAAATGTAAGAAATTGCAAGAAAATGGAAGATAAGGCAAGAAAAGGCAAGGAAAAGGCATGAAAAGGCAAGAAAAGGAAACAAAAGGCAAGGAAAGGCATGAAAAGGAAAGAAAAGGCAAGAGAAGGCAAGATAAGGAAAGAAAAGGCATGATAAGGCAAGAAAAGGCAAGATAAGGCAAGAAATGGCAAGAAATGGCAAGAAAAGGAAAGAAAAGGCAAGATATGGCAAGAAAAGGCAAGATAAGGTAAGAAAAGGCATGGAAAAAGCAAGAAAAGAAAAGAAAAGGAAAGATAAGGTAAGAAAAGGCAAGAAAAGGAAAGAATAGGCAAAAAAAAGGAAAGAAAAGGCCAGATAAGGCAAGAAAAGGCAAGAAAAGGAAAAATAAGGAAAGGTAAGGAAAGATAAGGCAAGAAAAGGCAAGAAATGGCAAGAAAAGGCAAGATAAGGCATGGAAAAGGCATGAAAAGGAAAGAAAAGGAAAGATAAGGTAAGAAAAGGCAAGAAAAGGAAAGAAAAGGCAAGAAAAGGCAAGAAAAGAAAAGAAAAGAAAAGGCAAGAAAAGGCAAGAAAAGGCATGAAAAGGAAAGAAATGGCGAGAAAAGGAAAGAAATGGCGAGAAAAGGCAAGAAAAGGCATGGAAAGGAAAGAAAAGGCAAGATAAGGCAAGATAAGGCAAGAAAAGGCATGATAAGGCAAGAAAAGGCAAGACAAGGGAAGAAATGGCAAGAAATGGCAAGAAAAGGAAAGAAAAGGCAAGATATGGCAAGAAAAGGCAAGATAAGGCAAGAAAAGGCAAGGAAAAAGAAAGAAAAGGAAATAAAAGGAAAGAAAAGGCATGGAAAAGGCATGAAAAGGCAAGAAAAGGAAAGATAAGGGAAGAAAAGATAAAAAAAAAGGTAAGAAAAGGCAAGGAAGAGGCAAGAAAAGGCAGGATAAGGAAAGAAAAGGCAAGGAAAAGGCAAGAAAAGGCAAGATAAGGAAAGAAAAGGCATGGAAAAGGCATAAAAAAGCAAGGAAAAGGCAAGAAAAGGCAAGAAAAGGAAAGATAAGGCTAGATAAGGCAAGATGAGGCAACAAAAAGGCATGGAAAAGGCATGAAAAGGGAAGATAAGGCATGAAAAGGCAAGAAAAGGAAAGAAAGGGCAAGGAAAAGGCAAGAAAAGGCAAGATAAGGAATGATAAGGAACGAAAAGGAAAGAAAAGGCATGGAAAAGGCATGAAAAGGCAAGTAAAGGAAAGATAAGGCAAGAAAATGCATGAAAAGGCAAGAAAAGGTAAGAAAGGGCAAGGAAAATGCAAGAAAAGGCAAGATAAGGAAAGAAAAGGCAAGAAAAGGCAGGGATAAGGCAAGGAAAAGGCAAGAAAAGGCATTGAAAAGGCATGAAAAGGCATGGAAATGGTACGAAAAGGTAAGAAAAGGCAAGGAAAAGGCAAGATAAGGCAACAAAAGGCAAGGAAAAGATGCAAAAAGGCAAGAAAATGATAGAAAAGGCAAGGAAAGGCATGCAAAAGAAAGAAAAGGCAAGATAAGGCAAGATAAGGCAAGAAAAGGCAAGATAAGGAAAGAAAAGACAAGAAAAGGCAGGGATAACGCATGGAAAAGGCATGAAAAGGCAAGGAAATGTAAGAAATTGCAAGAAAAGGGAAGATAAGGCAAGGAAAGTCAAGGAAAAGGCGTGAAAAGGAAAGAAAAGGCAAGGAAAGGCATGAAAAGGAAAGAAAAGGCAAGATAAGGCAACAAAAGGCATGATAAGGCAAGAAAAGGCAAGATAAGGCAAGAAATGGCAAGAAATGGCAAGAAAAGGAAAGAAAAGGCAAGATATGGCAAGAAAAGGCAAGATAAGGCAAGAAAAGGCAAGGAAAAAGAAAGAAAAGGAAATAAAAGGAAAGAAAAGGCATGGAAAAGGCAAGAAAAGGAAAGATAAGGCAAGAAAAGGCATGAAAAGACAAGAAAATGAAAGAAAAGGCAAGGAAAAGGAAAGAAAAGGAAAGAAAAGGCAAGGAAAAAGTAAGAAAAGGAAAGTTAAGGAAAGAAAAGGCAAGGAAAAGGCATGAAAAGGAAAGAAAATGTAAGAAAAGGCAAAATAAGGCAAGAAAAGGAAAGAAAAGGAAAGAAAAGGCAAGAAAAGGCAAGGAAAAGGAAAGAAAAAAGGAAAGAAAAGGAAAGGAAAAGGCAAGATAAGGCAAGAAAAGGCAAGGAAAAGGCAAGATAAGGCAAGAAAAGGCAAGGTAAGGTAAGATGAGGCTAGAAAAGGCAAGGTAAGGCAAGATGAGGCAAGGAAATTGCAAGAACAGGCATGGAAAAGGCATGAAAAGGCAAGAAAAGGAAAGATAAGGCAAGAAATGGCACGAAAAGGAAAGAAAAGGAAAGAAAGGGCAAGAAAAAGGCAAGAAAAGTTAAGATAAGGCAAGAAACAGAAAGAAAAGGCTAGGAAAAGGAAAGAAAAGGCATGAAAAGGAAAGATAAGGCAAGAAAAGGCAAGAAAAGGAAAGAAAGGGCAAGGAAAAGGCAAGATCCTATAAGGCAAGAAAAGGAAAGAAAAGGAAAGAAAAGGCAAGAAAAGTCAAGAAAAGGCAAGGAAAAGGCATGAAAAGGGTTGAAAAGGAAAGAAAGGGCAAGGAAAAGGAATGAAAAGGCAAGAAAAGGAAAGCAAAGGGAAGGAAAAAGAATGAAAAGGGAAGGAAAAGGTAAAATTAGGCAAGATAAGGCAAAAAAGGCAAGATAAGGAAAGAAAAGGGAAGAAAAGGGATGAAAAGGAAATAAAAAGGCAAGATAAGGCAAGAAAAGGCAAGAAAAATGCAAGATAATCAAGAAAAGGCAAGGAAAGGCAAGATGAGGCCAGAAATGGCAAGGTAAGACAAGATGAGGCAAGGAAAAGGCATGAAAATACATGAAAACGAAAGAAAAAGCAAGGAAAACAGCAAGAAAAGGCAAGATAAGGGAAGAAAAGAAAAGAAAAAGACAAGGAAAAGACAAGGAAAAGACAAGAAAAGATAAGATAAGGAAATAAAAGGCATGGAAAAGACATAAAAAGGCAAGGAAATTGCAAGAAATGGCAAGAAAAGGAAAGATAAGGAAAGAAAAGGAAAGATAAGGCAAGAAAAGGCAAGAAAAGGCAAGCAAAGGAAAGAAAAGGCAAGAAAAGGTAGGGAAAGTCAAGAAAAGGAAATAATTGGCAAGAAAGGGCAAGATAAGGCATGGAAAAAGCAAGAAAAGAAAAGAAAAGGAAAGATAAGGTAAGAAAAGGCAAGAAAAGGAAAGAATAGGCAAAAAAAAGGAAAGAAATGGCCAGATAAGGCAAGAAAAGGCAAGAAAATGAAAGATAAGGAAAGGTAAGGAAAGATAAGGCAAGAAAAGGCAAGAAATGGCAAGAAAATGCAAGATAAGGCATGGAAAAGGGATGAAAAGGAAAGAAAAGGAAAGATAAGGTAAGAAAAGGCAAGAAAAATAAAGAAAAGGCAAGAAAAGGCAAGAAAAGAAAAGAAAAGGCAAGAAAATGCAAGAAATGGCAAGAAAAGGAAAGAAAAGGCGAGAAAAGGAAAGAAAAGGTAAGAAAAGGGATTAAAAGGTAAGAAAAGGCAAGAAAAAAAAAGATAAGGCAAGATAAGACATAGAAAAGGCAAGAAAAGGCAAGAAAAGGAAAGATTAGGGAAGAGAAGGTAAGAAAAGGAAAGAAAAGGAAAGAATAGGAAAGAAAAGTCATGGAAAATGCATGAAAAGGAAAGAAAAGGAAAGATAAGGGATGAAAAGATAAAAAAAGGTAAGAAAAGTCAAGGAAGAGGCAAGAAAAGGCAAGATAATACAAGAAAAGGAATGAAAAGGCAAGGAAAAGGCAAGGAAAAGGCAAGAAAAGGCAAGATAAGGAAAGAAAAGGCATGGAAAAGGCATGAAAAAGCAAGGAAAGGCAAGAACAGGCAAGATAAGGCAAGAAAAGGCAAGAAAAGTCAAGGAAAAGGCAAGCAAAGGAAAGAAAAGTCAAGAAAAGGCAAGAAAGGGATTGAAATGGCAAGAAAAGGCAAGGAAAAGGAATGAAAAGGCAAGAAAAGGAAAGATAAGGCAAGGAAAGGAAAGAAAAGGAAGGATGAGGTAAGAAAAGGCAAGGAAAAGGCACGAAAGGCAAGAAAAGTTAAAGAAAAGGCAAGGAAAAAGCATGAAAAGGCAAGATAAGGCAAAAAAAGTAAGGAAAAGGCTAGAAAAGAAAAGAAAAGGCAAGAAAAGGAAAGAAAAGAAAAGGCAAGAAAAGGCAAGAAAAGGAAAGAAAAGGAAAGACAAGGCAAGATAAGGCAAGAAAAGGCAAGATCAGGCAGGAAAAGGCAAGGAAAAGGCAAGAAAAGGCATGGAAAATGCAAGATAAGGCAAGAAAAGAAAAGAAAAAGGCAAGGAAAAGACAAGATAAGGAAATAAAAGGCATGGAAAAGGCATAAAAAGGCAAGGAAACTGCAAGAAATGGCAAGAAAAGGAAAGATAAGGAAAGAAAAGGAAAGATAAGGCAAGAAAAGGCAAGAAAAGGCAAGCAAAGGAAAGAAAAGGCAAGAAAAGGTAGGGAAAAGGCAAGAAAAGGAAAGAATTGGCAAGAAAAGTCAAGATAAGGCATGGAAAAAGCAAGAAAAGGAAATATAAGGTAAGAAAAGGCAAGAAAAGGAAAGAACAGGAAAAAAAAGGAAAGAAAAGGCCAGATAAGGCAAGAAAAGGCAAGAAAATGAAAGATAAGGAAAGGTAAGGAAAGATAAGGTAAGAAAAGGAAAGAAATGGCAAGAAAAGGCAAGATAAGGCATGGAAAAGGCATGAAAAGGAAAGAAAAGAAAAGATAAGGTAAGGAAAGGCAAGAAAGGGAAAGAAAGGGCAAGAAAAGGCAAGAAAAGAAAAGAAAAGGAAAGAAAAGGCAAGAAATGGTAAGAAAAGGAAAGAAAAGGAAAGAAATGGCGAGAAAAGAAAAGAAAAGGCAAGAAAAGGCATGAAAAGGTAAGAAAAGGCAAGATAAGGCAAGATAAGGGAAGAAAAAGAAAGATAAGGCACGGAAAAGGCAAGATAAGGCAAGAAAAGGCCAGGAAAAGGAAAGAAAAGGCAAGAAAGGTATAGAAAAGGCATGAAAAGGCAAGAAAAGGAAAGATAAGGGAAGAGAAGGCAAGAAAAGGAAAGAAAAGGAAAGAATAGGCAAGAAAAGGCATGGAAAAGGCATGAAAGGAAAGAAAAGGAAAGATAAGGCATGAAAAGATAAAAAAAGGTAAGAAAAGGCAAGGAAGAGGCAAGAAAAGGAAAGATAAGGCAAGAAAAGGAAAGAAAAGGCAAGGAAAAGGCAAGGAAAAGGCAAGAAAAGGCAAGATAAGGAAAGAAAAGGCGTGGAAAAGGCATGAAAAAGCAAGGAAAATGCAAGAAAAGGCAAGATAAGGCAAGAAAAGGAAAGATAAGGCTAGATAAGGCAAGATGAGGCAACAAAAAGGCAAGAAAAGGCATGGAAAAGGCATAAAAAGGGAAGATAAGGCATAAAAAGGCAAGAAAAGGAAAGAAAGGGCAAGGAAAAGGCAAGAAAAGGCAAGATAAGGAATGATAAGGCACGAAAAGGAAAGAAAAGGCATGGAAAAGGCATGAAAAGGCAAGATAAGGAAAGATAAGGCAAGAAAATGCATGAAAAGGCAAGATAAGGAAAGAAAGGGCAAGGAAAATGCAAGATAAGGCAAGATAAGGAAAGAAAAGGCAAGAAAAGGCAGCGATAAGGCAAGGAAAAGGTAAGAAAAGGCATGGAAAAGGCATGTAAAGGCAAGGAAATGGTAAGAAAAGGTAAGAAAAGGCAAGGAAAAGGCAAGATAAGGCAATAAAAGGCAAGGAAAAGATGTGAAAAGGCAAGAAAATGAAAGAAAAGGCAAGGAAAGGCATGAAAAAGAAAGAAAAGGCAAGATAAGGCAAGATAAGGAAAGAAAAGACAAGAGAAGGCAGGGATAAGGCAAGGAAAAGGCAAGAAAAGGCATGGAAAAGGCATGAAAAGGTAAGGAAATGTAAGAAATTGCAAGAAAAGGGAAGATAAGGCAAGAAAGGGCAAGGAAAAGGCATGAAAAGGCAAGAAAAGGAAAGAAAAGGCAAGGAAAGTCATGAAAAGGAAAGAAAAGGCAAGAGAAGGCAAGATAAGGCAAGAAAAGGCAAGATAAGGCAAGAAATGGCAAGAAATGGCAAGAAAAGGAAAGAAAAGGCAAGAAATGGCAAGAAAAGTCAAGATAAGGCAAAAAAAGGCAAGGAAAAGGAAAGAAAAGGAAATAAAAGGAAAGAAAAGGCATGGAAAAGGCATGAAAAGGCAAGATAAGGCAAGAAAAGGCATGAAAAGACAATAAAATGAAAGAAAAGGAAAGAAAAGGCAAGGAAAAGGTAAGAAAAGGAAAGTTAAGGAAAGAAAAGGTAAGGAAAAGGCATGAAAAGGAAAGAAAATGGAAGAAAAGGCAAAATAAGGCAAGAAAAGGCAAGAAAAAGAAAAGGGAAGAAAAGGAAAGAAAAGGAAAGGAAAAGGCAAGATAAGGCAATAAATGGCAAGGAAAAGGCAAGATAAGGAAAGAAAAGACATGAAAAGGTAAGAAAAGGCAAGAAATGACTAGAAAAGGTAATGAAAGGCAAGATAAGGCAAGAAAAGGCAAGAAAAGGAAAGAAAAGGCAAGATAAGGCAAGAAAAGGCAAGGAAAAGACAAGAAATGGCAAGAACAGGAAAGAAAAGGCAAGATATGGCAAGAAAAGGAAAGAAAATGCAAGATATGGCAAGAAAAGGCAAGGAAAAAGAAAGAAAAATAAATAAAAGGAAAGAAAAGGCATGGAAAAGGCATGAAAAGGCAAGAAAAGGAAAGATAAGGCAAGGAAAAGGAAAGAAAAGGAAAGAAAAGGCAAGGAAAAGGTAAGAAAAGGAAAGTTAAGGAAAGAAAAGGCAAGGAAAAGGCATGAAAAGGAAAGAAAATGTAAGAAAAGGCAAAATAAGGCAAGAAAAGGCAAGAAAAGGAAAGGAAAAGGCAAGATAAGGCAAGAAAAGGGAAGGAAAAGGCAAGATAAGGCAAGAAAAGGCAAGGTAAGGTAAGATGAGGCTAGAAAAGGCAAGGTAAGGCAAGATGAGGCAAGGAAAATGCAAGATAAGGCAAGAAATGGCACAAAAACGCAAGAAAAGGAAAGAAATGGCAAGGAAAAGGCAAGAAAAGGAAATAAAAAGGCAAGATAAGGCAAGAAAAGGCAAGAAAAAGGCAAGATAGGCAAGAAAAGGCAAGGAAAGGCAAGATGAGGCCAAAAATGGCAAGGTAAGGCAAGATGAGGCCAGGAAAAGGCATGAAAATACATGAAAAGGATAGAAAAAGCAAGGAAAATAGCAAGAAAAGGGAAGAAAAGAAAAGAAAAAGGCAAGGAAAAGATAAGAAAATATAAGATAAGGAAATAAAAGGCATGGAAAAGGCAAGGAAATTGCAAGAAAGGGAAAGAAAAGGAAAGATAAGGAAAGAAAAGGAAAGATAAGGCAAGAAAAGGCAAGAAAAGGCAAGCAAAGGAAAGAAAAGGCAAGAAAAGGTAGGGAAAAGGCAAGAAAAGGAAATAATTGGCAAGAAAAGGCATGGAAAAAGCAAGAAAAGAAAAGAAAAGGAAAGGAAAAGGCAAGATAAGGCAAGGAAAGGCAAGGAAAAGACAAGATAAGGCAAGAAAAGGCAAGGTAAGGTAAGATGAGGCTAGAAAAGGCAAGGTAAGGCAAGATGAGGCAAGGAAAATGAAAGAAAAGGCATGGAAAAGGCATGAAAAGGAAAGAAAAGGAAAGATAAGGCAAGAAATGGCACGAAAAGGCAAGAAAAGGAAAGAAAGGGCAAGGAAAAGGCAAGAAAAGTCAAGATAAGGCAAGAAACAGAAAGAAAAGGCTAGGATAAGGCAAGAAAAGGTAAGAAAAGGCATGAAAAGGTAAGAAAAGAAACGATAAGGCAAGAAAAGGCAAGAAAAGGAAAGAAAGGGCATGGAAAAGGCAAGATAAGGAAAGAAAAGGCAAGAAAAGTCAAGAAAAGGCAAGGAAAAGGCAGGAAAAGGCAAGAAAAGGAAAGATAAGGAAAGGTAAGGAAAGATAAGGCAAGAAAAGGAAAGAAATGGCAAGAAAAGGCAAGATAAGGCATGGAAAAGGAAAGAAAAGGCAAGAAAAGGCAAGAAAAGAAAAGAAAAGGCAAGAAAAGGCAAGAAATGGTAAGAAAAGGAAAGAAAAGGTGAGAAAAGAAAAGAATAGGCAAGAAAAGGCATGAAAAGGTAAGAAAAGGCAAGATAAGGCAAGAAAAAAAATGATAAGGCAAGATAAGGCACGGAAAAGGCAAGATAAGGCAAGAAAAGGCCAGGAAAAGGAAAGAAAAGGCAAGAAAAGGTATAGAAAAGGCATGAAAAGGCAAGAAAAAGAAAGATAAGGGAAGAGAAGGTAAGAAAAGGAAAGAAAAGGAAAGAATAGGCAAGAAAAGGCATGGAAAAGGCATCAAAAGGAAAGAAAAGGAAAGATAAGGCATGAAAAGATAAAAAAAGGTAAGAAAACGCAAGGAAGAGGCAAGGAAAGGCAAGATAAGGCAAGAAAAGGAAAGAAAAGGCAAGGAAAAGGCAAGGAAAAGGTAAGAAAAGGCACGATAAGGAAAGGCATGGAAAAGGCATGAAAAAGAATGAAAAGGCAAGGAAAAGGCAAAATAAGGCAAGAAAAGGCAAAAAAGGCAAGATAAGGAAAGAAAAGAGAAGAAAAGGAAATAAAAAGGCAAGATAAGGCAAGAAAAGGCAAGAAAAAGCCAAGGTAGGCAAGAAAAGGGAAGATGAGGCTACAATAGGCAAGGTAAGGCAAGATGAGGCAAGGAAAAGGCAAGAAAAGGCATGAAAATACATGAAAAGGAAAGAAAAAGCAAAGAAAACAGCAAGATAAAGCAAGAAATGAAAAGAAAAAGGCAAGGAAAAGACAAGATAAGGAAATAAAAGGCTTGGAAAAGGCATAAAAAGGCAAGGAAATTGCAAGAAATAGCAAGAAAAGGAAAGATAAGGAAAGAAAAGGAAAGATAAGGCAAGAAAGGGCAAGAAAAGGCAAGCAAAGGAAAGAAAAGGCAAGAAAAGGAAAGAATTGGCAAGAAAAGGCAAGATAAGGCATGGAAAAAGCAAGAAAAGGAAAGATAAGGTAAGAAAAGGCAAGAAAAGGAAAGAATAGGCAAAAAAAGGAAAGAAAAGGCAAGATTAGGCAAGAAAAGGCAAGAAAAGGAAAGATAAGGAAAGGTAAGGAAAGATATGGCAAGAAAAGGAAAGAAATGGCAAGAAAAGGCAAGATAAGGCATGGAAAAGGCATGAAAAGGAAAGAAAAGGAAAGATAAGGTAAGAAAAGGCAAGAAAAGGAAAGAAAAGGCAAGAAAAGAAAAGAAAAGGAAAGAAAAGGTAAGAAATGGCAAGAAAAGGAAAGAAAGAACGAGGAAAGGAAAGAAAATGTAAGAAAAGGCATAAAAGGTAAGAAAAGGCAAGATAAGGCAAGATAAGGAAAGAAAAAGGAAGATAAGGCAAGATAAGGCAAGAAAAAGGCAAGATAAGGCAAGAAAAGGACAGGAAAAGGAAAGAAAATGCAAGAAAAGGTATAGAAAAGGCATGAAAAGGCAAGAAAAGGAAAGATAAGGGAAGAGAAGGCAAGAAAAGGAAAGAAAAGGAAAGAATAGGAAAGAAAAGGCATGGAAAAGGCATGAAAAGGAAAGAAAAGGAAAAGGCAAGATAAGGACAGATAAGGCAAGAAAAGGCAAGAAAAGGAAAGAAAGGGCAAGGAAAAGGCAAGATAAGGACAGATAAGGCAAGAAAAGGAAAGAAATGGAAAGAAAAGGCAAGAAAAGTCAAGAAAAGGCAAGAAAAGGCTTGAAAAGGAAAGAAAGGGCAAGGAAAAGAAATGAAAAGGCAAGAAAAGGAAAGCAAAGGCAAGGAAAAAGAATGAAAAGGCAAGGAAAATGTAAAATAAGGCAAGATAAGGCAAAAAAAGGCAAGATAAGGAAAGAAAAGGGAAGAAAAGGGAAGAAAAGGAAATAAAAAGGCCAGATAATGCAAGAAAAGGCAAGAAAAAGGCAAGATAGGCAAGAAAAGGCAAGGAAAGGCAAGATGAGGCCAGAAATGGCAAGGTAAGACAAGATGAGGCAAGGAAAAGGCATGAAAATACATGAAAAGGATAGAAAAAGCAAGGAAAACAGCAAGAAAAGGCAAGAAAAAGGCAAGGAAAAGACAAGAAAAGATAAGATAAGGAAATAAAAGGCATGGAAAAGACATAAAAAGGCAAGGAAATTGCAAGAAATGGCAAGAAAAGGGAAGATAAGGAAAGAAAAGGAAAGATAAGGCAAGAAATGGCAAGAAAAGGCAAGCAAAGGAAAGAAAAGGCAAGAAAAGGTAGGGAAAAGGCAAGAAAAGGAAATAATTGGCAACAAGGGGCAAGATAAGGCATGGAAAAAGCAAGAAAAGAAAAGAAAAGGAAAGATAAGGTAAGAAAAGGCAAGAAAAGGAAAGAATAGGCAAAAAAAGGAAAGAAAAGGCCAGATAAGGCAAGAAAAGGCAAGAAAAGGAAAGATAAGGAAAGGTAAGGAAAGATAAGGCAAGAAAAGGCAAGAAATGGCAAGAAAAGGCAAGATAAGGCATGGAAAAGGCATGAAAAGGAAAGAAAAGGAAAGATAAGGTAAGAAAAGGCAAGAAAAGGAAAGAAAAGGCAAGAAAAGGCAAGAAAAGAAAAGAAAAGGCAAGAAAAGGCAAGAAATGGCAAGAAAAGGAAAGAAAAGGCGAGAAAAGGAAAGAAAAGGCAAGAAAAGGGATGAAAAGGTAAGAAAAGGCAAGGAAGAGGCAAGAAAAGGCAAGATGAGGCAAGAAAAGGAAAGAAAATGCAAGGAAAAGGCAAGGAAAAGGCAAGAAAAGGCAAGATAAGGAAAGAAAAGGCATGGAAAAGGCATGAAAAAGCAAGGAAAATGCAAGAAAAGGCAAGATAAGGCAAGAAAAGGAAAGATAAGGCTAGATAAGGCAAGATGAGGCAACAAAAAGGCAAGAAAAGGCATGGAAAAGGCATGAAAAGGGAAGATAAAGCATGAAAAGGCAAGAAAAGGAAAGAAAGGGCAAGGAAAAGGCAAGAAAAGGCAAGATAAGGAATGATAAGGCACGAAAAGGACAGAAAAGGCATGGAAAAGGCATGAAAAGGCAAGATAAGGAAAGATAAGGCAAGAAAATTCATGAAAAGGCAAGATAAGGAAAGAAAGGGCAAGGAAAATGCAAGAAAAGGCAAGATAAGGCAAGAAAAGGCAGCGATAAGGCAAGGAAAAGGTAAGAAAAGGCATGGAAAAGGCATGTAAAGGTAAGGAAATGGTAAGAAAAGGTAAGAAAAGGCAAGGAAAAGGCAAGATAAGGCAATAAAAGGCAAGGAAAAGATGTGAAAAGGTAAGATAAGGAAAGAAAAGACAAGAGAAGGCAGGGATAAATCAAGGAAAAGGCAAGAAAAGGCATGGAAAAGGCATGAAAAGGTAAGGAAATGTAAGAAATTGCAAGAAAAAGGAAGATAAGGCAAGAAAAGGCACGGAAAAAGCATTAAAAGGTAAGAAAAGGAAAGAAAAGGCAAGGAAAGGCATGAAAAGGAAAGAAAAGGCAAGAGAAGGCAAGAAAAGGCAAGATAAGGCAAGAAAAGGCAAGATAAGGCAAGAAATGGCAAGAAATGGCAAGAAAAGGAAAGAAAAGGCAAGATATGGCAAGAAAAGGCAAGATAAGGCAAGAAAAGGCAAGGAAAAGGAAATAAAAGGAAATGAAAGGAAAGAAAAGGTATGGAAAAGGCATGAAATGGCAAGAAAAGGAAAGATAAGGCAAGAAAAGGCATGAAAAGACAAGAAAATGAAAGAAAAGGAAAGAAAAGGCAAGGAAAAGGTAAGAAAAGGAAAGTTAAGGAAAGAAAAGGTAAGGAAAAGGCATGAAAAGGAAAGAAAATGTAAGAAAAGGCAAAATAAGGAAAGAAAAGGAAAGAAAAGGAAAGGAAAAGGCAAGATAAGGCAATAAAAGGCAAGGAAAAGGCAAGATAAGGAAAGAAAAGACATGAAAAGGTAAGAAAAGGCAAGAAATGGCTAGAAAAGGTAATGAAAGGCAAGATAAGGCAAGAAAAGGCAAGAAAAGGAAAGAAAAGGTAAGAAAAGTCAAGAAAAGGCAAGGAAAAGGCAGGAAAAGGCATGAAAAGGAAAGAAAGGGCAAGGAAAAGGAATGAAAAGGCAAGAAAAGGAAAGAAAAGGCAAGGAAAAAGAATGAAAAGGCAAGGAAAAGGCAAAATAAGGCAAGATAAGGCAAAAAAGGCAAGATAAGGAAAGAAAAGGGAAGAAAAGGAAATAAAAAGGCAAGATAAGGCAAGAAAAGGCAAGAAAAAGGCAAGATAGGCAAGAAAAGGCAAGGAAAGGCAAGATGAGGCCAGAAATGGCAATGTAAGGCAAGATGAGGCAAGGAAAAGGCATGAAAATACATGAAAAGGAAAGAAAAAGCAAGGAAAATAGCAAGAAAAGGCAAGATAAGGGAAGAAAAGAAAAGAAAAAGGCAAGGAAAAGATAAGAAAATATAAGATAAGGAAATAAAAGGCATGGAAAAGGCATAAAAAGGCAAGGAAATTGCAAGAAAAGGAAAGAAAAGGAAAGATAAGGCAAGAAAAGGCATGCAAAGGAAAGAAAAGGCAAGAAAAGGTAGGGAAAAGGCAAGAAAAGAAAAGAAAAGGAAAGGAAAAGGCAAGATAAGGCAAGAAAAGGCAAGGAAAAGGCAAGATAAGGCAAGGTAAGGTAAGATGAGGCTAGAAAAGGCAAGGTAAGGCAAGATGAGGCAATGAAAATGAAAGAAAAGGCATGGAAAAGGCAAGAAAAGGAAAGATAAGGCAAGAAATGGCACGAAAAGGCAAGAAAAGGAAAGAAAGGGCAAGGAAAAGGCAAGAAAAGTCAAGATAAGGCAAGAAACAGAAAGAAAAGGCTAGGAAAAGGCAAGAAAAGGTAAGAAAAGGCAGGAAAAGGTAAGAAAAGGAAAGATAAGGCAAGAAAAGGCAAGAAAAGGAAAGAAAGGGCAAGGAAAAGGCAAGATAAGGATAGATAAGGCAAGAAAAAGAAAGAAAAGGAAAGAGAAGGCAAGAAAAGTCAAGAAAAGGCAAGGAAAAGGCAGGAAAAGGCATGAAAAGGAAAGAAAGGGCAAGGAAAAGGAATGAAAAGGCAAGAAAAGGAAAGAAAAGGCAAGGAAAAAGAATGAAAAGGTAAGGAAAAGGCAAAATAAGGCAAGATAAGGCAAAAAAGGCAAGATAAGGAAAGAAAAAGGGAAGAAAAGGAAATAAAAAGGCAAGATAAGGCAAGATAAGGCAAGAAAAGGCAAGATAGGCAAGAAAAGGCAAGGAAAGGCAAGATGAGGCCAGAAATGGCAATGTAAGGCAAGATGAGGCAAGGAAAAGGCAAGAAAAGGCATGAAAATACATGAAAAGGAAAGAAAAACCAAGGAAAATAGCAAGAAAAGGCAAGATAAGGGAAGAAAAGAAAAGAAAAAGGCAAGGAAAAGACAAGAAAATATAAGATAAGGAAGTAAAAGGCATGGAAAAGGCATAAAAGGCCAAGGAAATAGCAAGAAAAGGAAAGAAAAGGAAAGATAAGGCAAGAAAATGCAAGCAAAGGAAAGAAAAGGCAAGAAAAGGTAGGGAAAAGGCAAGAAAAGGAAATAATTGGCAAGATAAGGCATGGAAAAAGCAAGAAAAGAAAAGAAAAGGAAAGATAAGGTAAGAAAAGGCAAGAAAAGGCAAGAATAGGCAAAAAAAGGAAAGAAAAGGCCAGATAAGGCAAGAAAAGGCAAGAAAAGGAAAGATAAGGAAAGGTAAGGAAAGATAAGGCAAGAAAAGGAAAGAAATGGCAAGATAAGGCATGGAAAAGGCATGAAAAGGAAAGAAAAGGCAAGAAAAACAAGAAAAGAAAAGAAAAGGCAAGAAAAGGCAAGAAATGGTAAGAAAAGGAAAGAAAAGGCGAGAAAAGAAAAGAATAGGCAAGAAAAGGCATGAAAAGGTAAGAAAAGGCAAGATAAGGCAAGAAAAAAAATGATAAGGCAAGATAAGGCACGGAAAAGGCAAGATAAGGCAAGAAAAGGCCAGGAAAAGGAAAGAAAAGGCAAGAAAAGGTATAGAAAAGGCATGAAAAGGCAAGAAAAAGAAAGATAAGGGAAGAGAAGGTAAGAAAAGGAAAGAAAAGGAAAGAATAGGCAAGAAAAGGCATGGAAAAGGCATGAAAAGGAAAGAAAAGGAAAGATAAGGCATGAAAAGATAAAAAAAGGTAAGAAAACGCAAGGAAGAGGCAAGAAAAGGCAAGATAAGGCAAGAAAAGGAAAGAAAAGGCAAGGAAAAGGCAAGGAAAAGGTAAGAAAAGGCACGATAAGGAAAGAAAAGGCATGGAAAAGGCATGAAAAAGCAAGGAAAAGGCAAGAAGAGGCAAGATAAGGCAAGAAAAGGTTAGAAAAGGTAAGAAAAGTCAAGCAAAAGGCAAGCAAAGGAAAGAAAAGTTAAGAAAAGGCAAGAAAAGGATTGAAATGGCATGAAAAGGCAAGGAAAAGGATTGAAAAGGCAAGAAAAGGAAAGATAAGGCAAGGAAAGAAAAGAAAAGGAAAGATGAGGTAAGAAAATTCAAGGAAAAGGCAAGATAAGGCAAGAAAAGGCAAGATAAGGCAAGATAAGGCAATATAAGGCAAGAAAATGAACGGAAAGGCAAGAAAAGGAAAGATGAGGTAAGAAAAGGAAAGGAAACGGCACGAAAGGCAAGAAAAGTTAAAGAAAAGGCAAGGAAAAGGCATGAAAAGGCAAGATAAGGCAAGAGAAAGTAAGGAAAAGGCAAGAAAAGGAAAGAAAAGGCAAGAAAAGGAAAGAAAAGGAAAGACAAGGCAAGAAAAGGCAAGATCAGGCAGGAAAAGGCAAGGAAAAGGCAAGAAAAGGCAAGGAAATGAAAGAAAATGCAAGAAAAGGCTTGGAAAATGCATGAAAAGGCAAGAAAAGACAAGAAAAAGGCAAGCTCAGGCAAGAAAAGGCAAGGAAAAGGCAAAAAAAGGAAAGATAAGGTAAGAAAAGGTAACCAAAGGCAAGAAAAAGCAAGAAAAGGCATGAAAAGGAAAGAAAAGGCATGAAAAGGCAAGATAAGGTAAGAATAGGCAAGGAAAAGGCAAGAAAAGGCATGGAAAAGGCATGAAAAGGCAAGAAAAGGAAAGATAAAGCATGAAAAGACAAGAAAATGAAAGAAAAGGCAAGGAAAAGGAAAGAAAAGAAAAGAAAAGGCAAGGAAAAGGTAAGAAAAGGAAAGTTAAGGAAAGAAAAGGCAAGGAAAAGGCATGAAAAGGAAAGAAAATGTAAGAAAACGCAAAATAAGGCAAGAAAAGGCAAGAAAAGGAAAGTAAAGGAAAGAAAAGGCAAGAAAATGCAAGGAAAAGGCAAGAAAAAAGGCAGAAAAGGAAAGAAAAGGAAAGGAAAAGGCAAGATAAGGCAACAAAAGGCAAGGAAAAGGCAAGATAAGGCAAGGTAAGGTAAGATGAGGCTAGAAAAGGCAAGATAAGGCAAGATGAGGCAAGGAAAATGCAAGAAAAGGCATGAAAAGGCCAGAAAAGGAAAGATAAGACAAGAAATGGCACGAAAAGGCAATAAATGGAAAGAAAGGGCAAGGAAAAGGCAAGAAAAGTCAAGATAAGGCAAGAAACTTTAAGAAAAGGCTAGGAAAAGGCAAGAAAAGGCAAGAAAAGGCATGAAAAGGTAAGAAAAGGAAAGATAAGGCAAGAAAAGGCAAGAAAAGGAAAGTAAGGGCAAGGAAAAGGCAAGATAAGGACAGATAAGGCAAGAAATGGAAAGAAAAGGAAAGAAAAGGCAAGAAAAGTCAAGAAAAGGCAAAGAAAAGGCATGAAAAGGAAAGAAAGGGTGAGGAAAAGGAATGAAAAGGCAAAATAAGGCAAGATAAGGCAAAAAAGGCAAGATAAGGAAAGAAAAGGGAAGAAAAGGAAATAAAAAGGCAAGATAAGGCAAGAAAAGGCAAGAAAAACCAAGGTAGGCAAGAAAAGGCAAGGAAAGGCAAGATGAGGCTAGAATAGGCAAGGTAAGGCAAGGTGAGGCAAGGAAAAGGCAAGAAAAGGCATGCAAATACATGAAAAGGAAAGAAAAAGCAAGGAAAACAGCAAGATAAAGCAAGAAAAGAAAAGAAAAAGGCAAGGAAAAGTCAAGATAAGGAAATAAAAGGCTTGGAAAAGGCATAAAAAGGCAAGGAAATTGCAAGAAATAGCAAGAAAAGGAAAGATAAGGAAAGAAAAAGAAAGATAAGGCAAGAAAGGGCAAGAAAAGGCAAGCAAAGGAAAGAAAAGGCAAGAAAAGGAAAGAATTGGCAAGAAAAGGCAAGATAAGGCATGGAAAAAGCAAGAAAAGGAAAGATAAGGTAAGAAAAGGCAAGAAAAGGAAAGAATAGGCAAAAAAAGGAAAGAAAAGGCAAGATCAGGCAAGAAGAGGCAAGAAAAGGAAAGATAAGGAAAGGCAAGGAAAGATATGGCAAGAAAAGGAAAGAAATGGCAAGAAAAGGCAAGATAAGGCATGGAAAAGGCATGAAAAGGAAAGAAAAGGAAAGATAAGGTAAGAAAAGGCCAGAAAAGGAAAGAAAAGGCAAGAAAAGGCAAGAAAAGAAAAGAAAAGGAAAGAAAAGGTAAGAAATGGCAAGAAAAGGAAAGAAAAGGAAAGAAAAGTCGAGGAAAGGAAAGAAAAGGCTAGAAAAGGCATGAAAAGATAAGAAAAGGCAAGATAAGGTAAGATAAGGCAAGAAAAAGATAGACAAGGCAAGATAAGGCACGAAAAAGGCAAGATAAGGCAAGAAAAGGCCAGGAAAAGGAAAGAACATGCAAGAAAAGGTATAGAAAAGGCATGAAAAGGCAATAAAAGGAAAGATAAGGGAAGAGAAGGCAAGAAAAGGAAAGAAAAGGAAAGAATAGGAAAGAAAAGGCATGGAAAAGGCACGAAAAGGAAAGAAAAGGAAAGATAAGTCATGAAAAGATAAAAAAAAAAGGTAAGAAGAGGCAAGGAAAGGCAAGTTAAGGCATGAAAAGGAAAGAAAAGGCAAGGAAAAGGCAAGGAAAAGTCAAGAAAAGGCAAGATAAGGCAAGAAAAGGAAAGATAAGGCTAGATAAGGTAAGATGAGGCAACAAAAAGGTAAGAAAAGGCATGGAAAAGGCATGAAAAGGGAAGATAAGGCATGAAAAAGCAAGAAAAGGAAAGAAAGGGCAAGGAAAAGGCAAGAAAAGGCAAGATAAGGAATGATAAGGCACGAAAAGGAAAGAAAAGGCATGGAAAAGGCATGAAAAGGCAAGAAAAGGAAAGATAAGGCAAGAAAATGAATGAAAAGGCAAGAAAAGGAAAGAAATGGCAACTAAAATGCATGAAAAGGCAAGATAAGGAAAGAAAAGGCAAGAAAAGGCAGGGATAAGGCAAGAAAAAGGCAAGAAAAGGCATGGAAAAGGCATGAAAAGGCAAGGAAATGGTAAGAAAAGGTAAGAAAAGGCAAGGAAAAGGCAAGATAATGCAATAAAAGGCAAGGAAAAGATGTGAAAAGGCAAGAAAATGAAAGAAAAGGCAAGGAAAGGCATGAAAAAGAAAGAAAAGGCAAGATAAGGCAAGATAAGGCAAGAAAAGGCAAGATAAGGAAAGAAAAGACAAGAAAAGGCAGGGATAAGGCAAGGAAAAGGCAAGAAAAGGCATGGAAAAGGCATGAAAAGGCAAGGAAATGTAAGAAATTGTAAGAAAATGGAAGATAAGGCAAGAAAATGCAAAGAAAAGGCGTGAAAAGGCAAGAAAAGGAAAGAAAAGGCAAGGAAAGGCATGAAAAGGAAAGAAAAGGCAAGATAAGGCAAGATAAGGCAAGATCAGGCATGATAAGGCAAGATAAGGGAAGAAAAGGCAAGATAAGGCAAGAAATGGCAAGAAATGGCAAGAAAAGGCAAGGAAAAGGAAAGAAAAGGAAATAAAAGGAAAGAAAAGGCATGGAAAAGGCATGAAAAGGCAAGAAAAGGAAATATAAGGCAAGAAAACCCATGAAAAGACAAGAAAATGAAAGAAAAGGCAAGGAAAATGAAAGAAAAGGAAAGAAAATGCAAGGAAAAGGTAAGAAAAGGAAAGTTAAGGAAAGAAAAGGCATGAAAAGGAAAGAAAATGTAAGAAAAGGCAAAATAAGGCAAGAAAAGGCAAGAAAAGGAAAGAAAAGGCAAGAAAAGGCAAGGAAAAGGAATGAAAAAAGGCAAGAAAAGGAAAGAAAAGGAAAGGAAAAGGCAAGATAAGGCAATAAAAGGCAAGATAAGGCAAGAAAAGGCAAGGTAAGGTAAGATGAGGCTAGAAAAGGCAAGGTAAGGCAAGATGAGGCAAGGAAAATGCAAGAAAAGGCATGGAAAATGCATGAAAAGGTAAGAAAAGGAAAGATAATGCAAGAAATGGCACGAAAAGGCAAGAAAAGGAAAGAAAGGGCAAGGAAAAGGCAAGAAAAGTCGAGATAAGGCAAGAAACAGAAAGAAAAAGCTAGGAAAAGGCAAGAAAAGGCATGAAAATGTAAGAAAAGGAAAGATAAGGCAAGAAAGGGAAAGAAAGGGCAAGGAAAAGGCAAGATAAGGACAGATAAGGCAAGAAACGTCAAGAAAAGGCAAGGAAAAGGCATAAAAAGGCATGAAAAGGAAAGAAAGGGCAAGGAAAAGGAATGAAAAGGCAAGAAAAGGAAAGAAAAGGTAAGGAAAAAGAATGAAAAGGCAAGGAAAAGGCAAGATAAGGCAAAAAAGGCAAGATAAGGAAAGAAAAGGGAGGAAAAGGGAAGAAAAGTAAATAAAAAGGCAAGATAAGGAAAGAAAAGGCAAGGGAAGAAAAGGAAAGAAAAAGGTAAGGAAAAGACAAGAAAAGACAAGATAAGGAAATAAAAGGCATGGAAAAGGCATAAAAAGGCAAGGAAATTGCAAGAAATGGCAAGAAAAATAAAGATAAGGAAAGAAAAGGCAAGATAAGGCAAGAAAAGGAAATAATTGGCAAGAAAAGGCAAAATAAGTCATGGAAAAAGCAAGAAAAGAAAAGAAAAGGAAAGATAAGGTAAGAAAAGGAAAGAAAAGGAAAGAATAGGCAAAAAAGGAAAGAAAAGGCCATATAAGGCAAGAAAAGTCAAGAAAGGGCAAGAAAAGGCAAGATAAGGCATGGAAAAGGCATGAAAAGGAAAGAAAAGGAAGGATAAGGTAAGAAAAGGCAAGAAAAGGAATGAAAAGGCAAGAAAAGGCAAGAAAAGAAAAGAAAAGGCAAGAAAAGGCAAGAAATGGCAAGAAAAGGAAAGAAAAGGCGAGAAAAGGAAAGAAAAGGCAAGAAAAGGCATGAAAAGGTAAGAAAAGGCAAGATAAGGCAAGAAAAAAAAGATAAGGCAAGATAACGCACGAAAAAGGCAAGATAAGGCAAGAAAAGGCCAGGAAAAGGAAAGAAAAGGCAAGAAAAGGTATAGAAAAGGCATGAAAAGGCAAGAAAAGGAAAGATAAGGGAAGAGAAGGTAAGAAAAGGAAAGAAAAGGAATGAATAGGGAAGAAAAGGCATGGAAAAGGCATGAAAAGGAAAGATAAGGCATGAAAAGATAAAAAAAAAGGTAAGAAAAGGCAAGGAAGAGGCAAGAAAAGGTAAGATAAGGCAAGAAAAGGAAAGAAAAGGAAAGGAAAAGGCAAGGAAAAGGCAAGAAAAGGCAAGATAAGGAAAGAAAAGGCATGGAAAATGCATGAAAAAGCAAGGAAAAGGCAAGAAAAAGCAAGATAAGGCAAGAAAAGGAAAGAAAAGGCAAGAAAAGTCAAGGAAAATGCAAGCAAAGGAAAGAAAAGTCAAGAAAAGGCAAGAAAAGGATTGAAATCGCAAGAAAAGGAAAGGAAAAGGAATGAAAAGGCAAAAAAAGGAAAGATAAGGCAAGGAAAGGAAAGAAAAGGAAAGATGAGGTAAGAAAAGGCAAGGAAAAGACAAGATAAGGCAAGAAAAGGCAAGATAAGGCAATATAAGGCAAGAAAAGGTAAGGAAAGGCAAGAAAAGGAAAGATGAGGTAAGAAAAGGCAAGGAAAAGGAAAGGAAAAGGCACGAAAGGCAAGAAAAGTTAAAGAAAAGGCATGAAAAGGCAAGATAAGGCAAGAAAAAGTAAGGAAAAGGCAAGAAAAGGAAAGAAAAGGTAAGAAAAGGTAACCAAAGGCAAGAAAAAGGCATGAAAAGGAAAGAAAAGGCATGAAAAGGCAAGATAAGGTAAGAAAAGGCAAGGAAAAGGCAAGAAAAGACAAGAAAAGGCATGGAAAAGGCATGAAAAGGCAAGAAAAGGAAAGATAAGGCATGAAAAGTTAAGAAAATGAAAGAAAAGGCAAGGAAAAGGAAAGAAAAGGTAAGAAAAGGCAAGGAAAAGGTAAGAAAAGGAAAGTTAAGGAAAGAAAAGGCAAGGAAAAGGCATGAAAAGGAAAGAAAATGTAAGAAAAGGCAAAATAAGGCAAGAAAGGCAAGAAAAGGAAAGAAAAGGCAAGAAAATGCAAGGAAAAGGAAAGAAAAAAGGCAGAAAAGGAAAGAAAAGGCAAGGAAAAGGCAAGATAAGGCAAGGTAAGGTAAGATGAGGCTAGAAAAGGCAAGGTAAGGCAAGATGAGGCAAGGAAAATGCAAGAAAAGGCATGAAAAGGCAAGAAAAGGAAAGATAGGGCAAGAAATGGCACGAAAAGGCAAGAAAAGGAAAGAAATGGCAAGGAAAAGGCAAGAAAAGTCAAGATAAGGCAAGAAACTTTAAGAAAAGGCTAGGAAAAGGCAAGAAAAGGCAAGAAAAGGCATGAAAAGGTAAGAAAAGGAAAGATAAGGCAAGAAAAGGCAAGAAAAGGAAAGTAAGGGCAAGGAAAAGGCAAGATAAAGACAGATAAGGCAAGAAATGGAAAGAAAAGGAAAGAAAAGGCAAGAAAAGTCAAGAAAAGGCAAGGAAAAGGCATGAAAAGGAAAGAAAGGGCAAGGAAAAGGAATGAAAAGGCAAGAAAAGGCAAGGAAAAAGAAAGAAAAGGCAAGGAAAAGGCAAAATAAGGCAAGATAAGGCAAAAAAGGCAAGATAAGGAAAGAAAAGGGAAGAAAAGGAAATAAAAAGGCAAGATAAGGCAAGAAAAGGCAAGAAAAAACTAAGGTAGGCAAGAAAAGGCAAGGAAAGGCAAGATGAGGCTAGAATAGGCAAGGTAAGGCAAGATGAGGCAAGGAAAATGCAAGAAAAGGCATGAAAATACATGAAAAGGAAAGAAAATAGCAAGGAAAATAGTAAGATAAGGCAAGAAAAGAAAAGAAAAAGGCAAGGAAAAGACAAGATAAGGAAATAAAAGGTTTGGAAAAGGCATAAAAAGGCAAGGAAATTGCAAGAAAAGGAAAGAATTGGCAAGAAAGGACAAGAAAAAGCAAGCAAAGGAAAGAAAAGGCAAGATAAGGCAAGAAAGGACAAGAAAAGGCAAGCAAAGGAAAGAAAAGGCAAGAAAAGGAAAGAATTGGCAAGAAAAGGCAAGATAAGGCATTGAAAAAGCAAGAAAAGGAAAGATAAGGTAAGAAAAGGCAAGAAAAGGAAAGAATAGGCAAAACAAGGAAAGAAACGGCAAGATCAGGCAAGAAAAGGCAAGAAAAGGAAAGATAAGGAAAGGTAAGGAAAGATATGGCAAGAAAAGGAAAGAAATGGCAAGAAAAGGCAAGATAAGGCATGGAAAAGGCATGAAAAGGAAAGAAAAGGAAAGATAAGATAAGAAAAGGCAAGAAAAGGAAAGAAAAGGCAAGAAAAGGCAAGAAAAGAAAAGAAAAGGAAAGAAAAGGTAAGAAATGGCAAGAAAAGGAAAGAAAAGGAAAGAAAAGTCGAGGAAAGGAAAGAAAAGGCTAGAAAAGGCATGAAAAGGTAAGAAAAGGCAAGATAAGGCAAGATAAGGCAAGAAAAAGAAAGATAAGGCAAGATAAGGCACGAAAAAGGCAAGATAAGGCAAGAAAAGGCCAGGAAAAGGAAAGAAATGCAAGAAAAGGTATAGAAAAGGCATGAAAAGGCAAGAAAAGGAAAGATAAGGGAAGAGAAGGCAAGAAAAGGAAAGAAAAGGAAAGAATAGGAAAGAAAAGGCATGGAAAAGGCATGAAAAGGAAAGAAAAGGAAAGATAAGGCATGAAAAGATAAAAAAAAAGGTAAGAAAAGGCAAGGAAAGGCAAGATAAGGCAAGAAAAGGAAAGAAAAGGCAAGGAAAAGGCAAGGAAAAGGCAAGAAAAGGCAAGATAAGGAAAGAAAAAGCATGGAAAAGGCATGAAAAAGCAAGGAAAAGGCAAGATAAGGCAAGAAAAGGAAAGATAAGGCTAGATAAGGTAAGATGAGGCAACAAAAAGGCAAGAAAAGGCATGGAAAAGGCATGAAAAGGGAAGATAAGGCATGAAAAAGCAAGAAAAGGAAAGAAAGTGCAAGGAAAAGGCAAGAAAAGGCAAGATAAGGAATGATAAGGCACGAAAAGGAAAGAAAAGGCATGGAAAAGGCATGTAAAGGCAAGAAAAGGAAAGATAAGGCAAGAAAATGCATGAAAAGGCAAGAAAAGGAAAGAAATGGCAAGGAAAATGCACGAAAAGGCAAGATAAGGAAAGAAAAGGCAAGAAAAGGTAGGGATAAGGCAAGGAAATGGCAAGAAAAGGCATGGAATAGGCATGAAAAGGCGAGGAAATGGTAAGAAAAGGTAAGAAAAGGCAAGGAAAAGGCAAGATAAGGCAATAAAAGGCAAGGAAAAGATGTGAAAAGGCAAGAAAATGAAAGAAAAGTCAAGGAAAGGCATGAAAAAGAAAGAAAAGGCAAGATAAGGCAAGATAAGGCAAGAAAAGGCAAGATAAGGAAAGAAAAGACAAGAAAAGGCAGGGATAAGGCAAGGAAAAGGCAAGAAAAGGCATGGAAAAGGCATGAAAAGGCAAGGAAATGTAAGAAATTGTAAGAAAATGGAAGATAAGGCAAGGAAAAGCAAGGAAAAGGCGTGAAAAGGCAAGAAAAGGAAAGAAAAGGCAAGATAAGGCAAGAAAAGGCATGATAAGGCAAGATAAGGCAAGAAAAGGCAAGATAAGGCAAGATAAGGCAAGAAATGGCAAGAAATGGCAAGAAAAGGAAAGAAAAGGCAAGATATGGCAAGAAAAGGCAAGATAAGGCAAGAAAAGGCAAGGAAAAGGAAAGAAAAGGAAATAAAAGGAAAGAAAAGGCATGGAAAAGGCATGAAAAGGCAAGAAAAGGAAAGATAAGGCAAGAAAACCCATATAAAGACAAGAAAATGAAAGAAAAGGCAAGGAAAAGGAAAGAAAAGGAAAGAAAAGGCAAGGAAAAGGTAAGAAAAGGAAAGTTAAGGAAAGAAAAGGCATGAAAAGGAAAGAAAATGTAAGAAAATGCAAAATAAGGCAAGAAAAGGCAAGAAAAGGCAAGAAAAGGAAAGAAAAGGCAAGAAAAGGCAAGGAAAATGAAAGAAAAAAGGCAAGAAAAGGAAAGGAAAGGAAAGGAAAAGGCAAGATAAGGCAATAAAAGGCAAGGAAAAGGCAAGATAAGGCAAGAAAAGGCAAGGTAAGGTAAGACGAGGCTAGAAAAGGCAAGGTAAGGAAAGATGAGGGAAGGAAAATGCAAGAAAAGGCATGGAAAATGCATGAAAAGGCAAGAAAAGGAAAGATAAGGCAAGAAATGGCACGAAAAGGCAAGAAAAGGAAAGAAATGGCAAGGAAAAGGCAAGAAAAGTCAAGATAAGGCAAGAAACAGAAAGAAAAGGCTAGGAAAAGGCAAGAAAATGCATGAAAAGGTAAGAAAAGGAAAGATAAGGCTAGAAAAGGCAAGAAAGGGAAAGAAAGGGCAAGGAAAAGGCAAGATAAGGACAGATAAGGCAAGAAAAGTCAAGAAAAGGCAAGGAAAAGACATGAAAAGGCATGAAAAGGAAAGAAAGGGCAAGGAAAAGGAATGAAAAGGCAAGAAAAGGAAAGAAAAGGCATGGAAAAGGCATGAAAAAGCAAGGAAAAGGCAAGAAAAAGCAAGATAAGGCAAGAAAAGGAAAGAAAAGGCAAGAAAAGTCAAGGAAAATGCAAGCAAAGGAAAGAAAAGTCAAGAAAAGGCAAGAAAAGGATTGAAATCGCAAGAAAAGGAAAGGAAAAGGAATGAAAAGGCAAAAAAAGGAAAGATAAGGCAAGGAAAGGAAAGAAAAGGAAAGATGAGGTAAGAAAAGGCAAGGAAAAGACAAGATAAGGCAAGAAAAGGCAAGATAAGGCAATATAAGGCAAGAAAAGGTAAGGAAAGGCAAGAAAAGGAAAGATGAGGTAAGAAAAGGCAAGGAAAAGACAAGGAAAAGGCACGAAAGGCAAGAAAAGTTAAAGAAAAGGCATGAAAAGGCAAGATAAGGCAAGAAAAAGTAAGGAAAAGGCAAGAAAAGGAAAGAAAAGGTAAGAAAAGGTAACCAAAGGCAAGAAAAAGGCAAGAAAAGGAAAGAAAACGCATGAAAAGGCAAGATAAGGTAAGAAAAGGCAAGGAAAAGGCAAGAAAAGACAAGAAAAGGCATGGAAAAGGCATGAAAAGGCAAGAAAAGGAAAGATAAGGCATGAAAAGTCAAGAAAATGAAAGAAAAGGCAAGGAAAAGGAAAGAAAAGGTAAGAAAAGGCAAGGAAAAGGTAAGAAAAGGAAAGTTAAGGAAAGAAAAGGCAAGGAAAAGGCATGAAAAGGAAAGAAAATGTAAGAAAAGGCAAAATAAGGCAAGAAAAGGCAAAAAAAGGAAAGAAAAGGAAAGAAAAGGCAAGAAAATGCAAGGAAAAGGAAAGAAAAAAGGCAGAAAAGGAAAGAAAAGGCAAGGAAAAGGCAAGATAAGGCAAGGTAAGGTAAGATGAGGCTAGAAAAGGCAAGGTAAGGTAAGATGAGGCAAGGAAAATGCAAGAAAAGGCATGAAAAGGCAAGAAAAGGAAAGATAGGGCAAGAAATGGCACGAAAAGGCAAGAAAAGGAAAGAAAGGGCAAGGAAAAGGCAAGAAAAGTCAAGATAAGGCAAGAAACTTTAAGAAAAGGCTAGGAAAAGGCAAGAAAAGGCAAGAAAAGGCATGAAAAGGTAAGAAAAGGAAAGATAAGGCAAGAAAAGGCAAGAAAAGGAAAGTAAGGGCAAGGAAAAGGCAAGATAAAGACAGAAAAGGCAAGAAATGGAAAGAAAAGGAAAGAAAAGGCAAGAAAAGTCAAGAAAAGGCAAGGAAAGGGCATGAAAAGGAAAGAAAGGGCAAGGAAAAGGAATGAAAAGGCAAGGAAAAAGAAAGAAAAGGCAAGGAAAAGGCAAAATAAGGCAAGATAAGGCAAAAAAGGCAAGATAAGGAAAGAAAAGGGAAGAAAAGGAAATAAAAAGGCAAGATAAGGCAAGAAAAGGCAAGAAAAAACCAAGGTAGGCAAGAAAAGGCAAGGAAAGGCAAGATGAGGCTAGAATAGGCAAGGTAAGGCAAGATGAGGCAAGGAAAATGCAAGAAAAGGCATGAAAATACATGAAAAGGAAAGATAATAGCAAGGAAAATAGTAAGATAAGGCAAGAAAAGAAAAGAAAAAGGCAAGGAAAAGACAAGATAAGGAAATAAAAGGTTTGGAAAAGGCATAAAAAGGCAAGGAAATTGCAAGAAAAGGAAAGAATTGGCAAGAAAGGACAAGAAAAAGCAAGCAAAGGAAAGAAAAGGCAAGATAAGGCAAGAAAGGACAAGAAAAGGCAAGCAAAGGAAAGAAAAGGCAAGAAAAGGAAAGAATTGGCAAGAAAAGGCAAGATAAGGCATTGAAAAAGCAAGAAAAGGAAAGATAAGGTAAGAAAAGGCAAGAAAAGGAAAGAATAGGCAAAAAAAAAAGAAAAGGCAAGATCAGGCAAGAAAAGGCAAGAAAAGGAAAGATAAGGAAAGGTAAGGAAAGATATGGCAAGAAAAGGAAAGAAATGGCAAGAAAAGGCAAGATAAGGCATGGAAAAGGCATGAAAAGGAAAGAAAAGGAAAGATAAGGTAAGAAAAGGCAAGAAAAGGAAAGAAAAGGCAAAAAAGGCAAGAAAAGAAAAGAAAAGGAAAGAAAAGGTAAGAAATGGCAAGAAAAGGAAAGAAAAGGAAAGAAAAGTCGAGGAAAGGAAAGAAAAGGCTAGAAAAGGCATGAAAAGGTAAGAAAAGGCAAGATAAGGCAAGATAAGGCAAGAAAAAGAAAGATAAGGCAAGATAAGGCACGAAAAAGGCAAGATAAGGCAAGAAAAGGCCAGGAAAAGGAAAGAAAATGCAAGAAAAGGTATAGAAAAGGCATGAAAAGGCAAGAAAAGGAAAGATAAGGGAAGAGAAGGCAAGAAAAGGAAAGAAAAGGAAAGAATAGGAAAGAAAAGGCATGGAAAAGGCATGAAAAGGAAAGAAAAGGAAAGATAAGGCATGAAAAGATAAAAAAAAAAGGTAAGAAAAGGCAAGGAAAGGCAAGATAAGGCAAGAAAAGGAAAGAAAAGGCAAGGAAAAGGCAAGGAAAAGGCAAGAAAAGGCAAGATAAGGAAAGAAAAGGCATGGAAAAGGCATGAAAAAGCAAGGAAAAGGCAAGATAAGGCAAGAAAAGGAAAGATAAGGCTAGATAAGGTAAGATGAGGCAACAAAAAGGCAAGAAAAGGCATGGAAAAGGCATGAAAAGGGAAGATAAGGCATGAAAAAGCAAGAAAAGGAAAGAAAGTGCAAGGAAAAGGCAAGAAAAGGCAAGATAAGGAATGATAAGGCACGAAAAGGAAAGAAAAGGCATGGAAAAGGCATGTAAAGGCAAGAAAAGGAAAGATAAGGCAAGAAAATGCATGAAAAGGCAAGAAAAGGAAAGAAATGGCAAGGAAAATGCACGAAAAGGCAAGATAAGGAAAGAAACGGCAAGAAAAGGTAGGGATAAGTCAAGGAAAAGGCAAGAAAAGGCATGGAATAGGCATGAAAAGGCAAGGAAATGGTAAGAAAAGGTAAGAAAAGGCAAGGAAAAGGCAAGATAAGGCAATAAAAGGCAAGGAAAAGATGTGAAAAGGCAAGAAAATGAAAGAAAAGTCAAGGAAAGGCATGAAAAAGAAAGATAAGGCAAGATAAGGCAAGATAAGGCAAGAAAAGGCAAGATAAGGAAAGAAAAGACAAGAAAAGGCAGGGATAAGGCAAGAAAAGGCATGGAAAAGGCATGAAAAGGCATGGAAATGTAAGAAATTGTAAGAAAATGGAAGATAAGGCAAGAAAATGCAAGGAAAAGGCGTGAAAAGGCAAGAAAAGGAAAGAAAAGGCAAGGAAAGGCTTGAAAAGGAAAGAAAAGGCAAGATAAGGCAAGAAAAGGCATGATAAGGCAAGATAAGGCAAGAAAAGGCAAGATAAGGCAAGATAAGGCAAGAAATGGCAAGAAATGGCAAGAAAAGGAAAGAAAAGGCAAGATATGGCAAGAAAAGGCAAGATAAGGCAAGAAAAGGCAAGGAAAAGGAAAGAAAAGGAAATAAAAGGAAAGAAAAGGCATGGAAAAGGCATGAAAAGGCAAGAAAAGGAAAGATAAGGCAAGAAAACCCATATAAAGACAAGAAAATGAAAGAAAAGGCAAGGAAAAGGAAAGAAAAGGAAAGAAAAGGCAAGGAAAAGGTAAGAAAAGGAAAGTTAAGGAAAGAAAAGGCATGAAAAGGAAAGAAAATGTAAGAAAATGCAAAATAAGGCAAGAAAAGGCAAGAAAAGGCAAGAAAAGGAAAGAAAAGGCAAGAAAAGGCAAGGAAAATGAAAGAAAAAAGGCAAGAAAAGGAAAGGAAAGGAAAGGAAAAGGCAAGATAAGGCAATAAAAGGCAAGGAAAAGGCAAGATAAGGCAAGAAAAGGCAAGGTAAGGTAAGACGAGGCTAGAAAAGGCAAGGTAAGGAAAGATGAGGGAAGGAAAATGCAAGAAAAGGCATGGAAAATGCATGAAAAGGCAAGAAAAGGAAAGATAAGGCAAGAAATGGCACGAAAAGGCAAGAAAAGGAAAGAAATGGCAAGGAAAAGGCAAGAAAAGTCAAGATAAGGCAAGAAACAGAAAGAAAAGGCTAGGAAAAGGCAAGAAAAGGCATGAAAAGGTAAGAAAAGGAAAGATAAGGCTAGAAAAGGCAAGAAAGGGAAAGAAAGGGCAAGGAAAAGGCAAGATAAGGACAGATAAGGCAAGAAAAGTCAAGAAAAGGCAAGGAAAAGACATGAAAAGGCATGAAAAGGAAAGAAAGGGCAAGGAAAAGGAAGGAAAAGGCAAGAAAAGGAAAGAAAAGGCATGGAAAAGGCATGAAAAAGCAAGGAAAAGGCAAGAAAAAGCAAGATAAGGCAAGAAAAGGAAAGAAAAGGCAAGAAAAGTCAAGGAAAATGCAAGCAAAGGAAAGAAAAGTCAAGAAAAGGCAAGAAAAGGATTGAAATCGCAAGAAAAGGAAAGGAAAAGGAATGAAAAGGCAAAAAAAGGAAAGATAAGGCAAGGAAAGGAAAGAAAAGGAAAGATGAGGTAAGAAAAGGCAAGGAAAAGACAAGATAAGGCAAGAAAAGGCAAGATAAGGCAATATAAGGCAAGAAAAGGTAAGGAAAGGCAAGAAAAGGAAATATGAGGTAAGAAAAGGCAAGGAAAAGACAAGGAAAAAGCACGAAAGGCAAGAAAAGTTAAAGAAAAGGCATGAAAAGGCAAGATAAGGCAAGAAAAAGTAAGGAAAAGGCAAGAAAAGGAAAGAAAAGGTAAGAAAAGGTAACCAAAGGCAAGAAAAAGGCAAGAAAAGGAAAGAAAAGGCATGAAAAGGCAAGATAAGGTAAGAAAAGGCAAGGAAAAGGCAAGAAAAGACAAGAAAAGGCATGGAAAAGGCATGAAAAGGCAAGAAAAGGAAAGATAAGGCATGAAAAGTCAAGAAAATGAAAGAAAAGGCAAGGAAAAGGAAAGAAAAGGTAAGAAAAGGCAAGGAAAAGGTAAGAAAAGGAAAGTTAAGGAAAGAAAAGGCAAGGAAAAGGCATGAAAAGGAAAGAAAATGTAAGAAAAGGCAAAATAAGGCAAGAAAAGGCAAGAAAAGGAAAGAAAAGGAAAGAAAAGGCAAGAAAATGCAAGGAAAAGGAAAGAAAAAAGGCAGAAAAGGAAAGAAAAGGCAAGGAAAAGGCAAGATAAGGCAAGGTAAGGTAAGATGAGTCTAGAAAAGACAAGGTAAGGCAAGATGAGGCAAGGAAAATGCAAGAAAAGGCATGAAAAGGCAAGAAAAGGAAAGATAGGGCAAGAAATGGCACGAAAAGGCAAGAAAAGGATAGAAAGGGCAAGGAAAAGGCAAGAAAAGTCAAGATAAGGCAAGAAACTTTAAGAAAAGGCTAGGAAAAGGCAAGAAAAGGCAAGAAAAGGCATGAAAAGGTAAGAAAAGGAAAGATAAGGCAAGAAAAGGCAAGAAAAGGAAAGTAAGGGCAAGGAAAAGGCAAGATAAAGACAGATAAGGCAAGAAATGGAAAGAAAAGGAAAGAAAAGGCAAGAAAAGTCAAGAAAAGGCAAGGAAAAGGCATGAAAAGGAAAGAAAGGGCAAGGAAAAGGAATGAAAAGGCAAGAAAAGGCAAGGAAAAAGAAAGAAAAGGCAAGGAAAAGGCAAAATAAGGCAAGATAAGGCAAAAAAGGCAAGATAAGGAAAGAAAAGGGAAGAAAAGGAAATAAAAAGGCAAGATAAGGCAAGAAAAGGCAAGAAAAAACCAAGGTAGGCAAGAAAAGGCAAGGAAAGGCAAGATGAGGCTAGAATAGGCAAGGTAAGGCAAGATGAGGCAAGGAAAATGCAAGAAAAGGCATGAAAATACATGAAAAGGAAAGAAAATAGCAAGGAAAATAGTAAGATAAGGCAAGAAAAGAAAAGAAAAAGGCAAGGAAAAGACAAGATAAGGAAATAAAAGGTTTGGAAAAGGCATAAAAAGGCAAGGAAATTGCAAGAAAAGGAAAGAATTGGCAAGAAAGGACAAGAAAAAGCAAGCAAAGGAAAGAAAAGGCAAGATAAGGCAAGAAATGACTAGAAAAGGTAATGAAAGGCAAGATAAGGCAAGAAAAGGCAAGAAAAGGAAAGAAAAGGCAAGATAAGGCAAGAAAAGGCAAGGAAAAGACAAGAAATGGCAAGAACAGGAAAGAAAAGGCAAGATATGGCAAGAAAAGGAAAGAAAATGCAAGATATGGCAAGAAAAGGCAAGGAAAAAGAAAGAAAAATAAATAAAAGGAAAGAAAAGGCATGGAAAAGGCATGAAAAGGCAAGAAAAGGAAAGATAAGGCAAGGAAAAGGAAAGAAAAGGAAAGAAAAGGCAAGGAAAAGGTAAGAAAAGGAAAGTTAAGGAAAGAAAAGGCAAGGAAAAGGCATGAAAAGGAAAGAAAATGTAAGAAAAGGCAAAATAAGGCAAGAAAAGGCAAGAAAAGGAAAGGAAAAGGCAAGATAAGGCAAGAAAAGGCAAGGAAAAGGCAAGATAAGGCAAGAAAAGGCAAGGTAAGGTAAGATGAGGCTAGAAAAGGCAAGGTAAGGCAAGATGAGGCAAGGAAAATGCAAGAAAAGGCGTGGAAAAGGCATGAAAAGGCAAGAAAAGGAAAGATAAGGCAAGAAATGGCACAAAAACGCAAGAAAAGGAAAGAAATGGCAAGGAAAAGGCAAGAAAAGGAAATAAAAAGGCAAGATAAGGCAAGAAAAGGCAAGAAAAAGGCAAGATAGGCAAGAAAAGGCAAGGAAAGGCAAGATGAGGCCAAAAATGGCAAGGTAAGGCAAGATGAGGCCAGGAAAAGGCATGAAAATACATGAAAAGGATAGAAAAAGCAAGGAAAATAGCAAGAAAAGGGAAGAAAAGAAAAGAAAAAGGCAAGGAAAAGATAAGAAAATTTAAGATAAGGAAATAAAAGGCATGGAAAAGGCAAGGAAATTGCAAGAAAGGGAAAGAAAAGGAAAGATAAGGAAAGAAAAGGAAAGATAAGGCAAGAAAAGGCAAGAAAAGGCAAGCAAAGGAAAGAAAAGGCAAGAAAAGGTAGGGAAAAGGCAAGAAAAGGAAATAATTGGCAAGAAAAGGCATGGAAAAAGCAAGAAAAGAAAAGAAAAGGAAAGGAAAAGGCAAGATAAGGCAAGGAAAGGCAAGGAAAAGACAAGATAAGGCAAGAAAAGGCAAGGTAAGGTAAGATGAGGCTAGAAAAGGCAAGGTAAGGCAAGATGAGGCAAGGAAAATGAAAGAAAAGGCATGGAAAAGGCATGAAAAGGAAAGAAAAGGAAAGATAAGGCAAGAAATGGCACGAAAAGGCAAGAAAAGGAAAGAAAGGGCAAGGAAAAGGCAAGAAAAGTCAAGATAAGGCAAGAAACAGAAAGAAAAGGCTAGGATAAGGCAAGAAAAGGTAAGAAAAGGCATGAAAAGGTAAGAAAAGAAACGATAAGGCAAGAAAAGGCAAGAAAAGGAAAGAAAGGGCATGGAAAAGGCAAGATAAGGAAAGAAAAGGCAAGAAAAGTCAAGAAAAGGCAAGGAAAAGGCAGGAAAAGGCAAGAAAAGGAAAGATAAGGAAAGGTAAGGAAAGATAAGGCAATAAAAGGAAAGAAATGGCAAGAAAAGGCAAGATAAGGCATGGAAAAGGAAAGAAAAGGCAAGAAAAGGCAAGAAAAGAAAAGAAAAGGCAAGAAAAGGCAAGAAATGGTAAGAAAAGGAAAGAAAAGGTGAGAAAAGAAAAGAATAGGCAAGAAAAGGCATGAAAAGGTAAGAAAAGGCAAGATAAGGCAAGAAAAAAAATGATAAGGCAAGATAAGGCACGGAAAAGGCAAGATAAGGCAAGAAAAGGCCAGGAAAAGGAAAGAAAAGGCAAGAAAAGGTATAGAAAAGGCATGAAAAGGCAAGAAAAAGAAAGATAAGGGAAGAGAAGGTAAGAAAAGGAAAGAAAAGGAAAGAATAGGCAAGAAAAGGCATGGAAAAGGCATCAAAAGGAAAGAAAAGGAAAGATAAGGCATGAAAAGATAAAAAAAGGTAAGAAAACGCAAGGAAGAGGCAAGGAAAGGCAAGATAAGGCAAGAAAAGGAAAGAAAAGGCAAGGAAAAGGCAAGGAAAAGGTAAGAAAAGGCACGATAAGGAAAGGCATGGAAAAGGCATGAAAAAGAATGAAAAGGCAAGGAAAAGGCAAAATAAGGCAAGAAAAGGAAAAAAAGGCAAGATAAGGAAAGAAAAGAGAAGAAAAGGAAATAAAAAGGCAAGATAAGGCAAGAAAAGGCAAGAAATAGCCAAGGTAGGCAAGAAAAGGGAAGATGAGGCTAGAATAGGCAAGGTAAGGCAAGATGAGGCAAGGAAAAGGCAAGAAAAGGCATGAAAATACATGAAAAGGAAAGAAAAAGCAAAGAAAACAGCAAGATAAAGCAAGAAAAGAAAAGAAAAAGGCAAGGAAAAGACAAGATAAGGAAATAAAAGGCTTGGAAAAGGCATAAAAAGGCAAGGAAATTGCAAGAAATAGCAAGAAAAGGAAAGATAAGGAAAGAAAAGGAAAGATAAGGCAAGAAAGGGCAAGAAAAGGCAAGCAAAGGAAAGAAAAGGCAAGAAAAGGAAAGAATTGGCAAGAAAAGGCAAGATAAGGCATGGGAAAAGCAAGAAAAGGAAAGATAAGGTAAGAAAAGGCAAGAAAAGGAAAGAATAGGCAAAAAAAGGAAAGAAAAGGCAAGATTAGGCAAGAAAAGGCAAGAAAAGGAAAGATAAGGAAAGGTAAGGAAAGATATGGCAAGAAAAGGAAAGAAATGGCAAGAAAAGGCAAGATAAGGCATGGAAAAGGCATGAAAAGGAAAGAAAAGGAAAGATAAGGTAAGAAAAGGCAAGAAAAGGAAAGAAAAGGCAAGAAAAGAAAAGAAAAGGAAAGAAAAGGTAAGAAATGGCAAGAAAAGGAAAGAAAGAACGAGGAAAGGAAAGAAAATGTAAGAAAAGGCATAAAAGGTAAGAAAAGGCAAGATAAGGCAAGATAAGGAAAGAAAAAGGAAGATAAGGCAAGATAAGGCAAGAAAAGGACAGGAAAAGGAAAGAAAATGCAAGAAAAGGTATAGAAAAGGCATGAAAAGGCAAGAAAAGGAAAGATAAGGGAAGAGAAGGCAAGAAAAGGAAAGAAAAGGAAAGAATAGGAAAGAAAAGGCATGGAAAAGGCATGAAAAGGAAAGAAAAGGAAAAGGCAAGATAAGGACAGATAAGGCAAGAAAAGGCAAGAAAAGGAAAGAAAGGGCAAGGAAAAGGCAAGATAAGGACAGATAAGGCAAGAAAAGGAAAGAAATGGAAAGAAAAGGCAAGAAAAGTCAAGAAAAGGCAAGAAAAGGCTTGAAAAGGAAAGAAAGGGCAAGGAAAAGAAATGAAAAGGCAAGAAAAGGAAAGCAAAGGCAAGGAAAAAGAATGAAAAGGCAAGGAAAATGTAAAATAAGGCAAGATAAGGCAAAAAAAGGCAAGATAAGGAAAGAAAAGGGAAGAAAAGGGAAGAAAAGGAAATAAAAAGGCCAGATAATGCAAGAAAAGGCAAGAAAAAGGCAAGATAGGCAAGAAAAGGCAAGGAAAGGCAAGATGTGGCCAGAAATGGCAAGGTAAGACAAGATGAGGCAAGGAAAAGGCATGAAAATACATGAAAAGGATAGAAAAAGCAAGGAAAACAGCAAGAAAAGGCAAGAAAAAGGCAAGGAAAAGACAAGAAAAGATAAGATAAGGAAATAAAAGGCATGGAAAAGGCAAGGAAATTGCAAGAAATGGCAAGAAAAGGGAAGATAAGGAAAGAAAAGGAAAGATAAGGCAAGAAATGGCAAGAAAAGGCAAGCAAAGGAAAGAAAAGGCAAGAAAAGGTAGGGAAAAGGCAAGAAAAGGAAATAATTGGCAACAAGGGGCAAGATAAGGCATGGAAAAAGCAAGAAAAGAAAAGAAAAGGAAAGATAAGGTAAGAAAAGGTAAGAAAAGGCAAGAAAAGGAAAGAATAGGCAAAAAAAGGAAAGAAAAGGCCAGATAAGGCAAGAAAAGGCAAGAAAAGGAAAGATAAGTAAAGGTAAGGAAAGATAAGGCAAGAAAAGGCAAGAAATGGCAAGAAAAGGCAAGATAAGGCATGGAAAAGGCATGAAAAGGAAAGAAAAGGAAAGATAAGGTAAGAAAAGGCAAGAAAAGGAAAGAAAAGGCAAGAAAAGAAAAGAAAAGGCAAGAAAAGGCAAGAAATGGCAAGAAAAGGAAAGAAAAGGCGAGAAAAGGAAAGAAAAGGCAAGAAAAGGGATGAAAAGGTAAGAAAAGGCAAGGAAGAGGCAAGAAAAGGCAAGATGAGGCAAGAAAAGGAAAGAAAATGCAAGGAAAAGGCAAGGAAAAGGCAAGAAAAGGCAAGATAAGGAAAGAAAAGGCATGGAAAAGGCATGAAAAAGCAAGGAAAATGCAAGAAAAGGCAAGATAAGGCAAGAAAAGGAAAGATAAGGCTAGATAAGGCAAGATGAGGCAACAAAAAGGCAAGAAAAGGCATGGAAAAGGCATGAAAAGGGAAGATAAGGCATGAAAAGGCAAGAAAAGGAAAGAAAGGGCAAGGAAAAGGCAAGAAAAGGCAAGATAAGGAATGATAAGGCACGAAAAGGAAAGAAAAGGCATGGAAAAGGCATGAAAAGGCAAGATAAGGAAAGATAAGGCAAGAAAATTCATGAAAAGGCAAGATAAGGAAAGAAAGGGCAAGGAAAATGCAAGAAAAGGCAAGATAAGGCAAGAAAAGGCAGCGATAAGGCAAGGAAAAGGTAAGAAAAGGCATGGAAAAGGCATGTAAAGGTAAGGAAATGGTAAGAAAAGGTAAGAAAAGGCAAGGAAAAGGCAAGATAAGGCAATAAAAGGCAAGGAAAAGATGTGAAAAGGTAAGATAAGGAAAGAAAAGACAAGAGAAGGCAGGGATAAATCAAGGAAAAGGCAAGAAAAGGCATGGAAAAGGCATGAAAAGGTAAGGAAATGTAAGAAATTGCAAGAAAAAGGAAGATAAGGCAAGAAAAGGCACGGAAAAAGCATTAAAAGGTAAGAAAAGGAAAGAAAAGGCAAGGAAAGGCATGAAAAGGAAAGAAAAGGCAAGAGAAGGCAAGAAAAGGCAAGATAAGGCAAGAAAAGGCAAGATAAGGCAAGAAATGGCAAGAAATGGCAAGAAAAGGAAAGAAAAGACAAGATATGGCAAGAAAAGGCAAGATAAGGCAAGAAAAGGCAAGGAAAAGGAAATAAAAGGAAATGAAAGGAAAGAAAAGGTATGGAAAAGGCATGAAATGGCAAGAAAAGGAAAGATAAGGCAAGAAAAGGCATGAAAAGACAAGAAAATGAAAGAAAAGGAAAGAAAAGGCAAGGAAAAGGTAAGAAAAGGAAAGTTAAGGAAAGAAAAGGTAAGGAAAAGGCATGAAAAGGAAAGAAAATGTAAGAAAAGGCAAAATAAGGAAAGAAAAGGAAAGAAAAGGAAAGGAAAAGGCAAGATAAGGCAATAAAAGGCAAGGAAAAGGCAAGATAAGGAAAGAAAAGACATGAAAAGGTAAGAAAAGGCAAGAAAAGGTAATGAAAGGCAAGATAAGGCAAGAAAAGGCAAGAAAAGGAAAGAAAAGGTAAGAAAAGTCAAGAAAAGGCAAGGAAAAGGCAGGAAAAGGCATGAAAAGGAAAGAAAGGGCAAGGAAAAGGAATGAAAAGGCAAGAAAAGGAAAGAAAAGGCAAGGAAAAAGAATGAAAAGGCAAGGAAAAGGCAAAATAAGGCAAGATAAGGCAAAAAAGGCAAGATAAGGAAAGAAAAGGGAAGAAAAGGAAATAAAAAGGCAAGATAAGGCAAGAAAAGGCAAGAAAAAGGCAAGATAGGCAAGAAAAGGCAAGGAAAGGCAAGATGAGGCCAGAAATGGCAATGTAAGGCAAGATGAGGCAAGGAAAAGGCATGAAAATACATGAAAAGGAAAGAAAAAGCAAGGAAAATAGCAAGAAAAGGCAAGATAAGGGAAGAAAAGAAAAGAAAAAGGCAAGGAAAAGATAAGAAAATATAAGATAAGGAAATAAAAGGCATGGAAAAGGCATAAAAAGGCAAGGAAATTGCAAGAAAAGGAAAGAAAAGGAAAGATAAGGCAAGAAAAGGCATGCAAAGGAAAGAAAAGGCAAGAAAAGGTAGGGAAAAGGCAAGAAAAGAAAAGAAAAGGAAAGGAAAAGGCAAGATAAGGCAAGAAAAGGCAAGGAAAAGGCAAGATAAGGCAAGGTAAGGTAAGATGAGGCTAGAAAAGGCAAGGTAAGGCAAGATGAGGCAATGAAAATGAAAGAAAAGGCATGGAAAAGGCAAGAAAAGGAAAGATAAGGCAAGAAATGGCACGAAAAGGCAAGAAAAGGAAAGAAAGGGCAAGGAAAAGGCAAGAAAAGTCAAGATAAGGCAAGAAACAGAAAGAAAAGGCTAGGAAAAGGCAAGAAAAGGTAAGAAAAGGCAGGAAAAGGTAAGAAAAGGAAAGATAAGGCAAGAAAAGGCAAGAAAAGGAAAGAAAGGGCAAGGAAAAGGCAAGATAAGGATAGATAAGGCAAGAAAAAGAAAGAAAAGGAAAGAGAAGGCAAGAAAAGTCAAGAAAAGGCAAGGAAAAGGCAGGAAAAGGCATGAAAAGGAAAGAAAGGGCAAGGAAAAGGAATGAAAAGGCAAGAAAAGGAAAGAAAAGGCAAGGAAAAAGAATGAAAAGGTAAGGAAAAGGCAAAATAAGGCAAGATAAGGCAAAAAAGGCAAGATAAGGAAAGAAAAAGGGAAGAAAAGGAAATAAAAAGGCAAGATAAGGCAAGATAAGGCAAGAAAAGGCAAGATAGGCAAGAAAAGGCAAGGAAAGGCAAGATGAGGCCAGAAATGGCAATGTAAGGCAAGATGAGGCAAGGAAAAGGCAAGAAAAGGCATGAAAATACATGAAAAGGAAAGAAAAACCAAGGAAAATAGCAAGAAAAGGCAAGATAAGGGAAGAAAAGAAAAGAAAAAGGCAAGGAAAAGACAAGAAAATATAAGATAAGGAAGTAAAAGGCATGGAAAAGGCATAAAAGGCCAAGGAAATAGCAAGAAAAGGAAAGAAAAGGAAAGATAAGGAAAGAAAAGGAAAGATAAGGCAAGAAAATGCAAGCAAAGGAAAGAAAAGGCAAGAAAAGGTAGGGAAAAGGCAAGAAAAGGAAATAATTGGCAAGATAAGGCATGGAAAAAGCAAGAAAAGAAAAGAAAAGGAAAGATAAGGTAAGAAAAGGCAAGAAAAGGCAAGAATAGGCAAAAAAAGGAAAGAAAAGGCCAGATAAGGCAAGAAAAGGCAAGAAAAGGAAAGATAAGGAAAGGTAAGGAAAGATAAGGCAAGAAAAGGAAAGAAATGGCAAGATAAGGCATGGAAAAGGCATGAAAAGGAAAGAAAAGGCAAGAAAAACAAGAAAAGAAAAGAAAAGGCAAGAAAAGGCAAGAAATGGTAAGAAAAGGAAAGAAAAGGCGAGAAAAGAAAAGAATAGGCAAGAAAAGGCATGAAAAGGTAAGAAAAGGCAAGATAAGGCAAGAAAAAAAATGATAAGGCAAGATAAGGCACGGAAAAGGCAAGATAAGGCAAGAAAAGGCCAGGAAAAGGAAAGAAAAGGCAAGAAAAGGTATAGAAAAGGCATGAAAAGGCAAGAAAAAGAAAGATAAGGGAAGAGAAGGTAAGAAAAGGAAAGAAAAGGAAAGAATAGGCAAGAAAAGGCATGGAAAAGGCATGAAAAGGAAAGAAAAGGAAAGATAAGGCATGAAAAGATAAAAAAAGGTAAGAAAACGCAAGGAAGAGGCAAGAAAAGGCAAGATAAGGCAAGAAAAGGAAAGAAAAGGCAAGGAAAAGGCAAGGAAAAGGTAAGAAAAGGCACGATAAGGAAAGAAAAGGCATGGAAAAGGCATGAAAAAGCAAGGAAAAGGCAAGAAGAGGCAAGATAAGGCAAGAAAAGGTTAGAAAAGGTAAGAAAAGTCAAGCAAAAGGCAAGCAAAGGAAAGAAAAGTTAAGAAAAGGCAAGAAAAGGATTGAAATGGCATGAAAAGGCAAGGAAAAGGATTGAAAAGGCAAGAAAAGGAAAGATAAGGCAAGGAAAGAAAAGAAAAGGAAAGATGAGGTAAGAAAATTCAAGGAAAAGGCAAGATAAGGCAAGAAAAGGCAAGATAAGGCAAGATAAGGCAATATAAGGCAAGAAAATGAACGGAAAGGCAAGAAAAGGAAAGATGAGGTAAGAAAAGGAAAGGAAACGGCACGAAAGGCAAGAAAAGTTAAAGAAAAGGCAAGGAAAAGGCATGAAAAGGCAAGATAAGGCAAGAGAAAGTAAGGAAAAGGCAAGAAAAGGAAAGAAAAGGCAAGAAAAGGAAAGAAAAGGAAAGACGAGGCAAGAAAAGGCAAGATCAGACAGGAAAAGGCAAGGAAAAGGCAAGAAAAGGCAAGGAAATGAAAGAAAATGCAAGAAAAGGCTTGGAAAATGCATGAAAAGGCAAGAAAAGACAAGAAAAAGGCAAGCTCAGGCAAGAAAAGGCAAGGAAAAGGCAAAAAAAGGAAAGATAAGGTAAGAAAAGGTAACCAAAGGCAAGAAAAAGCAAGAAAAGGCATGAAAAGGAAAGAAAAGGCATGAAAAGGCAAGATAAGGTAAGAATAGGCAAGGAAAAGGCAAGAAAAGGCATGGAAAAGGCATGAAAAGGCAAGAAAAGGAAAGATAAAGCATGAAAAGACAAGAAAATGAAAGAAAAGGCAAGGAAAAGGAAAGAAAAGGAAAGAAAAGGCAAGGAAAAGGTAAGAAAAGGAAAGTTAAGGAAAGAAAAGGCAAGGAAAAGGCATGAAAAGGAAAGAAAATGTAAGAAAACGCAAAATAAGGCAAGAAAAGGCAAGAAAAGGAAAGTAAAGGAAAGAAAAGGCAAGAAAATGCAAGGAAAAGGCAAGAAAAAAGGCAGAAAAGGAAAGAAAAGGAAAGGAAAAGGCAAGATAAGGCAACAAAAGGCAAGGAAAAGGCAAGATAAGGCAAGGTAAGGTAAGATGAGGCTAGAAAAGGCAAGATAAGGCAAGATGAGGCAAGGAAAATGCAAGAAAAGGCATGAAAAGGCAAGAAAAGGAAAGATAAGACAAGAAATGGCACGAAAAGGCAATAAATGGAAAGAAAGGGCAAGGAAAAGGCAAGAAAAGTCAAGATAAGGCAAGAAACTTTAAGAAAAGGCTAGGAAAAGGCAAGAAAAGGCAAGAAAAGGCATGAAAAGGTAAGAAAAGGAAAGATAAGGCAAGAAAAGGCAAGAAAAGGAAAGTAAGGGCAAGGAAAAGGCAAGATAAGGACATGGAAAAAGCAAGAAAAGGAAAGATAAGGTAAGAAAAGGCAAGAAAAGGAAAGAATAGGCAAAAAAAGGAAAGAAAAGGCAAGATCAGGCAAGAAAAGGCAAGAAAAGGAAAGATAAGGAAAGGTAAGGAAAGATATGGCAAGAAAAGGAAAGAAATGGCAAGAAAAGGCAAGATAAGGCATGGAAAAGGCATGAAAAGGAAAGAAAAGGAAAGATAAGGTAAGAAAAGGCCAGAAAAGGAAAGAAAAGGCAAGAAAAGGCAAGAAAAGAAAAGAAAAGGAAAGAAAAGGTAAGAAATGGCAAGAAAAGGAAAGAAAAGGAAAGAAAAGTCGAGGAAAGGAAAGAAAAGGCTAGAAAAGGCATAAAAAGATAAGAAAAGGCAAGATAAGGTAAGATAAGGCAAGAAAAAGATAGACAAGGCAAGATAAGGCACGAAAAAGGCAAGATAAGGCAAGAAAAGGCCAGGAAAAGGAAAGAACATGCAAGAAAAGGTATAGAAAAGGCATGAAAAGGCAATAAAAGGAAAGATAAGGGAAGAGAAGGCAAGAAAAGGAAAGAAAAGGAAAGAATAGGAAAGAAAAGGCATGGAAAAGGCACGAAATGGAAAGATAAGTCATGAAAAGATAAAAAAAAAAGGTAAGAAGAGGCAAGGAAAGGCAAGTTAAGGCATGAAAAGGAAAGAAAAGGCAAGGAAAAGGCAAGGAAAAGTCAAGAAAAGGCAAGATAAGGCAAGAAAAGGAAAGATAAGGCTAGATAAGGTAAGATGAGGCAACAAAAAGGTAAGAAAAGGCATGGAAAAGGCATGAAAAGGGAAGATAAGGCATGAAAAAGCAAGAAAAGGAAAGAAAGGGCAAGGAAAAGGCAAGAAAAGGCAAGATAAGGAATGATAAGGCACGAAAAGGAAAGAAAAGGCATGGAAAAGGCATGAAAAGGCAAGAAAAGGAAAGATAAGGCAAGAAAATGAATGAAAAGGCAAGAAAAGGAAAGAAATGGCAACTAAAATGCATGAAAAGGCAAGATAAGGAAAGAAAAGGCAAGAAAAGGCAGGGATAAGGCAAGAAAAAGGCAAGAAAAGGCATGGAAAAGGCATGAAAAGGCAAGGAAATGGTAAGAAAAGGTAAGAAAAGGCAAGGAAAAGGCAAGATAATGCAATAAAAGGCAAGGAAAAGATGTGAAAAGGCAAGAAAATGAAAGAAAAGGCAAGGAAAGGCATGAAAAAGAAAGAAAAGGCAAGATAAGGCAAGAAAAGGCAAGATAAGGAAAGAAAAGACAAGAAAAGGCAGGGATAAGGCAAGGAAAAGGCAAGAAAAGGCATGGAAAAGGCATGAAAAGGCAAGGAAATGTAAGAAATTGTAAGAAAAGGGAAGATAAGGCAAGAAAATGCAAAGAAAAGGCGTGAAAAGGCAAGAAAAGGAAAGAAAAGGCAAGGAAAGGCATGAAAAGGAAAGAAAAGGCAAGATAAGGCAAGATAAGGCAAGATCAGGCATGATAAGGCAAGATAAGGGAAGAAAAGGCAAGATAAGGCAAGAAATGGCAAGAAATGGCAAGAAAAGGCAAGGAAAAGGAAAGAAAAGGAAATAAAAGGAAAGAAAAGGCATGGAAAAGGCATGAAAAGGCAAGAAAAGGAAATATAAGGCAAGAAAACCCATGAAAAGACAAGAAAATGAAAGAAAAGGCAAGGAAAATGAAAGAAAAGGAAAGAAAATGCAAGGAAAAGGTAAGAAAAGGAAAGTTAAGGAAAGAAAAGGCATGAAAAGGAAAGAAAATGTAAGAAAAGGCAAAATAAGGCAAGAAAAGGCAAGAAAAGGAAAGAAAAGGCAAGAAAAGGCAAGGAAAAGGAATGAAAAAAGGCAAGAAAAGGAAAGAAAAGGAAAGGAAAAGGCAAGATAAGGCAATAAAAGGCAAGGAAAAGGCAAGATAAGGCAAGAAAAGGCAAGGTAAGGTAAGATGAGGCTAGAAAAGGCAAGGTAAGGCAAGATGAGGCAAGGAAAATGCAAGAAAAGGCATGGAAAATGCATGAAAAGGTAAGAAAAGGAAAGATAATGCAAGAAATGGCACGAAAAGGCAAGAAAAGGAAAGAAAGGGCAAGGAAAAGGCAAGAAAAGTCGAGATAAGGCAAGAAACAGAAAGAAAAAGCTAGGAAAAGGCAAGAAAAGGCATGAAAATGTAAGAAAAGGAAAGATAAGGCAAGAAAGGGAAAGAAAGGGCAAGGAAAAGGCAAGATAAGGACAGATAAGGCAAGAAACGTCAAGAAAAGGCAAGGAAAAGGCATAAAAAGGCATGAAAAGGAAAGAAAGGGCAAGGAAAAGGAATGAAAAGGCAAGAAAAGGAAAGAAAAGGTAAGGAAAAAGAATGAAAAGGCAAGGAAAAGGCAAGATAAGGCAAAAAAGGCAAGATAAGGAAAGAAAAGGGAGGAAAAGGGAAGAAAAGTAAATAAAAAGGCAAGATAAGGAAAGAAAAGGCAAGGGAAGAAAAGGAAAGAAAAAGGTAAGGAAAAGACAAGAAAAGACAAGATAAGGAAATAAAAGGCATGGAAAAGGCATAAAAAGGCAAGGAAATTGCAAGAAATGGCAAGAAAAATAAAGATAAGGAAAGAAAAGGCAAGATAAGGAAAGAAAAGGAAATAATTGGCAAGAAAAGGCAAAATAAGTCATGGAAAAAGCAAGAAAAGAAAAGAAAAGGAAAGATAAGGTAAGAAAAGGAAAGAAAAGGAAAGAATAGGCAAAAAAGGAAAGAAAAGGCCATATAAGGCAAGAAAAGTCAAGAAAGGGCATGAAAAGGCAAGATAAGGCATGGAAAAGGCATGAAAAGGAAAGAAAAGGAAGGATAAGGTAAGAAAAGGCAAGAAAAGGAATGAAAAGGCAAGAAAAGGCAAGAAAAGAAAAGAAAAGGCAAGAAAAGGCAAGAAATGGCAAGAAAAGGAAAGAAAAGGCGAGAAAAGGAAAGAGAAGGCAAGAAAAGGCATGAAAAGGTAAGAAAAGGCAAGATAAGGCAAGAAAAAAAAGATAAGGCAAGATAAGGCACGAAAAAGGCAAGATAAGGCAAGAAAAGGCCAGGAAAAGGAAAGAAAAGGCAAGAAAAGGTATAGAAAAGGCATGAAAAGGCAAGAAAAGGAAAGATAAGGGAAGAGAAGGTAAGAAAAGGAAAGAAAAGGAATGAATAGGGAAGAAAAGGCATGGAAAAGGCATGAAAAGGAAAGAAAAGGAAAGATAAGGCATGAAAAGATAAAAAAAAAGGTAAGAAAAGGCAAGGAAGAGGCAAGAAAAGGTAAGATAAGGCAAGAAAAGGAAAGAAAAGGAAAGGAAAAGGCAAGGAAAAGGCAAGAAAAGGCAAGATAAGGAAAGAAAAGGCATGGAAAAGGCATGAAAAAGCAAGGAAAAGGCAAGAAAAAGCAAGATAAGGCAAGAAAAGGAAAGAAAAGGCAAGAAAAGTCAAGGAAAATGCAAGCAAAGGAAAGAAAAGTCAAGAAAAGGCAAGAAAAGGATTGAAATCGCAAGAAAAGGAAAGGAAAAGGAATGAAAAGGCAAAAAAAGGAAAGATAAGGCAAGGAAAGGAAAGAAAAGGAAAGATGAGGTAAGAAAAGGCAAGGAAAAGACAAGATAAGGCAAGAAAAGGCAAGATAAGGCAATATAAGGCAAGAAAAGGTAAGGAAAGGCAAGAAAAGGAAAGATGAGGTAAGAAAAGGCAAGGAAAAGGAAAGGAAAAGGCACGAAAGGCAAGAAAAGTTAAAGAAAAGGCATGAAAAGGCAAGATAAGGCAAGAAAAAGTAAGGAAAAGGCAAGAAAAGGAAAGAAAAGGTAAGAAAAGGTAACCAAAGGCAAGAAAAAGGCAAGAAAAGGAAAGAAAAGGCATGAAAAGGCAAGATAAGGTAAGAAAAGGCAAGGAAAAGGCAAGAAAAGACAAGAAAAGGCATGGAAAAGGCAAGAAAAGGAAAGATAAGGCATGAAAAGTCAAGAAAATGAAAGAAAAGGCAAGGAAAAGGAAAGAAAAGGTAAGAAAAGGCAAGGAAAAGGTAAGAAAAGGAAAGTTAAGGAAAGAAAAGGCAAGGAAAAGGCATGAAAAGGAAAGAAAATGTAAGAAAAGGCAAAATAAGGCAAGAAAGGCAAGAAAAGGAAAGAAAAGGCAAGAAAATGCAAGGAAAAGGAAAGAAAAAAGGCAGAAAAGGAAAGAAAAGGCAAGGAAAAGGCAAGATAAGGCAAGGTAAGGTAAGATGAGGCTAGAAAAGGCAAGGTAAGGCAAGATGAGGCAAGGAAAATGCAAGAAAAGGCATGAAAAGGCAAGAAAAGGAAAGATAGGGCAAGAAATGGCACGAAAAGGCAAGAAAAGGAAAGAAAGGGCAAGGAAAAGGCAAGAAAAGTCAAGATAAGGCAAGAAACTTTAAGAAAAGGCTAGGAAAAGGCAAGAAAAGGCAAGAAAAGGCATGAAAAGGTAAGAAAAGGAAAGATAAGGCAAGAAAAGGCAAGAAAAGGAAAGTAAGGGCAAGGAAAAGGCAAGATAAAGACAGATAAGGCAAGAAATGGAAAGAAAAGGAAAGAAAAGGCAAGAAAAGTCAAGAAAAGGCAAGGAAAAGGCATGAAAAGGAAAGATGAGGCTAGAATAGGCAAGAAAAAAACTAAGGTAGGCAAGAAAAGGCAAGAAAAAACTAAGGTAGGCAAGAAAAGGCAAGGAAAGGCAAGATGAGGCTAGAATAGGCAAGGTAAGGCAAGATGAGGCAAGGAAAATGCAAGAAAAGGCATGAAAATACATGAAAAGGAAAGAAAATAGCAAGGAAAATAGTAAGATAAGGCAAGAAAAGAAAAGAAAAAGGCAAGGAAAAGACAAGATAAGGAAATAAAAGGTTTGGAAAAGGCATAAAAAGGCAAGGAAATTGCAAGAAAAGGAAAGAATTGGCAAGAAAGGACAAGAAAAAGCAAGCAAAGGAAAGAAAAGGCAAGATAAGGCAAGAAAGGACAAGAAAAGGCAAGCAAAGGAAAGAAAAGGCAAGAAAAGGAAAGAATTGGCAAGAAAAGGCAAGATAAGGCATTGAAAAAGCAAGAAAAGGAAAGATAAGGTAAGAAAAGGCAAGAAAAGGAAAGAATAGGCAAAACAAGGAAAGAAACGGCAAGATCAGGCAAGAAAAGGCAAGAAAAGGAAAGATAAGGAAAGGTAAGGAAAGATATGGCAAGAAAAGGAAAGAAATGGCAAGAAAAGGCAAGATAAGGCATGGAAAAGGCATGAAAAGGAAAGAAAAGGAAAGATAAGATAAGAAAAGGCAAGAAAAGGAAAGAAAAGGCAAGAAAAGGCAAGAAAAGAAAAGAAAAGGAAAGAAAAGGTAAGAAATGGCAAGAAAAGGAAAGAAAAGGAAAGAAAAGTCGAGGAAAGGAAAGAAAAGGCTAGAAAAGGCATGAAAAGGTAAGAAAAGGCAAGATAAGGCAAGATAAGGCAAGAAAAAGAAAGATAAGGCAAGATAAGGCACGAAAAAGGCAAGATAAGGCAAGAAAAGGTCAGGAAAAGGAAAGAAAATGCAAGAAAAGGTATAGAAAAGGCATGAAAAGGCAAGAAAAGGAAAGATAAGGGAAGAGAAGGCAAGAAAAGGAAAGAAAAGGAAAGAATAGGAAAGAAAAGGCATGGAAAAGGCATGAAAAGGAAAGAAAAGGAAAGATAAGGCATGAAAAGATAAAAAAAAAGGTAAGAAAAGGCAAGGAAAGGCAAGATAAGGCAAGAAAAGGAAAGAAAAGGCAAGGAAAAGGCAAGGAAAAGGCAAGAAAAGGCAAGATAAGGAAAGAAAAAGCATGGAAAATGCATGAAAAAGCAAGGAAAAGGCAAGATAAGGCAAGAAAAGGAAAGATAAGGCTAGATAAGGTAAGATGAGGCAACAAAAAGGCAAGAAAAGGCATGGAAAAGGCATGAAAAGGGAAGATAAGGCATGAAAAAGCAAGAAAAGGAAAGAAAGTGCAAGGAAAAGGCAAGAAAAGGCAAGATAAGGAATGATAAGGCACGAAAAGGAAAGAAAAGGCATGGAAAAGGCATGTAAAGGCAAGAAAAGGAAAGATAAGGCAAGAAAATGCATGAAAAGGCAAGAAAAGGAAAGAAATGGCAAGGAAAATGCACGAAAAGGCAAGATAAGGAAAGAAAAGGCAAGAAAAGGTAGGGATAAGGCAAGGAAAAGGCAAGAAAAGGCATGGAATAGGCATGAAAAGGCGAGGAAATGGTAAGAAAAGGTAAGAAAAGGCAAGGAAAAGGCAAGATAAGGCAATAAAAGGCAAGGAAAAGATGTGAAAAGGCAAGAAAATGAAAGAAAAGTCAAGGAAAGGCATGAAAAAGAAAGAAAAGGCAAGATAAGGCAAGATAAGGCAAGAAAAGGCAAGATAAGGAAAGAAAAGACAAGAAAAGGCAGGGATAAGGCAAGGAAAAGGCAAGAAAAGGCATGGAAAAGGCATGAAAAGGCAAGGAAATGTAAGAAATTGTAAGAAAATGGAAGATAAGGCAAGAAAATGCAAGGAAAAGGCGTGAAAAGGCAAGAAAAGGAAAGAAAAGGCAAGATAAGGCAAGAAAAGGCATGATAAGGCAAGATAGGGCAAGAAAAGGCAAGATAAGGCAAGATAAGGCAAGAAATGGCAAGAAATGGCAAGAAAAGGCAAGATAAGGCAAGAAAAGGCAAGGAAAAGGAAAGAAAAGGAAATAAAAGGAAAGAAAAGGCATGGAAAAGGCATGAAAAGGCAAGAAAAGGAAAGATAAGGCAAGAAAACCCATATAAAGACAAGAAAATGAAAGAAAAGGCAAGGAAAAGGAAAGAAAAGGAAAGAAAAGGCAAGGAAAAGGTAAGAAAAGGAAAGTTAAGGAAAGAAAAGGCATGAAAAGGAAAGAAAATGTAAGAAAATGCAAAATAAGGCAAGAAAAGGCAAGAAAAGGCAAGAAAAGGAAAGAAAAGGCAAGAAAAGGCAAGGAAAATGAACGAAAAAAGGCAAGAAAAGGAAAGGAAAGGAAAGGAAAAGGCAAGATAAGGCAATAAAAGGCAAGGAAAAGGCAAGATAAGGCAAGAAAAGGCAAGGTAAGGTAAGACGAGGCTAGAAAAGGCAAGGTAAGGAAAGATGAGGGAAGGAAAATGCAAGAAAAGGCATGGAAAATGCATGAAAAGGCAAGAAAAGGAAAGATAAGGCAAGAAATGGCACGAAAAGGCAAGAAAAGGAAAGAAATGGCAAGGAAAAGGCAAGAAAAGTCAAGATAAGGCAAGAAACAGAAAGAAAAGGCTAGGAAAAGGCAAGAAAAGGCATGAAAAGGTAAGAAAAGGAAAGATAAGGCTAGAAAAGGCAAGAAAGGGAAAGAAAGGGCAAGGAAAAGGCAAGATAAGGACAGATAAGGCAAGAAAAGTCAAGAAAAGGCAAGGAAAAGACATGAAAAGGCATGAAAAGGAAAGAAAGGGCAAGGAAAAGGAATGAAAAGGCAAGAAAAGGAAAGAAAAGGCATGGAAAAGGCATGAAAAAGCAAGGAAAAGGCAAGAAAAAGCAAGATAAGGCAAGAAAAGGAAAGAAAAGGCAAGAAAAGTCAAGGAAAATGCAAGCAAAGGAAAGAAAAGTCAAGAAAAGGCAAGAAAAGGATTGAAATCGCAAGAAAAGGAAAGGAAAAGGAATGAAAAGGCAAAAAAAGGAAAGATAAGGCAAGGAAAGGAAAGAAAAGGAAAGATGAGGTAAGAAAAGGCAAGGAAAAGACAAGATAAGGCAAGAAAAGGCAAGATAAGGCAATATAAGGCAAGAAAAGGTAAGGAAAGGCAAGAAAAGGAAAGATGAGGTAAGAAAAGGCAAGGAAAAGACAAGGAAAAGGCACGAAAGGCAAGAAAAGTTAAAGAAAAGGCATGAAAAGGCAAGATAAGGCAAGAAAAAGTAAGGAAAAGGCAAGAAAAGGAAAGAAAAGGTAAGAAAAGGTAACCAAAGGCAAGAAAAAGGCAAGAAAAGGAAAGAAAACGCATGAAAAGGCAAGATATGGTAAGAAAAGGCAAGGAAAAGGCAAGAAAAGACAAGAAAAGGCATGGAAAAGGCACGAAAAGGCAAGAAAAGGAAAGATAAGGCATGAAAAGTCAAGAAAATGAAAGAAAAGGCAAGGAAAAGGAAAGAAAAGGTAAGAAAAGGCAAGGAAAAGGTAAGAAAAGGAAAGTTAAGGAAAGAAAAGACAAGGAAAAGGCATGAAAAGGAAAGAAAATGTAAGAAAAGGCAAAATAAGGCAAGAAAAGGCAAGAAAAGGAAAGAAAAGGAAAGAAAAGGCAAGAAAATGCAAGGAAAAGGAAAGAAAAAAGGCAGAAAAGGAAAGAAAAGGCAAGGAAAAGGCAAGATAAGGCAAGGTAAGGTAAGATGAGGCTAGAAAAGGCAAGGTAAGGTAAGATGAGGCAAGGAAAATGCAAGAAAAGGCATGAAAAGGCAAGAAAAGGAAAGATAGGGCAAGAAATGGCACGAAAAGGCAAGAAAAGGAAAGAAAGGGCAAGGAAAAGGCAAGAAAAGTCAAGATAAGGCAAGAAACTTTAAGAAAAGGCTAGGAAAAGGCAAGAAAAGGCAAGAAAAGGCATGAAAAGGTAAGAAAAGGAAAGATAAGGCAAGAAAAGGCAAGAAAAGGAAAGTAAGGGCAAGGAAAAGGCAAGATAAAGACAGAAAAGGCAAGAAATGGAAAGAAAAGGAAAGAAAAGGCAAGAAAAGTCAAGAAAAGGCAAGGAAAAGGCATGAAAAGGAAAGAAAGGGCAAGGAAAAGGAATGAAAAGGCAAGAAAAGGCAAGGAAAAAGAAAGAAAAGGCAAGGAAAAGGCAAAATAAGGCAAGATAAGGCAAAAAAGGCAAGATAAGGAAAGAAAAGGGAAGAAAAGGAAATAAAAAGGCAAGATAAGGCAAGAAAAGGCAAGAAAAAACCAAGGTAGGCAAGAAAAGGCAAGGAAAGGCAAGATGAGGCTAGAATAGGCAAGGTAAGGCAAGATGAGGCAAGGAAAATGCAAGAAAAGGCATGAAAATACATGAAAAGGAAAGAAAATAGCAAGGAAAATAGTAAGATAAGGCAAGAAAAGAAAAGAAAAAGGCAAGGAAAAGACAAGATAAGGAAATAAAAGGTTTGGAAAAGGCATAAAAAGGCAAGGAAATTGCAAGAAAAGGAAAGAATTGGCAAGAAAGGACAAGAAAAAGCAAGCAAAGGAAAGAAAAGGCAAGATAAGGCAAGAAAGGACAAGAAAAGGCAAGCAAAGGAAAGAAAAGGCAAGAAAAGGAAAGAATTGGCAAGAAAAGGCAAGATAAGGCATTGAAAAAGCAAGAAAAGGAAAGATAAGGTAAGAAAAGGCAAGAAAAGGAAAGAATAGGCAAAAAAAGGAAAGAAAAGGCAAGATCAGGCAAGAAAAGGCAAGAAAAGGAAAGATAAGGAAAGGTAAGGAAAGATATGGCAAGAAAAGGAAAGAAATGGCAAGAAAAGGCAAGATAAGGCATGGAAAAGGCATGAAAAGGAAAGAAAAGGAAAGATAAGGTAAGAAAAGGCAAGAAAAGGAAAGAAAAGGCAAAAAAGGCAAGAAAAGAAAAGAAAAGGAAAGAAAAGGTAAGAAATGGCAAGAAAAGGAAAGAAAAGGAAAGAAAAGTCGAGGAAAGGAAAGAAAAGGCTAGAAAAGGCATGAAAAGGTAAGAAAAGGCAAGATAAGGCAAGATAAGGCAAGAAAAAGAAAGATAAGGCAAGATAAGGCACGAAAAAGGCAAGATAAGGCAAGAAAAGGCCAGGAAAAGGAAAGAAAATGCAAGAAAAGGTATAGAAAAGGCATGAAAAGGCAAGAAAAGGAAAGATAAGGGAAGAGAAGGCAAGAAAAGGAAAGAAAAGGAAAGAATAGGAAAGAAAAGGCATGGAAAAGGCATGAAAAGGAAAGAAAAGGAAAGATAAGGCATGAAAAGATAAAAAAAAAGGTAAGAAAAGGCAAGGAAAGGCAAGATAAGGCAAGAAAAGGAAAGAAAAGGCAAGGAAAAGGCAAGGAAAAGGCAAGAAAAGGCAAGATAAGGAAAGAAACGGCATGGAAAAGGCATGAAAAAGCAAGGAAAAGGCAAGATAAGGCAAGAAAAGGAAAGATAAGGCTAGATAAGGTAAGATGAGGCAACAAAAAGGCAAGAAAAGGCATGGAAAAGGCATGAAAAGGGAAAATAAGGCATGAAAAAGCAAGAAAAGGAAAGAAAGTGCAAGGAAAAGGCAAGAAAAGGCAAGATAAGGAATGATAAGGCACGAAAAGGAAAGAAAAGGCATGGAAAAGGCATGTAAAGGCAAGAAAAGGAAAGATAAGGCAAGAAAATGCATGAAAAGGCAAGAAAAGGAAAGAAATGGCAAGGAAAATGCACGAAAAGGCAAGATAAGGAAAGAAACGGCAAGAAAAGGTAGGGATAAGGCAAGGAAAAGGCAAGAAAAGGCATGGAATAGGCATGAAAAGGCAAGGAAATGGTAAGAAAAGGTAAGAAAAGGCAAGGAAAAGGCAAGATAAGGCAATAAAAGGCAAGGAAAAGATGTGAAAAGGCAAGAAAATGAAAGAAAAGTCAAGGAAAGGCATGAAAAAGAAAGAAAAGGCAAGATAAGGCAAGATAAGGCAAGAAAAGGCAAGATAAGGAAAGAAAAGACAAGAAAAGGCAGGGATAAGGCAAGAAAAGGCATGGAAAAGGCATGAAAAGGCATGGAAATGTAAGAAATTGTAAGAAAATGGAAGATAAGGCAAGAAAATGCAAGGAAAAGGCGTGAAAAGGCAAGAAAAGGAAAGAAAAGGCAAGGAAAGGCTTGAAAAGGAAAGAAAAGGCAAGATAAGGCAAGAAAAGGCATGATAAGGCAAGATAAGGCAAGAAAAGGCAAGATAAGGCAAGATAAGGCAAGAAATGGCAAGAAATGGCAAGAAAAGGAAAGAAAAGGCAAGATATGGCAAGAAAAGGCAAGATAAGGCAAGAAAAGGCAAGGAAAAGGAAAGAAAAGGAAATAAAAGGAAAGAAAAGGCATGGAAAAGGCATGAAAAGGCAAGAAAAGGAAAGATAAGGCAAGAAAACCCATATAAAGACAAGAAAATGAAAGAAAAGGCAAGGAAAAGGAAAGAAAAGGAAAGAAAAGGCAAGGAAAAGGTAAGAAAAGGAAAGTTAAGGAAAGAAAAGGCATGAAAAGGAAAGAAAATGTAAGAAAATGCAAAATAAGGCAAGAAAAGGCAAGAAAAGGCAAGAAAAGGAAAGAAAAGGCAAGAAAAGGCAAGGAAAATGAAAGAAAAAAGGCAAGAAAAGGAAAGGAAAGGAAAGGAAAAGGCAAGATAAGGCAATAAAAGGCAAGGAAAAGGCAAGATAAGGCAAGAAAAGGCAAGGTAAGGTAAGACGAGGCTAGAAAAGGCAAGGTAAGGAAAGATGAGGGAAGGAAAATGCAAGAAAAGGCATGGAAAATGCATGAAAAGGCAAGAAAAGGAAAGATAAGGCAAGAAATGGCACGAAAAGGCAAGAAAAGGAAAGAAATGGCAAGGAAAAGGCAAGAAAAGTCAAGATAAGGCAAGAAACAGAAAGAAAAGGCTAGGAAAAGGCAAGAAAAGGCATGAAAAGGTAAGAAAAGGAAAGATAAGGCTAGAAAAGGCAAGAAAGGGAAAGAAAGGGCAAGGAAAAGGCAAGATAAGGACAGATAAGGCAAGAAAAGTCAAGAAAAGGCAAGGAAAAGACATGAAAAGGCATGAAAAGGAAAGAAAGGGCAAGGAAAAGGAATGAAAAGGCAAGAAAAGGAAAGAAAAGGCATGGAAAAGGCATTAAAAAGCAAGGAAAAGGCAAGAAAAAGCAAGATAAGGCAAGAAAAGGAAAGAAAAGGCAAGAAAAGTCAAGGAAAATGCAAGCAAAGGAAAGAAAAGTCAAGAAAAGGCAAGAAAAGGATTGAAATCGCAAGAAAAGGAAAGGAAAAGGAATGAAAAGGCAAAAAAAGGAAAGATAAGGCAAGGAAAGGAAAGAAAAGGAAAGATGAGGTAAGAAAAGGCAAGGAAAAGACAAGATAAGGCAAGAAAAGGCAAGATAAGGCAATATAAGGCAAGAAAAGGTAAGGAAAGGCAAGAAAAGGAAATATGAGGTAAGAAAAGGCAAGGAAAAGACAAGGAAAAGGCACGAAAGGCAAGAAAAGTTAAAGAAAAGGCATGAAAAGGCAAGATAAGGCAAGAAAAAGTAAGGAAAAGGCAAGAAAAGGAAAGAAAAGGTAAGAAAAGGTAACCAAAGGCAAGAAAAAGGCAAGAAAAGGAAAGAAAAGGCATGAAAAGGCAAGATAAGGTAAGAAAAGGCAAGGAAAAGGCAAGAAAAGACAAGAAAAGGCATGGAAAAGGCATGAAAAGGCAAGAAAAGGAAAGATAAGGCATGAAAAGTCAAGAAAATGAAAGAAAAGGCAAGGAAAATGAAAGAAAAGGTAAGAAAAGGCAAGGAAAAGGTAAGAAAAGGAAAGTTAAGGAAAGAAAAGGCAAGGAAAAGGCATGAAAAGGAAAGAAAATGTAAGAAAAGGCAAAATAAGGCAAGAAAAGGCAAGAAAAGGAAAGAAAAAAGAAAAGGCAAGAAAATGCAAGGAAAAGGAAAGAAAAAAGGCAGAAAAGGAAAGAAAAGGCATGGAAAAGGCAAGATAAGGCAAGGTAAGGTAAGATGAGTCTAGAAAAGACAAGGTAAGGCAAGATGAGGCAAGGAAAATGCAAGAAAAGGCATGAAAAGGCAAGAAAAGGAAAGATAGGGCAAGAAATGGCACGAAAAGGCAAGAAAAGGATAGAAAGGGCAAGGAAAAGGCAAGAAAAGTCAAGATAAGGCAAGAAACTTTAAGAAAAGGCTAGGAAAAGGCAAGAAAAGGCAAGAAAAGGCATGAAAAGGTAAGAAAAGGAAAGATAAGGCAAGAAAAGGCAAGAAAAGGAAAGTAAGGGCAAGGAAAAGGCAAGATAAAGACAGATAAGGCAAGAAATGGAAAGAAAAGGAAAGAAAAGGCAAGAAAAGTCAAGAAAAGGCAAGGAAAAGGCATGAAAAGGAAAGAAAGGGCAAGGAAAAGGAATGAAAAGGCAAGAAAAGGCAAGGAAAAAGAAAGAAAAGGCAAGGAAAAGGCAAAATAAGGCAAGATAAGGCAAAAAAGGCAAGATAAGGAAAGAAAAGGGAAGAAAAGGAAATAAAAAGGCAAGATAAGGCAAGAAAAGGCAAGAAAAAACCAAGGTAGGCAAGAAAAGGCAAGGAAAGGCAAGATGAGGCTAGAATAGGCAAGGTAAGGCAAGATGAGGCAAGGAAAATGCAAGAAAAGGCATGAAAATACATGAAAAGGATAGAAAATAGCAAGGAAAATAGTAAGATACGGCAAGAAAAGAAAAGAAAAAGGCAAGGAAAAGACAAGATAAGGAAATAAAAGGTTTGGAAAAGGCATAAAAAGGCAAGGAAATTGCAAGAAAAGGAAAGAATTGGCAAGAAAGGACAAGAAAAAGCAAGCAAAGGAAAGAAAAGGCAAGATAAGGCAAGAAAGGACAAGAAAAGGCAAGCAAAGGAAAGAAAAGGCAAGAAAAGGAAAGAATTGGCAAAAAAAGGCAAGATAAGGCATTGAAAAAGCAAGAAAAGGAAAGATAAGGTAAGAAAAGGCAAGAAAAGGAAAGAATAGGCAAAAAAAGGAAAGAAATGGCAAGAAAAGGCAAGATAAGAAAAGAAAAGGAAAGAAAAGGTAAGAAATGGCAAGAAAAGGAAAGAAAAGGAAAGAAAAGTCGAGGAAAGGAAAGAAAAGGCTAGAAAAGGCATGAAAAGGTAAGAAAAGGCAAGATAAGGCAAGATAAGGCAAGAAAAAGAAAGATAAGGCAAGATAAGGCACGAAAAAGGCAAGATAAGGCAAGAAAAGGCCAGGAAAAGGAAAGAAAATGCTAGAAAAGGTATAGAAAAGGCATGAAAAGGCAAGAAAAGGAAAGATAAGGGAAGAGAAGGCAAGAAAAGGAAAGAAAAGGAAAGAATAGGAAAGAAAAGGCATGGAAAAGGCATGAAAAGGAAAGAAAAGGAAAGATAAGGCATGAAAAGATTAAAAAAAAGGTAAGAAAAGGCAAGGAAAGGCAAGATAAGGCAAGAAAAGGAAAGAAAAGGCAAGGAAAAGGCAAGGAAAAGGCAAGAAAAGGCAAGATAAGGAAAGAAAAGGCATGGAAAAGGCATGAAAAAGCAAGGAAAAGGCAAGATAAGGCAAGAAAAGGAAAGATAAGGCTAGATAAGGTAAGATGAGGCAACAAAAAGGCAAGAAAAGGCATGGAAAAGGCATGAAAAGGGAAGATAAGGCATGAAAAAGCAAGAAAAGGAAAGAAAGTGCAAGGAAAAGGCAAGAAAAGGCAAGATAAGGAATGATAAGGCACGAAAAGGAAAGAAAAGGCATGGAAAAGGCATGTAAAGGCAAGAAAAGGAAAGATAAGGCAAGAAAATGCATGAAAAGGCAAGAAAAGGAAAGAAATGGCAAGGAAAATGCACGAAAAGGCAAGATAAGGAAAGAAAAGGCAAGAAAAGGTAGGGATAAGGCAAGGAAAAGGCAAGAAAAGGCATGGAATAGGCATGAAAAGGCAAGGAAATGGTAAGAAAAGGTAAGAAAAGGCACGGAAGAGGCAAGATAAGGCAATAAAAGGCAAGGAAAAGATGTGAAAAGGCAAGAAAATGAAAGAAAAGTCAAGGAAAGGCATGAAAAAGAAAGAAAAGGCAAGATAAGGCAAGATAAGGTAAGAAAAGGCAAGATAAGGAAAGAAAAGACAAGAAAAGGCAGGGATAAGGCAAGGAAAAGGCAAGAAAAGGCATGAAAAAGGCATGAAAAGGCAAGGAAATGTAAGAAATTGTAAGAAAATGGAAGATAAGGCAAGAAAATGCAAGGAAAAGGCGTGAAAAGGCAAGAAAAGGAAAGAAAAGGCAAGGAAAGGCTTGAAAAGGAAAGAAAAGGCAAGATAAGGCAAGAAAAGGCATGATAAGGCAAGATAAGGCAAGAAAAGGCAAGATAAGGCAAGATAAGGCAAGAAATGGCAAGAAATGGCAAGAAAAGGAAAGAAAAGGCAAGATATGGCAAGAAAAGGCAAGATAAGGCAAGAAAAGGCAAGGAAAAGGAAATAAAAGGAAATAAAAGGAAAGAAAAGGCATGGAAAAGGCATGAAAAGGCAAGAAAAGGAAAGATAAGGCAAGAAAACCCATATAAAGACAAGAAAATGAAAGAAAAGGCAAGGAAAAGGAAAGAAAAGGAAAGAAAAGGCAAGGAAAAGGTAAGAAAAGGAAAGTTAAGGAAAGAAAAGGCATGAAAAGGAAAGAAAATGTAAGAAAATGCAAAATAAGGCAAGAAAAGGCAAGAAAAGGCAAGAAAAGGAAAGAAAAGGCAAGAAAAGGCAAGGAAAATGAAAGAAAAAAGGCAAGAAAAGGAAAGGAAAGGAAAGGAAAAGGCAAGATAAGGCAATAAAAGGCAAGGAAAAGGCAAGATAAGGCAAGATAAGGCAAGGTAAGGTAAGACGAGGCTAGAAAAGGCAAGGTAAGGAAAGATGAGGGAAGGAAAATGCAAGAAAAGGCATGGAAAATGCATGAAAAGGCAAGAAAAGGAAAGATAAGGCAAGAAATGGCACGAAAAGGCAAGAAAAGGAAAGAAATGGCAAGGAAAAGGCAAGAAAAGTCAAGATAAGGCAAGAAACAGAAAGAAAAGGCTAGGAAAAGGCAAGAAAAGGCATGAAAAGGTAAGAAAAGGAAAGATAAGGCTAGAAAAGGCAAGAAAGGGAAAGAAAGGGCAAGGAAAAGGCAAGATAAGGACAGATAAGGCAAGAAAAGTCAAGAAAAGGCAAGGAAAAGACATGAAAAGGCATGAAAAGGAAAGAAAGGGCAAGGAAAAGGAATGAAAAGGCAAGAAAAGGAAAGAAAAGGCATGGAAAAGGCATGAAAAAGCAAGGAAAAGGCAAGAAAAAGAAAGATAAGGCAAGAAAATGAAAGAAAAGGCAAGAAAAGTCAAGGAAAATGCAAGCAAAGGAAAGAAAAGTCAAGAAAAGGCAAGAAAAGGATTGAAATCGCAAGAAAAGGAAAGGAAAAGGAATGAAAAGGCAAAAAAGGAAAGATAAGGCAAGGAAAGGAAAGAAAAGGAAAGATGAGGTAAGAAAAGGCAAGGAAAAGACAATATAAGGCAAGAAAAGGCAAGATAAGGCAATATAAGGCAAGAAAAGGTAAGGAAAGGCAAGAAAAGGAAAGATGAGGTAAGAAAAGGCAAGGAAAAGACAAGGAAAAGGCACGAAAGGCAAGAAAAGTTAAAGAAAAGGCATGAAAAGGCAAGATAAGGCAAGAAAAAGTAAGGAAAAGGCAAGAAAAGGAAAGAAAAGGTAAGAAAAGGTAACCAAAGGCAAGAAAAAGGCAAGAAAAGGAAAGAAAAGGCATGAAAAGGCAAGATAAGGTAAGAAAAGGCAAGGAAAAGGCAAGAAAAGACAAGAAAAGGCATGGAAATGGCATGAAAAGGCAAGAAAAGGAAAGATAAGGCATGAAAAGTCAAGAAAATGAAAGAAAAGGCATGAAAAGTCAAGAAAATGAAAGAAAAGGCAAGGAAAAGGAAAGAAAAGGAAAGTTAAGGAAAGAAAAGGCAAGGAAAAGGCATGAAAAGGAAAGAAAATGTAAGAAAAGGCAAAATAAGGCAAGAAAAGGCAAGAAAAGGAAAGAAAAGGAAAGAAAAGGCAAGAAAATGCAAGGAAAAGGAAAGAAAAAAGGCAGAAAAGGAAAGAAAAGGCAAGGAAAAGACAAGATAAGGCAAGGTAAGGTAAGATGAGGCTAGAAAAGGCAAGGTAAGGCAAGATGAGGCACGGAAAATGCAAGAAAAGGCATGAAAAGGAAAGAAAAGGAAAGATAGGGCAAGAAATGGCACGAAAAGGCAAGAAAAGGAAAGAAAGGGCAAGGAAAAGGCAAGAAAAGTCAAGATAAGGCAAGAAACTTTAAGAAAAGGCTAGGAAAAGGCAAGAAAAGGCAAGAAAAGGCATGAAAAGGTAAGAAAAGGAAAGATAAGGCAAGAAAAGGCAAGAAAAGGAAAGTAAGGGCAAGGAAAAGGCAAGATAAAGACAGATAAGGCAAGAAATGGAAAGAAAAGGAAAGAAAAGGCAAGAAAAGTCAAGAAAAGGCAAGGAAAAGGCATGAAAAGGAAAGAAAGGGCAAGGAAAAGGAATGAAAAGGCAAGAAAAGGCAAGGAAAAAGAAAGAAAAGGCAAGGAAAAGGCAAAATAAGGCAAGATAAGGCAAAAAAGGCAAGATAAGGAGAGAAAAGGGAAGAAAAGGAAATAAAAAGGCAAGAAAAGGCAAGAAAAAACCAAGGTAGGCAAGAAAAGGCAAGGAAAGGCAAGATGAGGCTAGAATAGGCAAGGTAAGGCAAGATGAGGCAAGGAAAATGCAAGAAAAGGCATGAAAATACATGAAAAGGAAAGAAAATAGCAAGGAAAATAGTAAGATAAGGCAAGAAAAGAAAAGAAAAAGGCAAGGAAAAGACAAGATAAGGAAATAAAAGGTTTGGAAAAGGCATAAAAAGGCAAGGAAATTGCAAGAAATGGAAAGAATTGGCAAGAAAGGACAAGAAAAAGCAAGCAAAGGAAAGAAAAGGCAAGATAAGGCAAGAAAGGACAAGAAAAGGCAAGCAAAGGAAAGAAAAGGCAAGAAAAGGAAAGAATTGGCAAGAAAAGGCAAGATAAGGCATTGAAAAAGCAAGAAAAGGAAAGATAAGGTAAGAAAAGGCAAGAAAAGGAAAGAATAGGCAAAAAAAGGAAAGAAAAGGCAAGATCAGGCAAGAAAAGGCAAGAAAAGGAAAGATAAGGAAAGGTAAGGAAAGATATGGCAAGAAAAGGAAAGAAATGGCAAGAAAAGGCAAGATAAGGCATGGAAAAGGCATGAAAAGGAAAGAAAAGGAAAGATAAGGTAAGAAAAGGCAAGAAAAGGAAAGAAAAGGCAAGAAAAGGCAAGAAAAGAAAAGAAAAGGAAAGAAAAGGTAAGAAATGGCAAGAAAAGGAAAGAAAAGGAAAGAAAAGTCGAGGAAAGGAAAGAAAAGGCTAGAAAAGGCATGAAAAGGTAAGAAAAGGCAAGATAAGGCAAGATAAGGCAAGAAAAAGAAAGATAAGGCAAGATAAGGCACGAAAAAGGCAAGATAAGGCAAGAAAAGGCCAGGAAAAGGAAAGAAAATGCAAGAAAAGGTATAGAAAAGGCATGAAAAGGCAAGAAAAGGAAAGATAAGGGAAGAGAAGGCAAGAAAAGGAAAGAAAAGGAAAGAATAGGAAAGAAAAGGCATGGAAAAGGCATGAAAAGGAAAGAAAAGGAAAGATAAGGCATGAAAAGATAAAAAAAAAGGTAAGAAAAGGCAAGGAAAGGCAAGATAAGGCAAGAAAAGGAAAGAAAAGGCAAGGAAAAGGCAAGGAAAAGGCAAGAAAAGGCAAGATAAGGAAAGAAAAGGCATGGAAAAGGCATGAAAAAGCAAGGAAAAGGCAAGATAAGGCAAGAAAAGGAAAGATAAGGCTAGATAAGGTAAGATGAGGCAACAAAAAGGCAAGAAAAGGCATGGAAAAGGCATGAAAAGGGAAGATAAGGCATGAAAAAGCAAGAAAAGGAAAGAAAGTGCAAGGAAAAGGCAAGAAAAGGCAAGATAAGGAATGATAAGGCACGAAAAGGAAAGAAAAGGCATGGAAAAGGCATGTAAAGGCAAGAAAAGGAAAGATAAGGCAAGAAAATGCATGAAAAGGCAAGAAAAGGAAAGAAATGGCAAGGAAAATGCACGAAAAGGCAAGATAAGGAAAGAAAAGGCAAGAAAAGGTAGGGATAAGGCAAGGAAAAGGCAAGAAAAGGCATGGAATAGGCATGAAAAGGCAAGGAAATGGTAAGAAAAGGTAAGAAAAGGCAAGGAAAAGGCAAGATAAGGCAATAAAAGGCAAGGAAAAGATGTGAAAAGGCAAGAAAATGAAAGAAAAGGCAAGGAAAGGCATGAAAAAGAAAGAAAAGGCAAAATAAGGCAAGATAAGGCAAGAAAAGGCAAGATAAGGAAAGAAAAGACAAGAAAAGGCAGGGATAAGGCAAGGAAAAGGCAAGAAAAGGCATGGAAAAGGCATGAAAAGGCAAGGAAATGTAAGAAATTGTAAGAAAATGGAAGATAAGGCAAGAAAATGCAAGGAAAAGGCGTGAAAAGGCAAGAAAAGGAAAGAAAAGGCAAGGAAAGGCTTGAAAAGGAAAGAAAAGGCAAGATAAGGCAAGAAAAGGCATGATAAGGCAAGATAAGGCAAGAAAAGGCAAGATAAGGCAAGAAATGGCAAGAAATGGCAAGAAAAGGAAAGAAAAGGCAAGATATGGCAAGAAAAGGCAAGATAAGGCAAGAAAAGGCAAGGAAAAGGAAAGAAAAGGAAATAAAAGGAAAGAAAAGGCATGGAAAAGGCATGAAAAGGCAAGAAAAGGAAAGATAAGGCAAGAAAACCCATATAAAGACAAGAAAATGAAAGAAAAGGCAAGGAAAAGGAAAGAAAAGGAAAGAAAAGGCAAGGAAAAGGTAAGAAAAGGAAAGTTAAGGAAAGAAAAGGCATGAAAAGGAAAGAAAATGTAAGAAAAGGCAAAATAAGGCAAGAAAAGGCAAGAAAAGGCAAGAAAAGGAAAGAAAAGGCAAGAAAAGGCAAGGAAAATGAAAGAAAAAAGGCAAGAAAAGGAAAGGAAAGGAAAGGAAAAGGCAAGATAAGGCAATAAAAGGCAAGGAAAAGGCAAGATAAGGCAAGAAAAGGCAAGGTAAGGTAAGACGAGGCTAGAAAAGGCAAGGTAAGGAAAGATAAGGCAAGGAAAATGCAAGAAAAGGCATGGAAAATGCATGAAAAGGCAAGAAAAGGAAAGATAAGGCAAGAAATGGCACGAAAAGGCAAGAAAAGGAAAGAAATGGCAAGGAAAAGGCAAGAAAAGTCAAGATAAGGCAAGAAACAGAAAGAAAAGGCTAGGAAAAGGCAAGAAAAGGCATGAAAAGGTAAGAAAAGGAAAGATAAGGCTAGAAAAGGCAAGAAAGGGAAAGAAAGGGCAAGGAAAAGGCAAGATAAGGACAGATAAGGCAAGAAAAGTCAAGAAAAGGCAAGGAAAAGACATGAAAAGGCATGAAAAGGAAAGAAAGGGCAAGGAAAAGGAATGAAAAGGCAAGAAAAGGAAAGAAAAGGTATGGAAAAAGAATGAAAAGGCAAGGAAAAGGCAAGATAAGGCAAAAAAGGCAAGATAAGGAAAGAAAAGGGAAGAAAAGGAAATAAAAAGGCAAGATAAGGAAAGAAAAGGCAAGAAAAAGGCAAGATAGGCAAGAAAAGGCAAGGAAAGGCAAGATAAGGCCAAAAACGACAAGGTAAGGCAAGATGAGGCAAGGAAAAGGCAAGAAAAGGCATGAAAATTCATGAAAAGGAAAGAAAAAGCAAGGAAAATAGCAAGAAAAGGCAAGATAAGGGAAGAAAAGAAAAGAAAAAGGCAAGGAAAAGACAAGAAAAGACAAGATAAGGAAATAAAAGGCATGGAAAAGGCATAAAAAGGCAAGGAAATTGCAAGAAATGGCAAGAAAAATAAAGATAAGGAAAGATAAGGCAAGATAAGGCAAGAAAAGGAAATAATTGGCAAGAAAAGGCAAAACAAGGCATGGAAAAAGGAAGAAAAAAAAAGAAATGAAAAGATAAGGAAGAGAAGGTAAGAAAAGGAAAGAATAGGCAAAAAAAGGAAAGAATAAGGCAAGGTAAGGTAAGATGAGGCTAGAAAAGGCAAGGTAAGGCAGGATGAGGCAAGGAAAATGCAAGAAAAGGCATGGAAAATGCATGAAAAGGCAAGAAAAGGAAAGATAATGCAAGAAATGGCACGAAAAGGCAAGAAAAGGAAAGAAAGGGCAAGGAAAAGGCAAGAAAAGTCAAGATAAGGCAAGAAACAGAAAGAAAAAGCTAGGAAAAGGCAAGAAAAGGCATGAAAAGGTAAGAAAAGGAAAGATAAGGCAAGAAAAGGCAAGAAAGGGAAAGAAAGGGCAAGGAAAAGGCAAGATAAGGACAGATAAGGCAAGAAACGTCAAGAAAAGGCAAGGAAAAGGCATGAAAAGGCATGAAAAGGAAAGAAAGGGCAAGGAAAAGGAATGAAAAGGCAAGAAAAGGAAAGAAAAGGTAAGGAAAAAGAATGAAAAGGCAAGGAAAAGGCAAGATAAGGCAAAAAAGGCAAGATAAGGAAAGAAAAGGGAGGAAAAGGGAAGAAAAGTAAATAAAAAGGCAAGATAAGGAAAGAAAAGGCATGGGAAGAAAAGGAAAGAAAAAGGTAAGGAAAAGACAAGAAAAGACAAGATAAGGAAATAAAAGGCATGGAAAAGGCATAAAAAGGCAAGGAAATTGCAAGAAATGGCAAGAAAAATAAAGATAAGGAAAGAAAAGGCAAGATAAGGCAAGAAAAGGAAATAATTGGCAAGAAAAGGCAAAATAAGTCATGGAAAAAGCAAGAAAAGAAAAGAAAAGGAAAGATAAGGTAAGAAAAGGAAAGAAAAGGAAAGAATAGGCAAAAAAGGAAAGAAAAGGCCAGATAAGGCAAGAAAAGTCAAGAAAAGGAAAGATAAGGAAAGATAAGGCAAGACAAGGAAAGAAAGGGCAAGAAAAGGCAAGATAAGGCATGGAAAAGGCATGAAAAGGAAAGAAAAGGAAAGATAAGGTAAGAAAAGGCAAGAAAAGGAATGAAAAGGCAAGAAAAGGCAAGAAAAGAAAAGAAAAGGCAAGAAAAGGCAAGAAATGGCAAGAAAAGGAAAGAAAAGGCGAGAAAAGGAAAGAAAAGGCAAGAAAAGGCATGAAAAGGTAAGAAAAGGCAAGATAAGGCAAGAAAAAAAAGATAAGGCAAGATAAGGCACGAAAAAGGCAAGATAAGGCAAGAAAAGGCCAGGAAAAGGAAAGAAAAGGCAAGAAAAGGTATAGAAAAGGCATGAAAAGGCAAGAAAAGGAAAGATAAGGGAAGAGAAGGTAAGAAAAGGAAAGAAAAGGAATGAATAGGCAAGAAAAGGCATGGAAAAGGCATGAAAAGGAAAGAAAAGGAAAGATAAGGCATAAAAAGATATAAAAAAAAGGCAAGAAAAGGCAAGGAAGAGGCAAGAAAAGGTAAGATAAGGCAAGAAAAGGAAAGAAAAGGAAAGGAAAAGGCAAGGAAAAGGCAAGAAAAGGCAAGATAAGGAAAGAAAAGGCATGGAAAAGGCATGAAAAAGCAAGGAAAAGGCAAGAAAAAGCAAGATAAGGCAAGAAAAGGTAAGAAAAGGCAAGAAAAGTCAAGGAAAATGCAAGCAAAGGAAAGAAAAGTCAAGAAAATGCAAGAAAAGGATTGAAATTGCAAGAAAAGGAAAGGAAAAGGAATGAAAAGGCAAAAAAAGGAAAGATAAGGCAAGGAAAGGAAAGAAAAGGAAAGATGAGGTAAGAAAAGGCAAGGAAAAGACAAGATAAGGCAAGAAAAGGCAAGATAAGGCAATATAAGGCAAGAAAAGGTAAGGAAAGGCAAGAAAAGGAAAGATGAGGTAAGAAAAGGCAAGGAAAAGGCAAGGAAAAGGCACGAAAGGCAAGAAAAGTTAAAGAAAAGGCATGAAAAGGCAAGATAAGGCAAGAAAAAGTAAGGAAAAGGCAAGAAAAGGAAAGAAAAGGTAAGAAAAGGTAACCAAAGGCAAGAAAAAGGCAAGAAAAGGAAAGAAAAGGCATGAAAAGGCAAGATAAGGTAAGAAAAGGCAAGGAAAAGGCAAGAAAAGACAAGAAAAGGCATGGAAAAGGCATGAAAAGGCAAGAAAAGGAAAGATAAGGCATGAAAAGACAAGAAAATGAAAGAAAAGGCAAGGAAAAGGAAAGAAAAGGTAAGAAAAGGCAAGGAAAAGGTAAGAAAAGGAAAGTTAAGGAAAGAAAAGGCAAGGAAAAGGCATGAAAAGGAAAGAAAATGTAAGAAAAGGCAAAATAAGGCAAGAAAAGGCAAGAAAAGGAAAGAAAAGGAAAGAAAAGGCAAGAAAATGCAAGGAAAAGGAAAGAAAAATGGCAGAAAAGGAAAGAAAAGGAAAGGAAAAGGCAAGATAAGGCAACAAAAGGCAAGGAAAAGGCAAGATAAGGCAAGGTAAGGTAAGATGAGGCTAGAAAAAGCAAGGTAAGGCAAGATGAGGAAAGGAAAATGCAAGAAAATGCATGAAAAGGCAAGAAAAGGAAAGATAGGGCAAGAAATGGCACGAAAAGGCAAGAAAAGGAAAGAAAGGGCAAGGAAAAGGCAAGAAAAGTAAAGATAAGGCAAGAAACTTTAAGAAAAGGCTAGGAAAAGGCAAGAAAAGGCAAGAAAAGGCATGAAAAGGTAAGAAAAGGAAAGATAAGGCAAGAAAAGGCAAGAAAAGGAAAGTAAGGGCAAGGAAAACGCAAGATAAAGACAGATAAGGCAAGAAATGGAAAGAAAAGGAAAGAAAAGGCAAGAAAAGTCAAGAAAAGGCAAGGAAAAGGCATGAAAAGGAAAGAAAGGGCAAGGAAAAGGAATGAAAAGGCAAGAAAAGGCAAGGAAAAAGAAAGAAAAGGCAAGGAAAAGGCAAAATAAGGCAAGATAAGGCAAAAAAGGCAAGATAAGGAAAGAAAAGGGAAGAAAAGGAAATAAAAAGGCAAGATAAGGCAAGAAAAGGCAAGAAAAAACCAAGGTAGGCAAGAAAAGGCAAGGAAAGGCAAGATGAGGCTAGAATCGGCAAAGTAAGGCAAGATGAGGCAAGGAAAATGCAAGAAAAGGCATGAAAATACATGAAAAGGAAAGAAAATAGCAAGGAAAATAGTAATATAAGGCAAGAAAAGAAAAGAAAAAGGCAAGGAAAAGACAAGATAAGGAAATAAAAGGTTTGGAAAAGGCATAAAAAGGCAAGGAAATTGCAAGAAAAGGAAAGAATTGGCAAGAAAGGACAAGAAAAAGCAAGCAAAGGAAAGAAAAGGCAAGATAAGGCAAGAAAGGACAAGAAAAGGCAAGCAAAGGAAAGAAAATGCAAGAAAAGGAAAGAATTGGCAAGAAAAGGCAAGATAAGGCATTGAAAAAGCAAGAAAAAGAAAGATAAGGTAAGAAAAGGCAAGAAAAGGAAAGAATAGGCAAAAAAAGGAAAGAAAAGGCAAGATCAGGCAAGAAAAGGCAAGAAAAGGAAAGATGAGGAAAGGTAAGGAAAGATATGGCAAGAAAAGGAAAGAAATGGCAAGAAAAGGCAAGATAAGGCATGGAAAAGGCATGAAAAGGAAAGAAAAGGAAAGATAAGGTAAGAAAAGGCAAGAAAAGGAAAGAAAAGGCAAGAAAAGGCAAGAAAAGAAAAGAAAAGGAAAGAAAAGGTAAGAAATGGCAAGAAAAGGAAAGAAAAGTCGAGGAAAGGAATGAAAAGGCTAGAAAAGGCATGAAAAGGTAAGAAAAGGCAAGATAAGGCAAGGTAAGGCAAGAAAAAGAAAGATAAGGCAAGATAAGGCACGAAAAAGGCAAGATAAGGCAAGAAAAGGCCACGAAAAGGAAAGAAAATGCAAGAAAAGGTATAGAAAAGGCATGAAAAGGCAAGAAAAGGAAAGATAAGGGAAGAGAAGGCAAGAAAAGGAAAGAAAAGGAAAGAAAAGGCATGGAAAAGGCATGAAAAGGAAAGAAAAGGAAAGATAAGGCATGAAAAGATAAAAAAAAGGTAAGAAAAGGCAAGGAAAGGCAAGATAAGGCAAGAAAAGGAAAGAAAAGGCAAGGAAAAGGCAAGGAAAAGGCAAGAAAAGGCAAGATAAGGAAAGAAAAGGAATGGAAAAGGCATGAAAAAGTAAGGAAAAGGCAAGGAAAAGGAAAGATAAGGCTAGATAAGGTAAGATGAGGCAACAAAAAGGCAAGAAAAGGCATGGAAAAGGCATGAAAAGGGAAGATAAGGCATGAAAAAGCAAGAAAAGGAAAGAAAGTGCAAGGAAAAGGCAAGAAAAGGCAAGATAAGGAATGATAAGGCACGAAAAGGAAAGAAAAGGCATGGAAAAGGCATGTAAAGGCAAGAAAAGGAAAGATAAGGCAAGAAAATGCATGAAAAGGCAAGAAAAGGAAAGAAATGGCAAGGAAAATGCACGAAAAGGCAAGATAAGGAAAGAAAAGGCAAGAAAAGGCAGGGATAAGGCAAGAAAAGGCAAGAAAAGGCATGGAATAGGCATGAAAAGGCAAGGAAATGGTAAGAAAAGGTAAGAAAAGGCAAGGAAAAGGCAAGATAAGGCAATAAAAGGCAAGGAAAAGATGTGAAAAGGCAAGAAAATGAAAGAAAAGGCAAGGAAAGGCATGAAAAAGAAAGAAAAGGCAAGATAAGGCAAGATAAGGCAAGAAAAGGCAAGATAAGGAAAGAAAAGACAAGAAAAGGCAGGGATAAGGCAAGGAAAAGGCAAGAAAAGGCATGGAAAAGGCATGAAAAGGCATGGAAATGTAAGAAATTGTAAGAAAATGGAAGATAAGGCAAGAAAATGCAAGGAAAAGGCGTGAAAAGGCAAGAAAAGGAAAGAAAAGGCAAGCAAAGGCTTGAAAAGGAAAGAAAAGACAAGATAAGGCAAGAAAAGGCATGATAAGGCAAGATAAGGCAAGAAAATGCAAGATAAGGCAAGAAATGGCAAGAAATGCTAAGAAAAGGAAAGAAAAGGCAAGATATGGCAAGAAAAGGCAAGATAAGGCAAGAAAAGGCAAGGAAAAGGAAATAAAAGGAAAGAAAAGGCATGGAAAAGGCATGAAAAGGCAAGAAAAGGAAAGATAAGGCAAGAAAACCCATATAAAGATAAGAAAATGAAAGAAAAGGCAAGGAAAAGGAAAGAAAAGGAAAGAAAAGGCAAGGAAAAGGTAAGAAAAGGAAAGAAAAGGCATGAAAAGGAAAGAAAATGTAAGAAAAGGCAAAATAAGGCAAGAAAAGGCAAGAAAAGGCAAGAAAAGGAAAGAAAAGGCAAGAAAAGGCAAGGAAAATGAAAGAAAAAAGGCAAGAAAAGGAAAGGAAAGGAAAGGAAAAGGCAAGATAAGGCAATAAAAGGCAAGGAAAAGGCAAGATAAGGCAAGAAAAGGCAAGGTAAGGTAAGACGAGGCTAGAAAAGGCAAGGTAAGGAAAGATGAGGCAAGGAAAATGCAAGAAAAGGCATGGAAAATGCATGAAAAGGCAAGAAAAGGAAAGATAAGGCAAGAAGTGGCACGAAAAGGCAAGAAAAGGAAGGAAATGGCAAGGAAAAGGCAAGAAAAGTCAAGATAAGGTAAGAAACAGAAAGAAAAGGCTAGGAAAAGGCAAGAAAAGGCATGAAAAGGCATGAAAAGGTAAGAAAAGGAAAGATAAGGCTAGAAAAGGCAAGAAAGGGAAAGAAAGGGCAAGGAAAAGGCAAGATAAGGACAGATAAAGCAAGAAAAGTCAAGAAAAGGCAAGGAAAAGACATGAAAAGGCATGAAAAGGAAAGAAAGGGCAAGGAAAAGGAATGAAAAGGCAAGAAAAGTAAAGAAAAGGTAAGGAAAAAGAATGAAAAGGCAAGGAAAAGGCAAGATAAGGCAAAAAAGGCAAGATAAGGAAAGAAAAGGGAAGAAAAGGAAATAAAAAGGCAAGATAAGGAAAGAAAAGGCAAGAAAAAGGCAAGATAGGCAAGAAAAGGCAAGGAAAGGCAAGATAAGGCCAAAAACGACAAGGTAAGGCAATATGAGGCAAGGAAAAGGCAAGAAAAGGCATGAAAATTCATGAAAAGAAAAGAAAAAGGCAAGGAAAAGACAAGAAAAGACAAGATAAGGAAATAAAAGGCATGGAAAAGGCATAAAAAGGCAAGGAAATTGCAAGAAATGGCAAGAAAAATAAAGATAAGGAAAGATAAGGCAAGATAAGGCAAGAAAAGGAAATAATTGGCAAGAAAAGGCAAAATAAGGCATGGAAAAAGGAAGAAAAGAAAAGAAATGAAAAGATAAGGAAGAGAAGGTAAGAAAAGGAAAGAATAGGCAAAAAAAGGAAAGAATAAGCAAGAAAAGGCATGGAAAAGGCATGAAAAGGAAAGAAAAGGAAAGATAAGGCATGAAAAGATAAAAAAAGGTAAGAAAACGCAAGGAAGAGGCAAGAAAAGGCAAGATAAGGCAAGAAAAGGAAAGAAAAGGTAAGGAAAAGGCAAGGAAAAGGTAAGAAAAGGCACGATAAGGAAAGAAAAGGCATGGAAAAGGCATGAAAAAGCAAGGAAAAGGCAAGAAAAGGCAAGATAAGGCAAGAAAAGGTAAGAAAAGTCAAGCAAAAGGCAAGCAAAGGAAAGAAAAGTTAAGAAAAGGCAAGAAAAGGATTGAAATGGCATGAAAAGGCAAGGAAAAGGATTGAAAAGGCAAGAAAAGGAAAGATAAGGCAAGGAAAGAAAAGAAAAGGAAAGATGAGGTAAGAAAATTCAAGGAAAAGGCAAGATAAGGCAAGAAAAGGCAAGATAAGGCAATATAAGGCAAGAAAATGAACGGAAAGGCAAGAAAATGAAAGAAAAGGAAAGATGAGGTAAGAAAAGGAAAGGAAACGGCACGAAAGGCAAGAAAAGTTAAAGAAAAGGCAAGGAAAAGGCATGAAAAGGCAAGATAAGGCAAGAGAAAGTAAGGAAAAGGAAAGAAAAGGAAAGAAAAGGCAAGAAAAGGAAAGACAAGGCAAGAAAAGGCAAGATCAGGCAGGAAAAGGCAAGGAAAAGGCAAGAAAAGGCAAGGAAATGAAAGAAAATGCAAGAAAAGGCTTGGAAAATGCATGAAAAGGCAATAAAAGACAAGAAAAAGGCAAGCTCAGGCAAGAAAAGGCAAGGAAAAGGCAAAAAAAGGAAAGATAAGATAAGAAAAGGTAACCAAAGGCAAGAAAAAGGCAAGAAAAGGCATGAAAAGGAAAGAAAAGGCATGAAAAGGCAAGATAAGGTAAGAAAAGGCAAGGAAAAGGCATGGAAAAGGCATGAAAAGGCAAGAAAAGGAAAGATAAGGCATGAAAAGACAAGAAAATGAAAGAAAAGGCAAGGAAAAGGAAAGAAAAGGAAAGAAAAGGCAAGGAAAAGGTAAGAAAAGGAAAGTTAAGGAAAGAAAAGGCAAGGAAAAGGCATGAAAAGGAAAGAAAATGTAAGAAAAGGCAAAATAAGGCAAGAAAAGGCAAGAAAAGGAAAGTAAAGGAAAGAAAAGGCAAGAAAATGCAAGGAAAAGGAAAGAAAAAAGGCAAAAAATGAAAGAAAAGGAAAGGAAAAGGCAAGATAAGGCAACAAAAGGCAAGGAAAAGGCAAGATAAGGCAAGGTAAGGAAAGATGAGGCTAGAAAAGGCAAGGTTAGGCAAGATGAGGCAAGGAAAATGCAAGAAAAGGCATGAAAAGGCAAGAAAAGGAAAGATAAGACAAGAAATGGCACGAAAAGGCAAGAAAAGGAAAGAAAGGGCAAGGAAAAGGCAAGAAAAGTCAAGATAAGGCAAGAAACTTTAAGAAAAGGCTAGGAAAAGGCAAGAAAAGGCAAGAAAAGGCATGAAAAGGTAAGAAAAGGAAAGATAAGGCAAGAAAAGGCAAGAAAAGGAAAGAATAGGCAAGGAAAAGGCAAGATAAAGACAGATAAGGCAAGAAATGGAAAGATAAGGAAAGAAAGGGAAAGATAAGGCAAGAAAGGGCATGAAAAGGCAAGCAAAGGAAAGAAAAGGCAAGAAAAGGAAAGAATTGGAAAGAAAAGGCAAGATAAGGCATGGAAAAAGCAAGAAAAGGAAAGATAAGGTAAGAAAAGGCAAGAAAAGGAAAGAATAGGCAAAAAAAGGAAAGAAAAGGCAAGATCAGGCAAGAAAAGGCAAGAAAAGGAAAGATAAGGAAAGGTAAGGAAAGATATGGCAAGAAAAGGAAAGATATGGCAAGATAAGGCATGGAAAAGGCATGAAAAGGAAAGAAAAGGAAAGATAAGGTAAGAAAAGGCAAGAAAAGGAAAGAAAAGGCAAGAAAAGGCAAGAAAAGAAAAGAAAAGAAAAGGAAAGAAAAGGTAAGAAATGGCAAGAAAAGGAAAGAAAAGGAAAGAAAAGGAAAGAAAAGACGAGGAAAGGAAAGAAAAGGCTAGAAAAGGCATGAAAAGGTAAGAAAAGGCAAGATAAGGCAAGATAAGGCAAGAAAAAGAAAGACAAGGCAAGATAAGGCACGAAAAAGGCAAGATAAGGCAAGAAAAGGCCAGGAAAAGGAAAGAAAATGCAAGAAAAGGTATAGAAAAGGCATGAAAAGGCAAGAAAAGGAAAGATAAGGGAAGAGAAGGCAAGAAAAGGAAAGAAAAGGAAAGAATAGGAAAGAAAAGGCATGGAAAAGGCATGAAAAGGAAAGAAAAGGAAAGATAAGGCATGAAAAGATAAAAAAAAAGGTAAGAAGAGGCAAGGAAAGGCAAGTTAAGGCAAGAAAAGGAAAGAAAAGGCAAGGAAAAGGCAAGGAAAAGGCAAGAAAAGGCAAGATAAGGAAAGAAAAGGCATGGAAAAGGCATGAAAAAGCAAGAAAAGGCAAGATAATGCAAGAAAAGGAAAGATAAGGCTAGATAAGGTAAGATGAGGCAACAAAAAGGTAAGAAAAGGCATGAAAAGGGAAGATAAGGCATGAAAAAGCAAGAAAAGGAAAGAAAGGGCAAGGAAAAGGCAAGAAAAGGAAAGATAAGGAATGATAAGGCACGAAAAGAAAAGAAAAGGCATGGAAAAGGCATGAAAAGGCAAGAAAAGGAAAGATAAGGCAAGAAAATGCATGAAAAGGCAAGAAAAGGAAAGAAATGGCAAGGAAAATGCACGAAAAGGAAAGATAAGGAAAGAAAAGGCAGGGATAAGGCAAGAAAAAGGCAAGAAAAGGCATGAAAAGGCAAGGAAATGGTAAGAAAAGGTAAGAAAAGGCAAGGAAAAGGCAAGATAAGGCAATAAAAGGCAAGGAAAAGATGTGAAAAGGCAAGAAAAAGAAAGAAAAGGCAAGGAAAGGCATGAAAAAGAAAGAAAAGGCAAGATAAGGCAAGATAAGGCAAGAAAAGGCAAGATAAGGAATGAAAAGATAAGAAAAGGCAGGGATAAGGCAAGGAAAAGGCAAGAAAAGGCATGGAAAAGGCATGAAAAGGCAAGGAAATGTAAGAAATTGTAAGAAAAGGGAAGATAAGGCAAGAAAATGCAAGGAAAAGGCGTGAAAAGGCAAGAAAAGGAAAGAAAAGGCAAGGAAAGGCATGAAAAGGAAAGAAAAGGCAAGATAAGGCAAGAAAAGGCATGATAAGGCAAGATAAGGGAAGAAAAGGCAAGAAAAGGCAAGAAATGGCAAGAAATGGCAAGAAGTGGCAAGAAAAGGCAAGGAAAAGGAAAGAAAAGGAAATAAAAGGAAAGAAAAGGCATGGAAAAGGCATGAAAAGGCAAGAAAAGGAAATATAAGGCAAGAAAACCCATGAAAAGACAAGAAAATGAAAGAAAAGGCAAGGAAAATAAAAGAAAAGGAAAGAAAAGGCAAGGAAAAGGTAAGAAAAGGAAAGTTAAGGAAAGAAAAGGCATGAAAAGGAAAGAAAATGTAAGAAAAAGCAAAATAAGGCAAGAAAAGGCAAGAAAAGGAAAGAAAAGGCAAGGAAAAGGAAAGAAAAAAGGCAAGAAAAGGAAAGGAAAAGGCAAGATAAGGCAATAAAAGGCAAGGAAAAGGCAAGATAAGGCAAGAAAAGGCAAGGTAAGGTAAGATGAGGCTAGAAAAGGCAAGGTAAGGCAAGATGAGGCAAGGAAAATGCAAGAAAAGGCATGGAAAATGCATGAAAAGGCAAGAAAAGGAAAGATAATGCAAGAAATGGCACGAAAAGGCATGAAAAGGAAAGAAAGGGCAAGGAAAAGGCAAGAAAAGTCAAGATAAGGTAAGAAACAGAAAGAAAAAGCTAGGAAAAGGCAAGAAAAGGCAAGAAAAGGCATGAAAAGGTAAGAAAAGGAAAGATAAGGCAAGAAAAGGCAAGAAAGGGAAAGAAAGGGCAAGGAAAAGGCAAGATAAGGACAGATAAGGCAAGAAAAGTCAAGAAAAGGCAAGGAAAAGGAATGAAAAGGCAAGAAAAGGAAAGAAAAGGTAAGGAAAAAGAATGAAAAGGCAAGGAAAAGGCAAGATAAGGCAAAAAAGGCAAGATAAGGAAAGAAAAGGGAAGAAAAGGGAAGAAAAGGAAATAAAAAGGCAAGATAAGGAAAGAAAAGGCAAGGGAAAAAAAGAAAAGAAAAAGGTAAGGAAAAGACAAGAAAAGACAAGATAAGGAAATAAAAGGCATGGAAAAGGCATAAAAAGGCAAGGAAATTGCATGAAATGGCAAGAAAAATAAAGATAAGGAAAGAAAAGGCAAGATAAGGCAAGAAAAGGAAATAATTGGCAAGAAAAGGCAAAATAAGTCATGGAAAAAGCAAGAAAAGAAAAAAAAGAGGAAAGATAAGGTAAGAAAAGGAAAGAAAAGGAAAGAATAGGCAAAAAAAGGAAAGAAAAGGCCAGATAAGGCAAGAAAAGTCAAGAAAAGGAAAGATAAGGAAAGTTAAGGAAAGATAAGGCAAGACAAGGAAAGAAAGGGCAAGAAAAGGCAAGATAAGGCATGGAAAAGGCATGAAAAGGAAAGAAAAGGAAAGATAAGGTAAGAAAAGGCAAGAAAAGGAATGAAAAGGCAAGAAAAGGCAAGAAAAGAAAAGAAAAGGCAAGAAAAGGAAAGAAAAGGCAAGAAAAGGAAAGAAAAGGCAAGAAAAGGCATGAAAAGGTAAGAAAAGGCAAGATAAGGCAAGAAAAAAAAGATAAGGCAAGATAAGGCACAGAAAAGGCAAGATAAGGCAAGAAAAGGCCAGGAAAAGGAAAGAAAAGGCAAGAAAAGGTATAGAAAAGGCATGAAAAGGCAAGAAAAGGAAAGATAAGGAAGAGAAGGTAAGAAAAGGAAAGATAAGGGAAGAGAAGGTAAGAAAAGGAAAGAAAAGGAATGAATAGGCAAGAAAAGGCATGGAAAAGGCATGAAAAGGAAAGAAAAGGAAAGATAAGGCATGAAAAGATAAAAAAAAAAGGTAAGAAAAGGCAAGGAAGAGGCAAGAAAAGGTAAGATAAGGCAAGAAAAGGAAAGAAATGGAAAGGAAAAGGCAAGGAAAAGGCAAGAAAAGGCAAGATAAAGAAAGAAAAGGCATGGAAAAGGCATGAAAAAGTAAGGAAAAGGCAAGAAAAAGCAAGATAAGGCAAGAAAAGGTAAGAAAAGGCAAGAAAAGTCAAGGAAAATGCAAGCAAAGGAAAGAAAAGTCAATTAAAGGCAAGAAAAGGATTGAAATCGCAAGAAAAGGAAAGGAAAAGGAATGAAAAGGTAAAAAAAGGAAAGATACGGCAAGGAAAGGAAAGAAAAGGAAAGATGAGGTAAGATAAGGCAAGAAAAGGCAAGATAAGGCAAGATAAGGCAATATAAGGCAAGAAAAGGTAAGGAAAGGCAAGAAAAGGAAAGATGAGGTAAGAAAAGGCAAGGAAAAGGCAAGGAAAAGGCACGAAAGGTAAGAAAAGTTAAAGAAAAGGCAAGGAAAAGGCATGAAAAGGCAAGATAAGGCAAGAAAAAGTAAGGAAAAGGCAAGAAAAGGAAAGAAAAGGTAAGAAAAGGTAACCAAAGGCAAGAAAAAGGCAAGAAAAGGCATGAAAAGGAAAGAAAAGGCATGAAAAGGCAAGATAAGGTAAGAAAAGGCAAGGAAAAGGCAAGAAAAGATAAGAAAAGGCAAGGAAAAGGCAAGAAAAGGCAAGAAAAGGAAAGATAAGGCATGAAAAGACAAGAAAATGAAAGAAAAGGCAAGGAAAAGGAAAGAAAAGGAAAGAAAAGGCAAGGAAAAGGTAAGAAAAGGAAAGTTAAGGAAAGAAAAGGCAAGGAAAAGGCATGAAAAGGAAAGAAAATGTAAGAAAAGGCAAAATAAGGCAAGAAAAGGCAAGAAAAGGAAAGAAAAGGAAAGAAAAGGCAAGAAAATGCAAGGAAAAGGAAAGAAAAAAGGCAGAAAAGGAAAGAAAAGGAAAGGAAAAGGCAAGATAAGGCAACAAAAGGCAAGGAAAAGGCAAGATAAGGCAAGGTAAGGTAAGATGAGGCTAGAAAAGGCAAGGTAAGGCAAGATGAGGTAAGGAAAATGCAAGAAAAGGCAAGAAAAGGAAAGATAAGGCAAGAAATGGCACGAAAAGGCAAGAAAAGGAAAGAAAGGGCAAGGAAAAGGCAAGAAAAGTCAAGATAAGGCAAGAAACTTTAAGAAAAGGCTAGGAAAAGGCAAGAAAAGGCATGAAAAGGTAAGAAAAGGAAAGATAAGGCAAGAAAAGGCAAGAAAAGGAAAGTAAGGGCAAGGAAAAGGCAAGATAAAGATAGATAAGGCAAGAAATGGAAAGAAAAGGAAAGAAAAGGCAAGAAAAGTCAAGAAAAGGCAAGGAAAAGGCATGAAAAGGAAAGAAAGGGTAAGGAAAAGGCAAAATAAGGCAAGATAAGGCAAAAAAGGCAAGATAAGGAAAGAAAAGGGAAGAAAAGGAAATAAAAAGGCAAGATAAGGCAAGAAAAGGCAAGAAAAAACCAAGGTAGGCAAGAAAAGGCAAGGAAAGGCAAGATGAGGCTAGAATAGGCAAGGTAAGGCAAGATGAGGCAAGGAAAATGCAAGAAAAGGCATGAAAATACATGAAAAGGAAAGAAAACAGCAAGGAAAATAGTAAGATAAGGCAAGAAAATAAAAGAAAAAGGCAAGGAAAAGACAAGATAAGGAAATAAAAGGCTTGGAAAAGGCATAAAAAGGCAAGGAAATTGCAAGAAAAGGAAAGAATTGGCAAGAAAGGAAAAGAAAAAGCAAGCAAAGGAAAGAAAAGGCAAGATAAGGCAAGAAAGGACAAGAAAAGGCAAGCAAAGGAAAGAAAAGGCAAGAAAATGAAAGAATTGGCAAGAAAAGGCAAGATAAGGCATTGAAAAAGCAAGAAAAGGAAAGATAAGGTAAGAAAAGGCAAGAAAAGGAAAGAATAGGCAAAAAAAGGAAAGAAAAGGCAAGATCAGGCAAGAAAAGGCAAGAAAAGGAAAGATAAGGAAAGGTAAGGAAAGATATGGCAAGAAAAGGAAAGAAATGGCAAGAAAAGGCAAGATAAGGCATGGAAAAGGCATGAAAAGGAAAGAAAAGGAAAGATAAGGTAAGAAAAGGCAAGAAAAGGAAAGAAAAGGCAAGAAAAGGCAAGAAAAGAAAAGAAAAGGTAAGAAATGGCAAGAAAAGGAAAGAAAAGGAAAGAAAAGTCGAGGAAAGGAAAGAAAAGGCTAGAAAAGGCATGAAAAGGTAAGAAAGGGCAAGATAAGGCAAGATAAGGCAAGAAAAAGAAAGATAAGGCAAGATAAGGCACGAAAAAGGCAAGATAAGGCAAGAAAAGGCCAGGAAAAGGAAAGAAAATGCAAGAAAAGGTATAGAAAAAACATGAAAAGGCAAGAAAAGGAAAGATAAGGGAAGAGAAGGCAAGAAAAGGAAAGAAAAGGAAAGAATAGGAAAGAAAAGGCATGGAAAACGCATGAAAAGGAAAGAAAAGGAAAGATAAGGCATGAAAAGATAAAAAAAAAGGTAAGAAAAGGCAAGGAAAGGCAAGATAAGGCAAGAAAAGGAAAGAAAAGGCAAGGAAAAGGCAAGAAAATGCAAGATAAGGAAAGAAAAGGCATGGAAAAGGCATGAAAAAGCAAGGAAAAGGCAAGAAAAGGCAAGATAAGGCAACAAAAGGAAAGATAAGGCAAGATAAGGTAAGATGAGGCAACAAAAAGGCAAGAAAAGGCATGGAAAAGGCATGAAAAGGGAAGATAATGCATGAAAAAGCAAGAAAAGGAAAGAAAGTGCAAGGAAAAGGCAAGAAAAGGCAAGATAAGGAATGATAAGGCACGAAAAGGAAAGAAAAGGCATGGAAAAGGCATGTAAAGGCAAGAAAAGGAAAGATAAGGCAAGAAAATGCATGAAAAGGCAAGAAAAGGAAAGAAATGGCAAGGAAAATGCACGAAAAGGCAAGATAAGGTAAGAAAAGGCAAGAAAAGGCAGGGATAAGGCAAGGAAAAGGCAAGAAAAGGCATGGAATAGGCATGAAAAGGCAAGGAAATGGTAAGAAAAGGTAAGAAAAGGCAAGGAAAAGGCAAGATAAGGCAATAAAAGGCAACGAAAAGATGTGAAAAGGCAAGAAAATGAAAGAAAAGGCAAGGAAAGGCATGAAAAAGAAAGAAAAGGTAAGATAAGGCAAGATAAGGCAAGAAAAGGCAAGATAAGGAAAGAAAAGACAAGAAAAGGCAGGGATAAGGCAGGGAAAAGGCAAGAAAAGGCATGGAAAAGGCATGAAAAGGCAAGGAAATGTAAGAAATTGTAAGAAAAGGGAAGATAAGGCAAGAAAATGCAAGGAAAAGGCGTGAAAAGGCAAGAAAAGGAAAGAAAAGGCAAGGAAAGGCTTGAAAAGGAAAGAAAAGGCAAGATAAGGCAAGAAAAGGCATGATAAGGCAAGATTAGGCAAGAAAAGGCAAGATAAGGCAAGAAATGGCAAGAAATGGCAAGAAAAGGAAAGAAAAGGCAAGATATGGCAAGAAAAGGCAAGATAAGGAAAGAAAAGGAAATAAAAGGAAAGAAAACGCATGGAAAAGGCATGAAAAGGCAAGAAAAGGAAAGATAAGGCAAGAAAACCCATGAAAAGGCAAGAAAATGAAAGAAAAGGCAAGGAAAAGGAAAGAAAAGGAAAGAAAAGGCAAGGAAAAGGTAAGAAAAGGAAAGTTAAGGAAAGAAAAGGCATGGAAAGGAAAGAAAATGTAAGAAAAGGAAAAATAAGGCAAGAAAAGGCAAGAAAAGGAAAGAAAAGGCAAGAAAAGGCAAGGAAAATGAAAGAAAAAAGGCAAGAAAAGGAAAGAAAAGGAAAGGAAAAGGCAAGATAAGGCAATAAAAGGCAAGAAAAAGGCAAGATAAGGCAAGAAAAGGCAAGGTAAGGTAAGACGAGGATAGAAAAGGCAAGGTAAGGAAAGATGAGGCAAGGAAAATGCAAGAAAAGGCATGGAAAATGCATGAAAAGGCAAGAAAAGTCAAGATAAGGCAAGAAACAGAAAGAAAAGGCTAGGAAAAGGCAAGAAAAGGCATGAAAAGGTAAGAAAAGAAAAGATAAGGCTAGAAAAGGCAAAAAATTGAAAGAAAGGGCAAGGAAAAGGCAAGATAAGGACAGATAAGGCAAGAAAAGTCAAGAAAAGGCAAGGAAAAGGCATGAAAAGGCATGAAAAGGAAAGAAAGGGCAAGGAAAAGGAATGAAAAGGCAAGAAAAGGAAAGAAAAGGTAAGGAAAAAGAATGAAAAGGCAAGGAAAAGGCAAGATAAGGCAAAAAAGGCAAGATAAGGAAAGAAAAGGAAATAAAAGGAAATAAAAAGGCAAGATAAGGAAAGAAATGGCAAGAAAAAGGCAAGATAGGCAAGAAAAGGCAAGGAAAGGCAAGATAAGGCCAAAAACAACAAGGTAAGGCAAGATGAGGCAAGGAAAAGGCAAGAAAAGGCATGAAAATACATGAAAAGGAAAGAATAAGCAAGGAAAACAGTAAGAAAAGGCAAGATAAGGCCAAAAACGACAAGGTAAGGCAAGATGAGGCAAGGAAAAGGCAAGAAAAGGCATGAAAATACATGAAAAGGAAAGAATAAGCAAGGAAAACAGTAAGAAAAGGCAAGATAAGGGAAGAAAAGAAAAGAAAAAGGCAACGAAAAGACAAGAAAAGACAAGATAAGGAAATAAAAGGCATGGAAAAGGCATAAAAAGGCAAGGAAATTGCAAGAAATGGCAAGAAAAATAAAGATAAGGAAAGAAAAGGCAAGATAAGGCAAGAAAAGGAAATAATTGGCAAGAAAAGGCAAAATAAGGCATGGAAAAAGGAAGAAAAGTAAAGAAATGGAAAGATAAGGTAAGAACATGCAAGAAAAGGAAAGAAAAGGCCAAGAAAAGGCAAGATAAGGAAAGGTAAGGAAAGATAAGGCAAGACAAGGAAAGAAAGGGCAAGAAAATGCAAGATAAGGCATGGAAAAGGCATGAAAAGGAAAGAAAAGGAAAGATAAGGTAAGAAAAGGCAAGAAAAGGAATGAAAAGGCAAGAAAAGGCAAGAAAAGAAAAGAAAAGGCAAGAAATGGCAAGAAAAGAAAAGAAAAGGCGAGAAAAGGAAAGAAAAGGCAAGAAAAGGCATGAAAAGGTAAGAAAAGGCAAGATAAGTCAAGAAAAAAAGATAAGGCAAGATAAGGCACGAAAAAGGCAAGATAAGGCAAGAAAAGGCCAGGAAAAGGAAAGAAAAGGCAAGAAAAGGTATAGAAAAGGCATGAAAAGGCAAGAAAAGGAAAGATAAGGGAAGAGAAGGTAAGAAAAGGAAAGAAAAGGAAAGAATAGGCAAGAAAAGGCATGGAAAAGGCATGAAAAGGAAAGAAAAGGAAAGATAAGGCATGAAAAAATAAAAAAAAGGTAAGAAAAGGCAAGTAAGAGGCAAGAAAAGGCAAGATAAGGCAAGAAAAGGAAAGAAAAGGAAAGGAAAAGGCAAGGAAAAGGCAAGAAAAGGCAAGATAAGAAAAGAAAAGGCATGGAAAAGGCATGAAAAAGCAAGGAAAAGGCAAGAAAAAGCAAGATAAGGCAAGAAAAGGTAAGAAAAGGAAATAAAAGGAAAGAAAATGCATGGAAAAGGCATGAAAAGGCAAGAAAAGGAAAGATAAGGCAAGAAAACCCATGAAAAGACAAGAAAATGAAAGAAAAGGCAAGGAAAAGGAAAGAAAAGGAAAGAAAAGGCAAGGAAAAGGTAAGAAAAGGAAAGTTAAGGAAAGAAAAGGCAAGAAAAGGAAAGAAAAGGCAAGAAAAGGCAAGGAAAATGAAAGAAAAAAGGCAAGAAAAGGAAAGAAAAGGAAAGGAAAAGGAAAGATAAGGCAATAAAAGGCAAGGAAAAGGCAAGATAAGGCAAGAAAAGGCAAGGTAAGGAAAGATGAGGCAAGGAAAATGCAAGAAAAGGCATGGAAAATGCATGAAAAGGCAAGAAAAGGAAAGATAAGGCAAGAAATGGCACGAAAAGGCAAGAAAAGGAAAGAAATGGCAAGGAAAAGGCAAGAAAAGTCAAGATAAGGCAAGAAACAGAAAGAAAAGGCTAGGAAAAGGCAAGAAAAGGCAAGAAAAGGCATGAAAAGGTAAGAAAAGGAAAGATAAGGCTAGAAAAGGTAAGAAAGGGAAAGAAAGGGCAAGGAAAAGGCAAGATAAGGACATATAAGGCAAGAAAAGTCAAGAAAAGGCAAGGAAAAGGCATGAAAAGGAAAGAAAGGGCAAGGAAAAGGAATGAAAATGCAAGAAAAGGAAAGAAAAGGTAAGGAAAAAGAATGAAAAGGCAAGGAAAAGGCAAGATAAGGCAAAAAAGGCAAGATAAGGAAAGAAAAGGGAAGAAAAGGAAATAAAAAGGCAAGATAAGGAAAGAAAAGGCAAGAAAAAGGCAAGATAGGCAAGAAAAGGCAAGGAAAGGCAAGATAAGGCCAAAAACGACAAGGTAAGGCAAGATGAGGCAAGGAAAAGGAAAGAAAAGGCATGAAAATACATGAAAAGGAAAGAAAAAGCAAGGAAAACAGCAAGAAAAGGCAAGATAAGGGAAGAAAAGAAAAGAAAAAGGCAAGGAAAAGACAAGAAAAGACAAGATAAGGAAATAAAAGGCATGGAAAAGGCATAAAAAGGCAAGGAAATTGCAAGAAATGGCAAGAAAAATAAAGATAAGGAAAGAAAAGGCAAGATAAGGCTAGAAAAGGAAATAATTGGCAAGAAAAGGCAAAATAAGGCATGGAAAAAGGAAGAAAAGAAAAGAAATGGAAAGATAAGGTAAGAAAAGGCAAGAAAAGGAAAGAATAGGCAAAAAAAGGAAAGAAAAGGCAAGAAAAGGCAAGAAAAGGAAAGATAAGGAAAGGTAAGGAAAGATAAGGCAAGACAAGGAAAGAAAGGGCAAGAAAAGGCAAGATAAGGCATGGAAAAGGAATGAAAAGGAAAGAAAAGGAAAGATAAGGTAAGAAAAGGCAAGAAAAGGAATGAAAAGGCAAGAAAAGGCAAGAAAAGAAAAGAAAAGGCAAGAAATGGCAAGAAATGGCAAGAAAAGAAAAGAAAAGGCGAGAAAAGGAAAGAAAAGGCAAGAAAAGGCATGAAAAGGTAAGAAAAGGCAAGATAAGGCAAGAAAAAAAAGATAAGGCAAGATAAGGCACGAAAAAGGCAAGATAAGGCAAGAAAAGGCCGGGAAAAGGAAAGAAAAGGCAAGAAAAGGTATAGAAAAGGCATGAAAAGGCAAGAAAAGGAAAGATAAGGGAAGAGAAGGTAAGAAAAGGAAAGAAAAGGAAAGAATAGGCAAGAAAAGGCATGGAAAATGCATGAAAAGGAAAGAAAAGGAAAGATAAAGCATGAAAAAATAAAAAAAGGTAAGAAAAGGCAAGTAAGAGGCAAGAAAAGGCAAGATAAGGCAAGAAAAGGAAAGAAAAAGGAATGGAAAAGGCAAGGAAAAGGCAAGAAAAGGCAAAATAAGGAAAGAAAAGGAATGGAAAAGGCATGAAAAAGCAAGGAAAAGGCAAGAAAAAGCAAGAAAAGGTAAGAAAAGGCAAGAAAAGTCAAGGAAAATGCAAGCAAAGGAAAGAAAAGTCAAGAAAAGGCAAGAAAAGGATTGAAATCGCAAGAAAAGGCAAGGAAAAGGAATGAAAAGGCAAAAAAAGGTAAGATAAGGCAAGGAAAGGAAAGAAAAGGAAAGATGAGGTAAGAAAAGGCAAGGAAAAGGCAAGATAAGGCAAGAAAAGGCAAGATAAGGCAAGATAAGGCAAGATAAGGCAATATAAGGCAAGAAAAGGAAAGAAAAGGAAAGATGAGGTAAGAAAAGGCAAGGATAAGGCACGTAAGGCAAGAAAAGTTAAAGAAAAGGCAAGGAAAAGGCATGAAAAGTTAAGATAAGGCAAGAAAAAGTAAGGAAAAGGCAAGAAAAGGAAAGAAAAGGTAAGAAAAGGTAACCAAAGAAACGAAAAAGGCAATAAAAGGCATGAAAAGGAAAGAAAAGGCAAGAAAAGGCATGAAAAGGCAAGATAAGGTAAGAAAAGGCAAGGAAAAGGTAAGAAAAGGCAAGAAAAGGCAAGAAAAGGCATGGAAAAGGCTTGAAAAGGAAAGAAAAGGAAAGGTGCGGTAAGAAAAGGCAAGGAGAAGGCAAGAAAAGGCAAGAAAATGTAAGAAAAGATAAGAAAAGGTATGAAAAGTCAAAAAAAGGCAAGAATAGGAAAGAAAAGGAAAGAAAAGGCAAGATAAGGCAAGAAAAGGCAAGGAAATGCAAGATAAGGAAAGAAAAGGCAAGGAAAAGGCAAGAAAATGCAAGAAAAGTCATGGAAAAGGCATGAAAAGGTAAGATAAGGAAAGATAAGGCAAGAAAAGGAAAGAAAGGGCAAGGAAAAGGCAAGGAAAGGCAAGAAAGGGCAAGAAAAGGAAAGAAAAGGCAAGAAAAAGCATGGAAAAGGCATGAAAAGTCAAGAAAAGGAAAGATAAGGCATGAAAAGGCATGAAAAGATAAGAAAAGGAAAGAAACAAAGAAAAGACAAGATAAGAAAAGAAAAGGAAAGAAAAGGCAAGGAAATGGCAAGAAAAGCCAATACACGTAAAGAAAAGGCGTGGGAAGGAAAAGGTAAGAAAATGTAAGAAAAGGCAAGATAAGGCAAGAAAATGCTAGAAAAGTCAAGGAAAGGCTAGAAAAGTCAAGGAAAAGGCAAGCAAACGAAAGAAAAATGAAAGAAAAAGCAAGAAAAGGAAAGAAATGGCAAGAAAAGGCAAGGAAAAGGAATGAAAAGGCAAGAAAAGGAAAGATAAGGCAAGATAATGTAAGATAAGGCAAGAAAAGGAAAGAAAAGGCAAGGAAAAAGGCTAGATAAGGCAAGAAAAGGCAAGATAAGGGAAGGAAAGGCTAGAAAAGAAAAGATGAGGTAAGAAAGGTCAAGATAAGGCAAGAAAAGGAAAGAAAATGGAAGAAAAGGTAAGAAAATGTAAGATAAATCAAGAAAAAGCAAGAAAAGGAAAGAAAAGGCAAGGAAAAGGCAAGATAAGGCAAGATAAGGCAAGATAAGGCACGAAAAAGGCACGAAAAGGCAAGAAAAGGAAAGAAAAGGCAAGAAAAGGAAAGAAAAGAAAAGAAAAGGCAAGGAAAGGTAATAAAAGGTAAGAAAAGGAAAGTTAAGGCAAGATCAGGCAGGAAAAGGCAAGGAAAAGGCAAGCAAAGGCGAGGAAAAGGCATGAAAAGGTAAGAAAAGGGAAGAAAATGCAAGAAAAGGAAAGAAAAGGCATGGAAAAGGCAAGAAAAGGAAAGAAAATGGAAGGAAAAGGTAAGAAAATGCAAGATAAGGCTAGAAAAAGCAAGAAAAGGAAAGAAAAGGCAAGGAAAAGGCAAGATAAGGCACGAAAAAGGCACGAAAAGGCAAGAAAAGGAAAGAAAAGAAAAGAAAAGGCAAGGAAAGGTAATAAAAGGTAAGAAAAGGCAAGTTAAGGCAAGAAAAGGCAAGATAACGCAAGAAAAGGCAAGATCAGGCAGGAAAAGGCAAGCAAAATTAAGAAAAGGAGAGGAAAAGGCATGAAAAGGTAAGAAAACGAAAGAAAATGCAAGAAAACGAAAGAAAAGGCAATAAAAGGCATGGAAAAGGCATGAAATGGCAAAAAAAGGCAAGAAAAGGCAAAAAAATAAAAGATAAGGCAAGAAAAGGCTAGGAAAATGCAAGAAAAGGCATGAAAATGAAAGAAAATGTAAGAAAATGCATGAAAAGGTAAGAAAACACAAGATAAGTCAAGAAAGGCAAGAAAAGGAAAGAAAAGGATAGATAAGGAAAGATAAGGCAAGAAAAGGCATGATAAGGCAAGATAAGGCTTGGAAAAGGCATGAAAAGGAAAGAAAAGGAAAGGTGAGGAAAGAAAAGGCAAGGAAAAGGCACGAAAAGGCAAGAAAAGAAAAGAAAAGGCAAGAAAAGGAAAGAAAAGGCAAGAAAAGGAAAGAAAAACCAAGAAAAGGTAAGAAAAAGCAAAAAAGGAAAAAAAGGCAAGAAAAGGAAAGAAAAGGCGAGAAAAGGAAAGAAAAGGCAAGAAAAGGCGTGAAAAGGTAGGAAAAGGCAAGATAAGGCAAGAAAAAGCAAGAAAAGAAAAGAAAATGAAAGATAAGGCAAGATAATGCTAGGAAAAGGAAAGATAAGGCAAGATAAGGCCAGGAAAAGGCAAGAAAAGGCCAGAAAAGGTCAAGAAAAGGCATGAAAATGCAAGAAAAGGAAAGATAAGGCCAAGAAAAGGCATGAAAATGCAAGAAAAGGCAAGATAAGGCCAAGAAAAGGCATGAAAATGCAAGAAAAGGAAAGATAAGGCAAGAGAAGGCATGAAAAGGCATGAAAATGAAAAAAAGGATAAGGAAAAGGCAAGAACAGGAAAGAAAAGGAAAGGGAAAGGAAAGAAAAGGCAAGAAAAGGCCGGAAAATGCAAGGAAACGTAAGGGAACAAATAAACAAGAAAAGAAAAGGGAAGAAAAGGGAAGATAAGGCAAGAAATGGCAAGAAAAGGCAAGGAAATGACAAGAAAGGCAAGACAAGGCAAGAAAAGGAAGGAAAAGGCAAGGAAAAGGCAAGAAAAGGCAAGATACAGAAAGAAAAGGAGTGGAAAAGGCATGAAAAGTGAAGGAAAAGGAAAGAAAAGGCAAGATAAGGCAAGAAAAGATAAGAAAAGGCAAGAAAAGTCAAGAAAAAGGCAAGCAAAGGAAAGAAAAGTCAAGAAAAGGCAAGGAAAAGGGAAGAAAAGGATTGAAATGGCAAGAAAAGGCAAGAAAAGGCAAGGAAAAAGAATGAAAAGGCAAGAAAGGGAAAGATAAGGCAAGGAAAGGAAAGAAAAGGAAAGATGAGGAAAGAAAAGGAAATATGAAGTAAGAAAAGGCAAGGAAAAGGCAAGATAAGGCAAGAAAAGGCAAGATAAGGCAAGAGAAGGCAAGAAAATGCAAGATAAGGCAAGAGAAGGCAAGAAAAGGAAAGATGAGGTAAGAAAAGGCAAGGAAAAGGCACGAAAGGCAAGAAAAGTTAAAGAAAAGGCAAGGAAAAGGCATGAAAAGGCAAGATAAGGCAAGAAAAAGCAAGGAAAAGGCAAGAAAAGGAAAGAAAAGGCAAGAAAAGGTAAGAAACGGAAAGAAAAGGAAAGACAAGGCAAGAAAAGGCAAGAAAAGGCAAGATCAGGCGGGAAAAGGCAAGGAAAAGGCTAGAAAAGGCAAGAAAAGGCAAGAAAAGGCAAGGAAAGGAAAGAAAATGTAAGAAAAGGCATGGAAAATGCATGAAAAGGAAAGAAAAGACAAGAAAAAGGCAAGCTCAGGCAAGAAAAGGTAAGGAAAAGGCAAAAAAAGGAAAGATAAGGTAAGAAAAGGTAACCAAAGGCAAGAAAAAGACAAGAAAAGGGATGAAAAGGAAAGAGAAGGCAAGAAAAGGCATGAAAAGGAAAGAAAAGGCAAGATAAGGTAAGAAAATGCAAGAAACTGAAAGAAAAGGAAATATAGGGCAAGGTAAGGGAAAAAAGGCAAGATAAGGTAAGAAAAGGCAAGGAAAAGGCAAGAAAAGGCAAGAAAAGGAAAGAAAAGGAAAGAAAATGTAAGAAAAGGTAAGAAAATTCAAAAAAAGGCAAGAAAAGGAAAGAAAAGGAAAGAAAAGGCAAGATAAGGAAAGAAACGGCAAGGAAAAGGCATGAAAAGGAAATAAAAGGAAAGGTGAGGTAAGAAAAGGCAAGGAGAAGGCAAGAAAAGGCAAGAAAAGGCAATAAAAGGAAAGAAAAGGAAAGAAAAGGCAAGCAAATTTAAGAAAAGGTAGGAAAAGTCAAAAAAAGGCAAGAAAAGGAAGGAAAAGGAAAGAAAAGGCAAGATAAGGAAAGAAAAGGCAAGGAAAAGGCAAGATAAGGAAAGAAAAGGCAAGGAAAAGGCAAGAAAATGCAAGAAAAGTCATGGAAAAGGCATGAAAAGGCAAGAAAAGGAAAGATAAGGCAAGAAAAGGAAAGACAGGGCAAGGAAAAGGCAAGAAAGGGCAAGAAAAGGAAAGAAAAGGCATGGAAAAGGCATGAAAAGTCAAGAAAAGGAAAGATAAGGCAAGAAAAGGCATGAAAAGATAAGAAAAGGAAAGAAAAGGCAAGGAAAAGGCAAGATAAGGAATGAAAATGAAAGAAAAGGCAAGGAAAAGGCAAGAAAAGCCAATACACGGAAAGAAAAGGCATGGGAAGGAAAAGGCAAGAAAAGCGAATACACGGAAAGAAAAGGCATGGGAAGGAAAAGGCAAGAAAATGTAAGAAAAGGCAAGATAAGGCAAGAAAAAACTAGAAAAGCCAAGGAAAGGATAGAAAAGTCAAGGAAAAGGCAAGCAAACGAAAGAAAATGAAAGAAAAGGCAAGAAAAGGAAAGAAATGGCAAGAAAAGGCAAGGAAAAGGAATGAAAAGGCAAGAAAAGGTAAGATAAGGTAAGATAAGGCAAGAAAAAGCAAGAAAAGGCAATGAAAAGGCAAGATAAGGCACGAAAAAGGCACGAAAGGAAAGAAAAGGAAAGAAAAGGCAAGAAAAGGAAAGAAAAGAAAAGAAAAGGCAAGGAAAGGTAATAAAAGGTAAGAAAAGGCAAGTTAAGGCAAGAAAATGCAAGAAAAGGAAAGATAAGGCAAGATAAGGCAAGATCAGGCAGGAAAAGGAAAGGAAAAGGCATGAAAAGGTAAGAAAAGGAAAGAAAAGGAAAGGAAAAGGCATGAAAAGGTAAGAAAAGGAAAGAAAATGCAAGAAAAGGAAAGAAAAGGCAAGAAAAGGCTTGGAAAAGGCATGAAATGGCAAAAAAAGGCAAGAAAAGGCAAAAAAAGATAAGATAAGGCAAGAAAAGGCTAGGAAAATGCAATAAAAGGCATGAAAATGCAAGAAAAGGTAAGAAAATGCATGAAAAGGTAAGAAAAGACAAGATAAGTCAAGAAAAGGCAAGAAAAGGAAAGATAAGGAAAGATAAGGCAAGAAAAGGCATGATAAGGCAAGATAAGGCTTGGAAAAGGCATGAAAAGGAAAGAAAAGGAAAGATGAGGAAAGAAAAGGCAAGGAAAAGGCAAGAAAAGGCAAGAAAAGAAAAGAAAAGGCGAGAAAAGGAAAGAACAACTAAGAAAGGGTAAGAAAAGGAAAGAAAAGGAAAGAAAAGGCAAGAAAAGGAAAGAAAAGGTGAGAAAAGGAAAGAAAAGGCAAGAAAAGGCATGAAAAGGTAGGAAAAGGCAAGATAAGGCAAGAAAAAGCAAGAAAAACAAGGAAAGGAAAGAAAAGGAAAGATAAGGCTAGGAAAAGGTAAGATAAGGCAAGAAAAGGCCAGGAAAAGGCAAGAAAAGGCCAGAAAAGGTATAGAAAAGGCATGAAAAGGCAAGAAAAGGAAAGATAAGGCAAGAGAAGGCATGAAAAGGCATGAAAAGGAAAAAAAGGATAAGGCAAAGGCAAGAAAAGGAAACAAAAGGAAACAAAAGGCAAGAAAAGGCAGAAAAAGGCAAGGAAACATAAGGGAACAAATAAACAAGAAAAGAAAAGGCAATATAAGGCAAGAAAAGGCAAGAAAAGGAAGGAAAAGGCAAGGAAAGGGCAAGAAAAGGCAAGATAAGGAAAGAAAAGGAATGGAAAAGGCATGAAAAGAGAAGGAAAAGGAAAGAAAAGGCAAGATAAGTTAAGAAAAGGTAAGAAAAGGCAAGAAAAGTCAAGGAAAAGGAATGAAAAGGCAAGAAAAGGTAAGATAAGGTAAGATAAGGCAAGAAAAAGCAAGAAAAGGCAAGAAAAAGGCAAGATAAGGCACGAAAAAGGCACGAAAGGCAAGAAAAGGAAAGAAAAGGCAAGAAAAGGAAAGAAAAGAAAAGAAAACGCAAGGAAAGGTAATAAAAGGTAAGAAAAGGCAAGTTAAGGCAAGAAAAGGCAAGAAAAGAAAAGATAAGGCAAAATAAGGCAAGAAAAGGCAAGATCAGCCAGGAAAAGGCAAGCAAAGGCAAGAAAACGAGAGGAAAAGGCATGAAAAGGTAAGAAAAGGAAAGAAAATGCAAGAAAAGGAAAGAAAAGGCAAGAAAAGGCATGGAAAAGGCATGAAATGGCAAAAAAAGGCAAGAAAAGGAAAAAAAAGATAAGATAAGGCAAGAAAAGGCTAGGAAAATGCAAGAAAAGGCATGAAAATGCAAGAAAAGGTAAGAAAATGCATGAAAAGGTAAGAAAAGATAAGATAAGTCAAGAAAAGGCAAGAAAAGGAAAGAAAAGGAAAGATAAGGCAAGAAAAGGCATGATAAGGCAAGATAAGGCTTGGAAAAGGCATGAAAAGGAAAGAAAAGGAAAGATGAGGAAAGAAAAGGCAAGGAAAAGGCAAGAAAAGGCAAGAAAAGAAAAGAAAAGGCAAGAAAAGGAAAGCAAAGGTGAGAAAAGGAAAGAACAACCAAGAAAGGGTAAGAAAAAGAAAGAAAAGGAAAGAAAAGGCAAGAAAAGGAAAGAAAAGGTGAGAAAAGGAAAGAAAAGGCAAGAAAAGGCATGAAAAGGTAGGAAAAGGCAAGATAAGGCAAGAAAAAACAAGAAAAAGCAAGAAAAGGAAAGAAAAGGAAAGATAAGGCAAGATAAGGCTAGGAAAAGGTAAGATAAGGCAAGAAAAGGCCAGGAAAAAGCAAGAAAAGGCCAGAAAAGGTATAGAAAAGGCATGAAAAGGCAAGAAAAGGAAAGATAATGCAAGAGAAGGCATGAAAAGGCATGAAAAGGAAAAAAAGGATAAGGAAAAGGCAAGAAAAGGAAACAAAAGGCAAGAAAAGGCAGAAAAACGCAAGGAAACATAAGGGAACAAATAAACAAGAAAAGAAAACGCAATATAAGGCAAGAAAAGGGACGATAAGGCAAGAAATGGCAAGACAAGGCAAGGAAATGGCAAGAAAAGGCAAGAAAAGGCAAGAAAAGGAAGGAAAAGGGAAGGAAAGGGCAAGAAAAGGCAAGATAAGGAAAGAAAAGGAATGGAAAAGGCATGAAAAGAGAAGGAAAAGGAAAGAAAAGTCAAGGAAAAGTCAGGAAAAGGAAAGAAAAGGAAAGAAAAAGGCAAGAAAAGGATTGAAATGGCAAGAAAAGGCAAGAAAAGGCAAGGAAAAGGAATGAAAAGGCAAGAAAAGGAAAGATAAGGCAAGGAAAGGAAAGAAAATGAAAGATAAGGTAAGAAAAGGCAAGGAAAAGGCAAGATAAGGCAAGAAAAGGCAAGAGAAGGCAAGAAAAGGAAAGGAAAGGCAAGAAAAGGAAAGAAAAGGAAAGATGAGGTAAGAAAAGGCAAGGAAAAGGCAAGAAAGGCAAGAAAAGTTAAAGAAAAGGCAAGGAAAAGGCATAAAAAGGCAAGAAAAAGCAAGGAAAAGGAAAGAAAAGGAAAGAAAAGGCAAGAAAAGGAAAGAAAAGGCAAGAAAAGGAAAGAAAAGGAAAGAAAAGGCAAGACAAGGCAAGAAAAGGCAAGAAAACACAAGATCAGGCAGGAAAAGGCTAGGAAAAGGCAAGAAAAGGCAAGAAAAGGCAAGGAAAGGAAAGAAAATGTAAGAAAAGGCATGGAAAATGCATGAAAAGACAAGAAAAAGGCAAGCTCAGGCAAGTAAAGGCAAGGAAAAGGCAAAAAAAGGAAAGATAAAGTAAGAAAAGGCAAGAAAAGGCATGAAAAGGAAAGAAAAGGAAAGAAAAGGAAAGATGAGGCTTGGAAAAGGCATGAAAAGGAAAGATAAGGAAAGATGAGGAAAGAAAAGGCAAGGAAAAGGCAAGAAAAGGCAAGAAAAGAAAAGAAAAGGCGAGAAAAGGAAAGAAAAGGCGAGAAAAGGAAAGAAAAGGTAAGAAAAGGCATGAAAAGGTAGGAAAAGGCAAGATAAGGCAAGAAAAAGCAAGAAAAACAAGGAAAGGAAAGAAAAGGAAAGATAAGGCAAGATAAGGCTAGGAAAAGGCAAGAAAAGGCCAGAAAAGGTATAGAAAAGGCATGAAAAGGCAAGAAAAGGAAAGATAAGGCAAAAGAAGGCATGAAAAGGCATGAAAAGGAAAAAAAGGATAAGGCAAAGGCAAGAAAAGGCAAGAAAAGGAAACAAAAGGCAAGAAAAGGCAGAAAAAGACAAGGAAACATAAGGGAACAAATAAACAAGAAAAGAAAAGGTAATATAAGGCAAGAAAAGGCAAGAAAAGGGACGATAAGGCAAGAAAAGGCAAGAAAAGGCAAGAAAAGGCAAGAAAAGGAAGGAAAAGGCAAGGAAAGGGCAAGAAAAGGCAAGATAAGGAAAGAAAAGGAATGGAAACGGCATGAAAAGAGAAGGAAAAGGAAAGAAAAGGCAAGATAAGTTAAGAAAAGGTAAGAAAAGGCAAGAAAAGTCAAGGAAAAGGAATGAAAAGGCAAGAAAAGGTAAGATAAGGTAAGATAAGGCAAGAAAAAGCAAGAAAAGGCAAGGAAAAGGCGAGATAAGGCACGAAAAAGGCACGAAAGGCAAGAAAAGGAAAGAAAAGGGAAGAAAAGGAGAGAAAAGAAAATAAAAGAAAATGCAAGGAAAGGTAATAAAAGGTAAGAAAAGGCAAGTTAAGGCAAGAAAAGGCAAGAAAAGAAAAGATAAGGCAAGATAAGGCAAGAAAAGGCAAGATCAGCCAGGAAAAGGCAAGCAAAGGCAAGAAAACGAGAGGAAAATGGCATGAAAAGGTAAGAAAAGGAAAGAAAATGCAAGAAAGCGAAAGAAAAGGCAAGAAAAGGCATGGAAAAGGCATGAAATGGCAAAAAAAGGCAAGAAAAGGCAAAAAAAGATAAGATAAGGCAAGAAAAGGCTAGGAAAATGCAAGAAAAGGCATGAAAATGCAAGAAAAGGTAAGAAAATGCATGAAAAGGTAAGAAAAGACAAGATAAGTCAAGAAAAGGCAAGAAAAGGAAAGAAAAGGAAAGATAAGGCAAGAAAAGGCATGATAAGGCAAGATAAGGCTTGGAAAAGGCATGAAAAGGAAAGAAAAGGAAAGATGAGCAAAGAAAAGGCAAGGAAAAGGCAAGAAAAGGCAAGAAAAGAAAAGAAAAGGCAAGAAAAGGAAAGCAAAGGCTAGAAAAGGAAAGAACAACCAAGAAAGGGTAAGAAAAAGAAAGAAAAGGAAAGAAAAGGCAAGAAAAGGAAAGAAAAGGTGAGAAAAGGAAAGAAAAGGCAAGAAAAGGCATGAAGAGGTAGGAAAAGGCAAGATAAGGCAAGAAAAAACAAGAAAAAGCAAGAAAAGGAAAGAAAAGGAAAGATAAGGCAAGATAAGGCTAGGAAAAGGTAAGATAAGGCAAGAAAAGGCCAGGAAAAGGCAAGAAAAGGCCAGAAAAGGTATAGAAAAGGCATGAAAAGGCAAGAAAAGGAAAGATAAGGCAAGAGAAGGCATGAAAAGGAAAAAAAGGATAAGGAAAAGGCAAGAAAAGGAAACAAAAGGCAAGAAAAGGCAAAAAAATGCAAGGAAACATAAGGGAACAAATAAACAAGAAAAGAAAAGGCAATATAAGGCAAGAAAAGGCAAGAAAAGGGACGATAAGGCAAGAAATGGCAAGAAAAGGCAAGGAAATGGCAAGAAAAGGCAAGAAAAGGCAAGAAAAGGAAGGAAAAGGCAAGGAAAGGGCAAGAAAAGGCAAGATAAGGAAAGAAAAGGAATGGAAAAGGCATGAAAAGAGAAGGAAAAGGAAAGAAAAGGCAAGATAAGTTAAGAAAAGGTAAGAAAAGGCAAGAAAAGTCAAGGAAAAGTCAGGAAAAGGAAAGAAAAGGAAAGAAAAAGGCAAGAAAAGGATTGAAATGGCAAGAAAAGGCAAGAAAAGGCAAGGAAAAGGAATGAAAAGGCAAGAAAAGGAAAGATAAGGCAAGGAAAGGAAAGAAAAGGAAAGATAAGGTAAGAAAAGGCAAGGAAAAGGCAAGATAAGGCAAGAAAAGGCAAGAGAAGGCAAGAAAAGGAAAGGAAAGGCAAGAAAAGGAAAGAAAAGGAAAGATGAGGTAAGAAAAGGCAAGGAAAAGGCAAGAAAGGCAAGAAAAGTTAAAGAAAAGGCAAGGAAAAGGCATAAAAAGGCAAGATAAGGCAAGAAAAAGCAAGGAAAAGGCAAGAAAAGGAAAGAAAAGGCAAGAAAAGGAAAGAAAAGGCAAGAAAAGGAAAGAAAAGGAAAGAAAAGGCAAGAAAAGGCAAGGAAAAGGAAAGACAAGGCAAGAAAAGGCAAGAAAACACAAGATCAGGCAGGAAAAGGCTAGGAAAAGGCAAGAAAAGGCAAGAAAAGGCAAGGAAAGGAAAGAAAATGTAAGAAAAGGCATGGAAAATGCATGAAAAGACAAGAAAAAGGCAAGCTCAGGCAAGTAAAGGCAAGGAAAAGGCAAAAAAAGGAAAGATAAAGTAAGAAAAGGCAAGAAAAGGCATGAAAAGGAAAGAAAAGGCAAGAAAAGGCATGAAAAGGTAAGAAAAGGCAAGATAAGGTAAGAAAATGCAAGAAACAGAAAGAAAAGGAAATATAAGGCAAGAAAAAGGAAAAAAGGCAAGACAAGGTCAGAAAAGGCAAGGAAAAGGCAAGAAATGGGATGAAAAGGCATGAAAAGGGAATAAAAGGAAAGGTGAGGTAAGAAAAGGCAAGAAAAGGCAAGAAAAGGCAAGAAAAGGAAAGAAAGGGAAAGAAAAGGCAAGAAAAGGAAAGGAAAGGCAAGAAAAGGAAAGAAAAGGAAAGATGAGGTAAGAAAAGGCAAGGAAAAGGCAAGAAAGGCAAGAAAAGTTAAAGAAAAGGCAAGGAAAAGGCATAAAAAGGCAAGATAAGGCAAGAAAAAGCAAGGAAAAGGCAAGAAAAGGAAAGAAAAGGCAAGAAAAGGAAAGAAAAGGCAAGAAAAGGAAAGAAAAGGAAAGAAAAGGCAAGAAAAGGCAAGGAAAAGGAAAGACAAGGCAAGAAAAGGCAAGAAAACACAAGATCAGGCAGGAAAAGGCTAGGAAAAGGCAAGAAAAGGCAAGAAAAGGCAAGGAAAGGAAAGAAAATGTAAGAAAAGGCATGGAAAATGCATGAAAAGACAAGAAAAAGGCAAGCTCAGGCAAGTAAAGGCAAGGAAAAGGCAAAAAAAGGAAAGATAAAGTAAGAAAAGGCAAGAAAAGGCATGAAAAGGAAAGAAAAGGCAAGAAAAGGCATGAAAAGGTAAGAAAAGGCAAGATAAGGTAAGAAAATGCAAGAAACAGAAAGAAAAGGAAATATAAGGCAAGAAAAAGGAAAAAAGGCAAGACAAGGTCAGAAAAGGCAAGGAAAAGGCAAGAAATGGGATGAAAAGGCATGAAAAGGGAATAAAAGGAAAGGTGAGGTAAGAAAAGGCAAGAAAAGGCAAGAAAAGGCAAGAAAAGGAAAGAAAGGGAAAGAAAAGGCAAGAAAAGGAAAGGAAAGGCAAGAAAAGGAAAGAAAAGGAAAGATGAGGTAAGAAAAGGCAAGGAAAAGGCAAGAAAGGCAAGAAAAGTTAAAGAAAAGGCAAGGAAAAGGCATAAAAAGGCAAGATAAGGCAAGAAAAAGCAAGGAAAAGGCAAGAAAAGGAAAGAAAAGGCAAGAAAAGGAAAGAAAAGGCAAGAAAAGGAAAGAAAAGGAAAGAAAAGGCAAGAAAAGGCAAGGAAAAGGAAAGACAAGGCAAGAAAAGGCAAGAAAACACAAGATCAGGCAGGAAAAGGCTAGGAAAAGGCAAGAAAAGGCAAGAAAAGGCAAGGAAAGGAAAGAAAATGTAAGAAAAGGCATGGAAAATGCATGAAAAGACAAGAAAAAGGCAAGCTCAGGCAAGTAAAGGCAAGGAAAAGGCAAAAAAAGGAAAGATAAAGTAAGAAAAGGCAAGAAAAGGCATGAAAAGGAAAGAAAAGGCAAGAAAAGGCATGAAAAGGTAAGAAAAGGCAAGATAAGGTAAGAAAATGCAAGAAACAGAAAGAAAAGGAAATATAAGGCAAGAAAAAGGAAAAAAGGCAAGACAAGGTCAGAAAAGGCAAGGAAAAGGCAAGAAATGGGATGAAAAGGCATGAAAAGGGAATAAAAGGAAAGGTGAGGTAAGAAAAGGCAAGAAAAGGCAAGAAAAGGCAAGAAAAGGAAAGAAAGGGAAAGAAAAGGCAAGAAAAGGTAAGAAAAGTCAAAAAAGGAAAGAAAACGAAAGAAAAGGCAAGATATGGAAAGAAAAGGCAAGGAAAAGGCAAGATAAGGAAAGAAAAGGCAAGAAAGGGCAAGAAAAGGAAAGAAAAGGCATGGAAAATGCATGAAAAGTCAAGAAAAGGAAAGATAAGACAAGAAAAGGCATGAAAAGATAAGAAAAGGAAAGAAAAGGCAAGAAAAGCCAATACACGGAAAGAAAAGGCATGGGAAGGAAAAGGCCAGAAAATGTAAGAAAAGGCAAGATAAGGCAAGAAAAAACTAGAAAAGTCAAGGAAAGGCTAGAAAAGTCAAGGAAAAGGCAAGCAAACAAAAGAAAATGAAAGAAAAGGCAAGAAAAGGAAAGAAATGGCAAGAAAAGGCAAGGAAAAAGAATGAAAAGGCAAGAAAAGGAAAGATAAGGCAAGTTAATGTAAGATAAGGCAAGAAAAGGAAAGAAAAGGCAAGGAAAAGACTAGATAAGGCAAGAAAAGGCAAGATAAGGCAAAAAAAGGGAAGGAAAAGCAGGAAAAGAAAAGATGAGGTAAGAAAGGTCAAGATAAGGCAAGAAAAGGAAAGAAAATGGAAGGAAAAGGTAAGAAAATGCAAGATAAGGCTAGAAAAAGGCACGAAAGGCAAGATAAGGCAAGATAAGGCAAGATAAGAAAAGGCAAGATAAGGCAAGATAAGGCACGATAAGGCACAAAAAAGGCACGAAAGGCAAGAAAAGTAAAGAAAAGGCAAGAAAAGGAAAGAAACGAAAAGAAAATGCAAGGAAAGATAATAAAAGGTAAGAAAAGGCAAGTTAAGGTAAGAAAAGGCAAGAAAAGGAAAGATAAGGCAAGATAAGGCAAGATCAGGCAGGAAAAGGCAAGGAAAAGTCAAGCAAAGGCAAAAAAAAGGAGAGGAAAAGGCATGAAAAGATAAGAAAAGGAAAGAAAATGCAAGAAAAGGAAAGAAAAGGCAAGAAAAGGCATGGAAAAGGCATGAAATGGCAAAAAAAGGTAAGAAAAGGCAAAAAAAGAAAATATAAGGCAAGAAAAGGCTAGGAAAATGCAATAAAAGGCATGAAAATGCAAGAAAATGTAAGAAAATGCATGAAAAGGTAAGAAAAGACAAGATAAGGCAAGAAAAGGTAAGAAAAGGAAAGAAAAGAAAAGATAAGGAAAGATAAGGCAAGAAAAGGCATGATAAGGCAAGATAAGGCTTGGAAAAGGCATGAAAAGGAAAGAAAAGGAAAGATGAGGAATGAAAAGGCAAGGAAAAGGCACGAAAAGGCAAGAAAAGGCAAGAAAAGAAAAGAAAAGGCAAGAAAAGGAAAGAAAAGGCGAGAAAAGGAAAGAAAAACCAAGAAAAGGTAAGAAAAAGCAAGAAAAGGAAAGAAAAGGCAAGCAAAGGAAAGAAAAGGCGAGAAAACGAAAGAAAAGGCAAGAAAAGGCATGAAAAGGTAGGAAAAGGCAAGATAAGGCAAGAAAAAGCAAGAAGAAGCAAGAAAAGGAAAGATAAGGCATGATAAGGCTAGGAAAAGGTAAGATAAGGCAAGAAAAGCCAGGAAAAGGCAAGAAAATGCCAGAAAAGGTATAGAAAAGGCATGAAAAGGCAAGAAAAGGAAAGATAAGGCAAGAGAAGGCATGAAAAGGCATGAAAAGGAAAAAAAGGATAAGGAAAAGGCAAGAAAAGGCAAGAAAAGGAAAGAAAAGGGAAGGAAAAGGAAAGAAAAGGAAAGAAAAGGCAAGAAAAGGTAGGAAAAGGCAAGGAAACATAAGGGAACAAATAAACAAGAAAAGAAAAGGCAATATAAGGCAAGAAAAGGCAAGAAAAGGGAAGATAAGGCAAGAAATGACAAGAAAAGGCAAGGAAATGGCAAGAAAAGGCAAGATAAGGCAAGAAAAGGAAGGAAAAGGCAAGGAAAAGGCAATAGAAGGCTACATAAGGAAAGAAAAGGAAAGGAAAAGGCATGAAAAAGGAAGGAAAAGGAAAGAAAAGGCAAGAAAAGGCAAGAAAAGGTAAGAAAAGGCAAGAGAAGTAAAGGAAAAGGCAAGCAAAGGAAAGAAAAGTCAAGAAAAGGCAAGGAAAAGGCAAGGAAAGGATTGAAATGGCAAGAAAAGGCTAGAAAAGGCAAGGAAAAAGAATGAAAAGGCAAGAAAAGGCATGAAAAAGGAAGGAAAAGGAAAGAAAAGGCAAGATCAGGCAAGAAAAGGTAAGAAAAGTTAAAGAAAAGGCAAGCAAAGGCAAGAAAAGGCAAGGAAAAGGCAAGAAAAGGATTGAAATGGCAAGAAAAGGCTAGAAAAGGCAAGGAAAAGGAATGAAAAGTCAAGAAAAGGAAAGATAAGGCAAAGAAAGGAAAGAAAAGGAAAGATGAGGTAAGAAAAGGCAACGAAAAGGCAAGATAAGGCAAGAAAAGGCAAGATAAGGCAAGAGAAGGCAAGTATAGGAAAGGAAAGGCAAGAAAAGGAAAGAAAAGGAAAGATGAGGTAAGAAAAGGCAAGGAAAAGGCACGAAAGGCAAGAAAAGTTAAAGAAAAGGCAAGGAAAAGGCATGAAAAGGCAAGATAAGGCAAGAAAAAGCAATGAAAAGGCAAGAAAACGAAAGAAAAGGCCAGAAAAGGAAAGAAAAGGCAAGAAAAGGCATGAAAAGGAAAGAAAAGGCATGAAAAGGTAAGAAAAGGTAAGATAAGGTAAGAAAATGCATGAAACAGAAAGAAAAGGAAATATAAGGCAAGATAAGGGAAAAAAAGGCAAGATAAGGTAGGAAAAGGCAAGAAAAGGCATAGAAAAGGCATGAAAAGTAAATAAAAGGAAAGGTGAGGTAAGAAAAGGCAAGGAGAAGGCAAGATAAGGCAAGAAAAGTCAAGAAAAGGAAAGAAAAGGAAAGAAAAGGCAAGAAAATGTAAGAAAAGGAAAGAAAAGGTAAGAAAAGTCAAAAAAAGGCAAGAAAAGGAAAGAAAAGGAAAGAAAAGGCAAGATAAGGCAAGAAAAGGCAATGAAAAGGCAAGATAAGGAAAGAAAAGGCAAGAAAATGCAACAAAGTCATGGAAAAGGCATGAAAAGGCAAGAAAGGAAAGATAAGCCAAGAAAAGGAAAGAAAGGGCAAGAAAAAGGCAAGAAAAGGCAAGAAAGGGCAATAAAAGAAAAGTAAAGGCATGGAAAAGGCATGAAAAGTCAAGAAAAGGAAAGATAAGGCAAGAAAAGGCATGAAAAGATAAGAAAAGGAAAGAAAAGGTAAGGAAAAGGCAAGAAAAGCCAATACACTGAAAGAAAAGGCATGGGAAGCAAAAGGCAAGAAAATGTAAGAAAAGGCAAGATAAGGCAAGAAAAAACTTGAAAAGTCAAGGAAAGGCTATAAAAGTGAAGGAAAAGGCAAGCAAACGAAAGAAAATGAAAGAAAAGGCAAAAAAAGGAAAGAAATGGCAAGAAAAGGCAAGGAAAAGGAATGAAAAGTCAAGAAAAGGAAAGATAAGGCAAGATAATGTAAGATAAGGCAAGAAAAGGAAAGAAAAGGCAAGAAAAAGGCTAGATAAGGCAAGAAGAGGAAAGATAAGGCAAAATGGGAAGGAAAGGCAAGAAAAGAAAAGATGAGGTAAGAAAGGTCAAGATAAGGCAAGAAAATGGAAGGAAAAGGTAAGAAAATGCAAGATAAGGCTAGAAAAAGCAAGAAAAGGAAAGAAAAGGCAAGGAAAAGGCAAGATAAGGCAAGGTAAGGCACGGAAAGGTAACAAAAGGAAAGAAAAGGCAAGAAAAGGAAAGAAAAGGCAAGGAAAGATAATAAAAGTTAAGAAAAGGCAAGTTAAGGCAAGAAAAGGCAAGAAAAGGAAAGATAAGGCAAGAAAAGGCAAGAAAAGGCAAGATCAGGCAGGAAAAGGCAAGGAAAAGGCAAGCAAAGGCAAGAAAAGGAGAGGAAAAGGCATGAAAAGGTAAGAAAAGGAAAGAAATTGCAAGAAAAGGAAACAAAAGGCAAGAAAAGAAAAGATAAGGCAAGAAAAGGCTAGGAAAATGCAAGAAAAGGCATGAAAATGTAAGAAAAGGCAAGATAAGGCAAAAAAAGGGAAGGAAAGGCAAGAAAAGAAAAGATGAGGTAAGAAAGGTCAAGATAAGGCAAGAAAAGGAAAGAAAACGGAAGGAAAAGGTAAGAAAATGCAAGATAAGGCTAGAAAAAGCAAGAAAAGGAAAGAAAATGCAAGGAAAAGGCAAGATAAGGCATGGAAAAGGTAAGAAAAGGAAAGAAAAGACAAGAAAATGAAAGAAAAGGAAAGAAAAGGCAAGGAAAGGTAATAAAAGGTAAGAAAATGCAAGTTAAAGCAAGAAAAGGAAAGATAAGGCAAGATAAGGCAAGAAAAGGCAAGGTCAGGCAGGAAAAGGCAAGGAAAAGGCAAGCAAAGGCAAGAAAAGGCGAGGAAAAGGCATGAAAAGGCAAGAAAAGCAAAGAAAAGGCAAGGAAAGGTAATAAAAGGTAAGAAAAGGCAAGTTAAGGCAAGAAAAGGCAAGATAAGGCAAGAAAAGGCAAGATTACGCAGGAAAAGGCAAGGAAAAGGCAAGCAAAGGCAAGAAAAGGAGAGGAAAAGGCATGAAAAGGTAAGAAAAGGAAAGAAAATGCAAGAAAAGGCAAGAAAAGGCATGGAAAAGGCATGAAATGGCAAAAAAAAGCAACAAAAGGCAAAAAAAGATAAGATAAGGCAAGAAAAGGCTAGGAAAAGGCAAGAAATGGCATGAAAATGCAAGAAAAGGTAAGAAAATGCATGAAAAGGTAAGAAAAGGCAAGATAAGTCAAGAAAAGGCAAGAAAAGGAAAGAAAAGGAAAGAAAAGGAAAGATAAGGCAAGAAAAGGCAAGATAAGGCTTGGAATAGGCATGAAAAGGAAAGGAAAGAAAAGATGACGAAAGAAAAGGCAAGGAAAAGATACGAAAATGCAAGAAAAGGCAAGAAAAGAAAAGAAAAGGCAAGAAAAACCAAGAAAAGGCGAGAAAAAAAAGAAAAACCAAGAAAATGCAAGAAAAGGAAAGAAAAGGTGAGAAAAGGAATGAAAAGGAAAGATAAGGCATGAAAAGTAATGAAAAGGAAAGATAAGGCATGGAAAAGTAATGAAAAGGAAAGATAAGGCATGGAAAAGGCACGAAAAGGAATGAAAAGGAAAGATAAGGCATGCAAAGATAAGAAAGGGTAAAAAAAGGCAAGGAAAAGGCAAGAAAAAGGCACGAAAAGGCAAGAAAAGTTAAAGAAAAGGCAAGGAAAAGGCAAGAAAGGGCAAGATAAGGCAAGAAAAAGCAGGGAAAAGGCAAGAAAAGGCAAGAAAAGGAATGAAAAGGCAAGAAAAGGCAAGAAACGGAAAGAAAAGGTGAGAAAAGGTAAGAAAAAGCAAGAAAAGGCAAGAAAAGTTAAGAGAAGGAAAGATAAGGCAAGATCGGGCCGGAAAATGCAACGAAAAGGCAAGGAAAGGCAAGAAAAGGCAAGAAAGGGCATGGAAAATGCATGAAAAGGCAAGAAAAGTCAAGAAAAAAGGCAAGATTAGGCAAGAAAAGGTATGGAAAAGGCAAAAAAAAAAGGAAAGATAAGGTAAGAAAAGGCAACCAAAGGCAAGAAAAAGGCAAGAAAAGGCATGAAAAGGAAAGAAAAGGCAAGAAAAGGCAAGAAAAGGTATGAAAAGGTAAGAAAAGGCAAGAAACAGAAAGAAAAGAAAAGATAAGGTAAGAAAAGGCAAGGCAAGGCAAGGAAAAGGCAAGAAAAGGCATTGAAAAGGCTCGAAAAGGCAAGAAAAGGCAAGACAAGGCAAGAAAAGGCGAGAACAGGAAAAGGCAAGAAAAGGTATGGAAAATGCATGAAAAGGCAAGAAAAAGAAAGAAAAGGCAAGAAAAAGTATGGAAAAGGTATGGAAAGGCAAAGAAAAGGAAAGATAAGGCAAGAAAAAGAAAGATAAGGCATGAAAAGGTAAGAAAAGGAATGAAAAGGCAAGGAAAAGGAAAGAAAAGGCAAGATAAGGAAGGAAAAGGCAAGGAAAAGGCAAGAAAAGGTAAGATAAGGAAAGAAAAGGCTTGCAAAAGGCATGAAAAGGAAAGAAAAAGGTAAGAAAAGGCAAGAAAAGGAAAGAAAAGGAAAGAAAAGAAAATATAAGGAAAGATAAGGAAAGATACGATAAGAAAAGGTAAGGAAACGCAAGGAAAAGGCAAGCAAAGGAAAGAAAAGGCAAGAAAAGGCAAGGAAAAGGCAAGAAAAGCAAAGAAAAGGCAAGGAAAAGGCAAGAAAAGCAAAGAAAAGGCAAGGAAAAGGAATGAAAAGGAAAGAAAAGGAAAGATAAGGCAAGAAAAGGCAAGGAAAAGGAATGAAAAGGCAAGAAAAGGCAAGATAAGGAAAGATAAGGCAAGAAAAGGAAAGAAAAGGCAAGGAAAAGGCAAGATAAGGCAAGAAAAGGGAAGGAAAGGCAAGAAAAGGAAAGAAAATGAAAGACGAGGTAAGAAAAGGCAAGATAAGGCAAGAAATGGCAAGGAAAAGGCAAGAAAAGGCAAGATAAGGCAAGATAAGGTAACGAAAAGGCACGAAAAGGTAAGAAAAGGCAAGATAAGGCAAGAAAAGGAAAGAAAACACAAGATAAGGCAAGAAAAGGCAAGAAAGGCAAGATCAGGCTGGAAAAGGCAAGGAAAAGGCAAGAAAAGGTAAGAAAAGGAAAGGAAAAGTTAAGAAAAGGAATGAAATGGCAAGGAAAAGAGCAAGAAAAGGCAAGAAAAGGAAAGAAATGGCAAGGAAAAGGCATGGAAAAGGCATGAAAAGGCAAGAAAAGGCAAGATAAGGAAAGATAAGGCAAGAAAAGGAAAGAAAAGGCAAGGAAAAGGCAAGATAAGGCAAGAAAAGGGAAGGAAAGGCAAGAAAAGGAAAGAAAATGAAAGACGAGGTAAGAAAAGGCAAGATAAGGCAAGAAAAGGCAAGGAAAAGGCAAGAAAAGGCAAGATAAGGCAAGATAAGGTAACGAAAAGGCACGAAAAGGTAAGAAAAGGCAAGATAAGGCAAGAAAAGGAAAGAAAACAAAAGATAAGGCAAAAAAAGGCAAGAAAGGCAAGATAAGGTAAGAAAAGGCAAGAAAAGGCAAGATAAGGCAAGAAAAGGCAAGAAAAGGAAAGATATGGCAAGAAAAGGCAAGATAAGGCAAGATAAGGCATGGAAAAGGCATGAAAAGGAAAGAAAAGGAAAGATGAGGCAAGAAATGGCAACAAAAAGGCAAGAAAAGGCAAGAAAAGAAAAGAAAAGGAAACAAAAGGCGAGAAAAGGAAAGAAAAAGCAAGAAAAAGAAAAGGCAAGAAAAGGCAAGAAAAGGAAAGAAAAGGCGTGAAAAGGAAAGAAAAGGCATGAAAATGTAAGAAAAGGCAAGATAAGGCATGAAAAATCTAGAAAAGGAGAGATAAGGCAAGATAAGGCACAGAAAAGGCAAGATAAGGCAAGAAAAGGCCAGGAAAAGGCAAGAAAAGGAAAGAAAAGGTATAGAAAAGGCATGAAAAGGAAAGAAAAGGAAAGATAAGGCAAGAGAAAGCATGAAAAGGCATGAAAAGGGAAAAAGGGCAAGGAAAAGGCATGAAAAGGCAAGAAAAGGAAAGAAAAGGCAAGAAAATGCATGAAAAGGAAAGAAAAGGAAAGATAAGGCATGAAAAGATAAGAAAAGGTAAGAAAAGGCAAGGAAGAGGCAAGAAAAGGAAAGAAAAGGCAAGGAAAAGGAAAGGAAAAGATAAGAAAAGGCAAGATAAGGAAAGAAAAGGCATGGAAAAGGCATGAAAAAGCAAGGAAAAGGCAAAAAACAGTAGGAAAAGGCAAGATAAGGCAAGAAAAGGTAAGAAAAGGCAAGAAAAGCTAAGGAAAAGGCAAGCAAAGGAAAGAAAAGGCAAGAAAAGGCAAAGAAGAGGAATGCAAGGCAAGAAAAGGAAAGATAAGGCAAGGAAAGGCAAGGAAAGGAAAGATGAGGTAAGAAAAGGCAAGAAAAGGAAAGGAAAGGCAAGAAAAGGCAAGAAAAGGAAAGAAAAGGAAAGATTAGGTAAGAAAAGGCAAGGAAAAGGCATGAAAAGGCAAGAAAATTTAAAGAAAAGGCAAGGAAAAGGCAAGAAAGGGCAAGATAAGGCAAGAAAAAGCAAGGAAAAGGAAAGAAAAGGGAAGAAAAGGAATGAAAAGGCAAGAACAGGCAAGAAACGGAAAGAAAAGGTGAGAAAAGGTAAGAAAAAGCAAGAAAATTCAAGAAAAGTTAAGAAAAGGAAAGAGAAGGAAAGATAAGGCAAGACCGGGCAGGAAAACGCAACGAAAAGGCAAGGAAAGGAAAGAAAATGCAAGAAAAGGCATGGAAAATGCATGAAAAGGCAAGAAAAGTCAAGAAAAAAGGCAAGATCAGGCAAGAAAAGGTAAGGAAAAGGCAAAAAAAAAAGGAAAGATAAGGTAAGAAAAGGCAACGAAAGGCAAGAAAAAGGCAAGAAAAGGCCTGAAAAGGAAAGAAAAGGCAAGAAAAGGCATGAAATGGTAAGAAAAGGCAAGAAACAGAAAGAAAAGAAAAGATAAGGTAAGAAAAGGCAAGGAAAGGCAAGGAAAAGGCAAGAAAAGGCATTGAAAAGGCTCGAAAAGGCTCGAAAAGGCACGAAAAGGCAAGACAAGGCAAGAAAAGGCGAGAACAGGAAAGAAAAGGCAAGAAAAGGTATGGAAAAGGCATGAAAAGGCAAGAAAAAGAAAGAAAAGGCAAGAAAAAGTATGGAAAAGGTATGAAAAGGCAAGAAAAGGTATGGAAAGGCAAAGAAAAGGAAAGATAAGGCAAGAAAAAGAAAGATAAGGCATGAAAAGGCAAGAAAAGGAATGAAAAGGCAAGGAAAAGGCAAGAAAAGGCAAGATAAGAAAGGAAAAGGCAAGAAAAAGTAAGATAAGGAAATAAAAGGCTTGGAAAAGGCATGAAAAGGAAAGGAAAAGGTAAGAAAAGGAATGAAAAGGAAAGAAAAGAAAATATAAGGAAAGATAAGGAAAGATACGATAAGAAAAGGTAAGGAAACGCAAGGAAAAGGCAAGCAAAGGAAAGAAAAGGCAAGAAAAGGCAAGGAAAAGGCAGGAAAAGGAAAGAAAAGGCAAGGAAAAGGAATGAAAAGGAAAGAAAAGGAAAGATAAGGCAAGAAAAGGCAAGGAAAAGGAATGAAAAGGAAAGAAAAGGCAAGATAAGGAAAAATAAGACAAGAAAAGGAAAGAAAAGGCAAGGAAAAGGCAAGAAAAGGCAAGATAAGGCAAGAAAAGGGAAGAAAATGAAAGACGAGGTAAGAAAAGGCAAGATAAGGCAAGAAAAGGCAAGGAAAAGGCAAGAAAAGGCAAGATAAGGCAAGAAAAGAAAAGAAATGGAAAGGAAAAGGCAAGAAAAGGCAAGATAAGGCAAGATAAGGTAACGAAAAGGCACGAAAAGGCTAGAAAAGGTAAGAAAAGGCAAGATAAGGGAAGAAAAAGCAAGAAAAGGAAAGAAAACAAATGATAAGGCAAGAAAAGGCAAGATCAGGCTGGAAAAGGCAAGGAAAAGGCAAGAAAAGGTAAGAAAAGGAAAGGAAAAGTTAAGAAAAGGAAAGAAAAGGAAAGAAAAGGCATGGTAAAGGCAAGAAAAATGCAAGATAAGGTTTGAAAAGGCAAGGAAAAGGCAAGAAAAGGCAAAAAAAAGGAAAGATAAGGCAAGAAAAGGTAAGGAAAAGGCAAGAAAAGGCATGAAAAGGCAAGAAAAGGCATGAAAAGGTAAGAAAGGCAAGAAAAGGAAAGAAACAGAAACTTAAGGCAAGAAAAGGCAAGATAAGGCAAGAAAAGGCAAGATAAGGCAAGTTAAGGCAGGAAAAGGAAAGAAAAGGCCAAAAAAGGCATGGAAAAGGCATGAAAAGGCAAGAAAAGGAAAGAAAAGGCAAGGAAAAGGCAAGAAAAGGTAAGATAAGGTATGATAAGGCAAGAACAGATAAGAAAATGCAAGAAAAAGGCATGAAAAGGCAAGTAAAGGAAAGAAAATGCAAGAAAAGGCATGAAAAGGAAAGAAAATTAAAGTTGAGGCAAGAAAAGGCCAGATAAGGCAAGAAAAGGCAAGGACAAGGCAAGAAAAGGCAAGATAAGGCCAGAAAAGGCAAGGAAAAGGAATGAAAAGGCAAGAAAAGGCAATAAGAGGCAATATCAGATGTGAAAGGGTAAGATAAGTAATGAAAAGGCAAGATAAGGCACGCAAAGGCAAGATTAGGGAAGGAAAGGCATGCAAAGGCAAGAAAAGGAAGAAAAAGGTAAGATAAGTCAAGAAAAGGCAAGAAAATGCAAGAAAAGGAAAGAAAAGGCAAGAAAAGAAAAAATAAGGTAAGAAAAGGCAAGGAAAATGCAAGGAAAAAGCAAGAAAAGGCAAGATAAGGAAAGAAAAGGCATAGAAAAGGCATTAAAAGGCAAAGAAAAGGCAAGAAAAGGTAAGAAAAGGCAAGATAAGGCAAAAAGGCAAGAAAAGGCAAGAAAAGGAAAGAAAAGGAAAGATAAGGCAAGAAAAGGCAAGGAAAAGGCAAGCAAAGAAAAGAAAAGGCAAGAAAAAGGCAAGAAAAGGAAAGAAAAGGCAAGAAAATGCAAGGAAAAGCAATGAAAAGGCAAGAAAAGGATGATAAGGCAAGAAATGGCAAGGAAAAGGAATGAAAAGGCAAGATAAGGCAAGAAAAGGAAAGATAAGGCAAGAAAAGGCATGAAAAGTCAAGAAAAGGAAAGAAAGTGTAAAGAAACGGTAAGAAAAGGCAAGATCAGGCAAGAAAATATAAGAAAAGACAAGGAAAAGGAAAGAAAAGGCAAGATAAGGCAAGAAATGGCTAGGAAAAGGCATGAAAAGGCAAGAAAAGGAAAAAAAGGCAAGAAAATGCATGAAAAGGAAAGAAAATGAAAGATGAGGCAAGAAAAGGCAAGAAAAGGCAAGATAAGGAAATTAAAGGCAAGGAAAGATAAGGAAAAGGCATGAAAAGGCAAGAAAAGGAATGAAAAGGCAAGAAAAGGCAACATAAGGCAAGAAAAGGCATGAAAAGGCAATAAAAGGCAATATAAGCCAAGAAAAGGCATGAAAAGGCAAGTTAAGTCAAGATAAGTCAAGAAAAGGCAGAAAAATGCAAGATAAGGAAAGAAAAGCATGGATAAGGCATCAAAAGACAAGGAAAAAGCAAGGAAAAGTAAGAGTAGGAAAGATAAGGCAAGAAAAGGAAAGGAAAGGTAAGAAAAACAAAAAAAAAGGAAAGATAAGGCAAGAAAAGGGAAGAAAAAGGAAAGCAAAGGAAAGAAAAGGTGAGAAACATGTAGGAAAAGGCAAGATAAGGAGAGAAAAGGCAAGGAAAAGGAAGAAAAGGCAATATAAGGTAAGATAAGGCAAGAGAAGGAAAGAAAAGGCAAGGAAAAGGCAAGATAAGGCAAGAAAAGCCAAGAAAAGGCTAGATAAGGATAGAAAAGGAAAGATGAGGTATGAAAAGGCAAGATAGAGCAAGAAAAGGAAAGGAAATGCAAGGAAAAGACAAGAAAAGGCAAGATAAGGTAAGAAAAGGCAAGAAAAGGCAAGAAAAGGAAAGAAAAGGCAAGGAAAAGGCAAGAAAAGGCAAGATAAGGCAAAAAAAAGGCAAGGAAAAGGCACGAAAAGACAAGAAAGGTCAAGAAAAGGAAAGAAAAGGCGAGAAAAGGTAAGAAAAGGAAAAAAAAAAGGTAAGAAAAGGCAAGAAAAGGTAAAAAAAGGTTTAAAAAGGCATGGAAAAGGCAAGAAAATGCAAGAAAAGGCGAGAAATGGTAAGAAAAGGAAAGAAAGGGCAAGATAAGGCAAGAAAAGGCAAGATCAGGCAGGAAAAGGCAAGAAAAGGCAAGGAAAAAGCAAGAAAAGGCAAGAAAAGGAAAGAAAAGGCATGAAAAGGCAAGAAAAGGAAAGATAAGGCAAGAAAAGGAAAGAAAAGGCAATGAAAAGGCATGGAAAAAGCAAGAAAAGCCAAAATAAGGAAAGAAAAGGCATTGGAAGGAAAAGGCAAGAAAAGGTAAGAAAAGGCAAGATAAGATAAGAAAAAGCTAGAAAAGTCAAGGAATGGATAGAAAAGTCAAGGAAAAAGAAAGCAAAGGAAAGAGAAGGCAAGAAAAGGAAAGATAAGGCTAGAAAATGCAAGATAAGGTAAGGAAAGGCAAGAAAAGGAAAGAGAAGGAAAGATGAGGTAAGAAAATGCAAGATAAGGCATGAAAAGGCAAAGAAAAGGCAAGAAAATGAAAGAAAATGCATGGAAAAGGCATGAAAAGGCAAGAAAAGGAAAGATAAGGCAAGAAAAGGCAAGAAAAGCCAAGAAAAGGCTTGGAAAAGGGATGAAAAGGCAAGAAAAGGAAAGATAAGGCAAGAAAAGGCAAGAAAAGGAAAGAAAGGGAAAGGAAAAGGCAAGAAAAGGCAAGATAAGGCAAGAAAAGGAAAGAAAAGGTAAGGAAAAGGGAAGGAAAGGTAAGCAAAGGTAAGAAAAGGCAAGAAAATACAAGGAAAAGACAAGAAAAGGAAAGAAAAGGCAAGAAAAGGAGAGGAAAAGGAATGAAAAGGCAAGAAAAGCAAAGATAAGGCAAAAAAAAGGCAAGGAAAAGGAATGAAAAGGCAAGATAAGGTAAGATAAGGTAAGAAAAGGAAAGAAAAGGCAAGGAAAAGGAAAGAAAAGGCAAGATAAGGCAAGAAAATGGAAGGAAAGGCAAGAAAAGGAAAGATGAGGTAAGAAAAGGCAAGATAAGGCAAGAATAGGAAATGAAAAGGCAAGAAAAGGCAATAAAAGGAATGAAATGGCAAGGAAAAGGCAAGAAAAGGCAATAAAAGGAATGAAATGGCAAGGAAAAGGCAAGATAAGGCAAGAAATGGCAACGAAAAGGCACGAAGCAAGAAAGGCACGGAAAGGCAAGAAAAGGTAAGAAATTTTGAGAAAATGCAAGAAAAGGCAAGAAAATGTAAGAAAATGCAAGATAAGGCAAGAAAATGCAAGATCAGGCTGGAAAAGGGAAGGAAAGGCAAGAAAAGGTAAGAAAAGGCAAGGAAAAGGAAAGAAAAGTTAAGAAAAGGAAAGAAATGGCATGGAAAAGGCATCAAAAGGCAAGGAAAAAGTAAGAAAAAGTAAGAAAAGGAAAGATTTGGCAAGAAAAGGCAAGCAAAAGGCATGCAAAGGAAAGAAAAGGAAAGAAAATTTAAGGAAAGGCCAAGATAAGGCGAGAAAAGGCAAGGAATAGAAATGAAAAGGCAAGATAACGTAAGATAAGGCAAGAGAAGGAAAGAAAAGGCAAGGAAAGGGCAAGATAAGCCAAGAAAAGCCAAGAAAAGGCTAGATAAGGACAGAAGAGGAAAGATGAGGTAAGAAAAGTTAAGATAGGGTAAGAAAAGGACAGAAAAGGCAAGGAAAAGACAAGAAAAGGCAAGATAAGGTAAGAAAAGGCAAGAAAAGGAAAGAAAAGGCTAGGAAAAGGCAAGAAAAGGCAAGGAAAAGGCACGAAAAGACAAAAAAGGTCAAGAAAAGGAAAGAAAAGGTGAGAAAAGGTAAGAAAAGGAAAGAAAAGGCAAGAAAAGGTAAGAAAAGGTAAAAAAAGGGTAAAAAAGGCATGGAAAAGGCAAGAAAATGCAAGAAAAGTCGAGAAAATGTTAGAATAGGAAAGAAAGGGAAAGATAAGGCAAGATAAGGCAAGAAAAGGCAAGATCAGGCAGGAAAATGCAAGAAAAGGCAAGGAAAAAGCAAGAAAAGGCAAGAAAAGGAAAGAAAAGGCATGGAAAAGGCATGAAAAGGCCGGAAAAGATAATAAAAGGAAAGAAAAGGCAAGGAAAAGGCAAGGAAAGGAAAGATAAGGCAAGAAAAGGAAAGAAAAGGCAAGAAAAGGCAAGAAAAGGCAAGGTAAGGCAAGAAAAGGCAAGGAAAAGGCAAGATAAGGAGAGAAAAGGCAAGGAAAAGGCAAGAAAAGGCAAGAAAAGACATGGAAAGGGCATCAAAAGGCAAGAAAAGGAAAGAGAAAGCAAGAAAAGGCATGAAAAGTCCTTTTCTTGCCTTATCTTGCCTTATCTTGCCTTATCTTTCCTTTTCTTTGCCTTTTCTTGCCTTACCTTGCCTTTTCCTGCCTTTTCATGCCTTTTCATGCCTTTTCTTGCCTTTTCATGCCTTTTCTTGCCTTTTCTTGCCTTATCTTTCCTTTTCAAGCCTTTTCATGCCTTTTCCAAGCCTTTTCCAAGCCTTTCCTTTTCTTGCACTTTCATTCCTTATCTTGCCTTTTCTTACCTTATCTTGCATTTTCATGCCTTTTCTTTCCTTTTCTTTCATTTTCTTGCCTTTTCATGCCTTTTCCTTGCTTTTTCTTGCCTTTTCTTTCCTTTTCTTGCCTTATCTTGCCTCATCTTTCATATTCTTTTCTTTTCTTGCCTTTCCTTCCCTTTTCTTGCCCTAACTTGCCTTATCTTGACTTTTCTTGCCTTATCCATACCTTTTCTTTCCTTTTCTTGCCTTCTCTTGCCTTATTTTGCCTTTTCTTGCCTTATCTTCCCTTTTCCTTGCCTTTTCTTGCCTTTGCCTTTTCTTGCCTTATCTTGCCTGATCTTTACCTTTATTTCCTTTTCTTGCCTTATCTTGCCTTTTCTTACCTTTTGATGCCTTTTTATGCCTTTTTATGTCTTTCATGCCTTTTATTGCCTTTTCCTTGCCTTTTCTTGCCTTATTTTTCCTTTTTATGCTTTTTCATGCCTTTTCCTGCCTAATCTTGGCTTTTCTCGCCTTTTTTTCCTTTTCTTTACTTTTCTTGCCTTTTCTTGCCTATTCCTTGCCTTATTTTGCTTTTTCCTACCTAATCTTTGCTTTTCTTGCCTTTTCTTGCCTTATCTTGCCTTTTCTGGCCATTTCTTGCCATTTCTTACCTTTTCTTGCCTTTTCTAGCCTTTTAGTGCATTTTCCTTGCCTTTTCTTCCCTTATCTTGCCTTTTTCTCGCCTTTTCTTTCCTTTTCTTCCCTTTTCATACCTTTGCTTCCTTTTCTTGCCTTTTCCTTGTCTTTTCTTGCCTTATCTTTCCTTTTCTTTCATTTTCTATCCTTTTCTTGCCTTTTCTTGCCTTTTCTTGCCTTATCTTTCCTTTTCTTACCTTTTCTTGCCTTTTCTTTCCTTTTCTTTCCTTTTCTTGCCTTTTCTTTCCTTTTCTTGCCTTTTCTTGCCTTTTCTTTCCATTTTTTTCCTTTTCATGCCTTTTCCTTGCCTTTTCATTCCTCTTCCTTGCCTTTCCCTTTCTTTTCTTGACTTATCTTGCCTTTTCATACCTTTTCCTTGCCCTTTCTTTCTTTTTCTTGCCTTCTCATGCCTTTTCTTGCCTTATCTTTCCTTATCTTGCCTTTTCATGCCTTTTCCATGCCTTATCTTGCCCTTTCCTTGCATTTTCTTGCCTTTTCTTGCCATTTCTTGCCTTATCTTGCCTAATCTTTCCTTTTCTTTCCTTTTCTTGCCTTTTCTTGCCTTATCTTGCCTTTTTCTTGCCTTTTCTTGCCTTTTCTTTGCTTTTTCTTCCTTTTTGTGCATTTTCCATGCCTTATCTTGCCTTTTCTTGCCTTTTCCAAGCCTTTTCTTTCCTTTTCTTTCCTTTTCTTGCCTCTTCTTACCTTTTCTTGCCTTATCTATCCTTTTCTTGCCTTTTCTTGCCTTTTCCATGCTTTTTCTTGCCTTATCATTCCTTTTCTTGCCTTTGCCTGCCTTTTCTTGCCCTTTCTTGCCTTTTCTTGCCTTTTCTTGCCTTTTCTTGGTTTATCTTGCCTTCACTTGCCTTTCATTCCTTATCTTGCCTTTTCTAACCTTATCTTGCCTTTTCTTTCCTTTTCTTACCTTTTCATGCCTTTTCCTTGCCTTTTCTTGCCTTTTCTTTCCTTTTCTTGCCTTTTCTCGCCTTTTCTTTTCTTTTCTTGCCTTATCTTTCCTTTTCTTGCCTTATCTTTCCTTTTCTTTCATTTTCTATCCTTTTCTTGCCTTATCTTTCCTTTTCTTACCTTTTCTTGCCTTTTCTTGCCTTTTCTTTCCTTTTCTTGCCTTTTCTTTCCTTTTCTTGCCTTTTCTTGCCTTTTCTTTCCATTTTATTCCTTTTCCTTCCCTTTTCACTCCTTTTCCTTGCCTTTTCTTTTCTTTTCTTTCCTTATCTTGCCTTATCTTACCTTTTCCTTGCCCTTTCTTTCCTTGTCTTGCCTTTTCATGCCTTTTCTTGCCTTATCTTTCCTTTCCTTGCATTTTCTTTCTTTATCTTGCCTTATCTTGCCTTTTCCTTGCATTTTCTTCCCTTTTCTTGACATTTCTTGCTTTATCTTGCCTAATCTTTCCTTTTCTTTCCTTTTCTTGCCTTATCTTGCCTTTTTCTTTCCTATTCTTGCCTCTTCCATGTCTTTTCTTGCCTTTTCCTTGCTTTTTCTTCCCTTTTTGTGCCTTTTCCATACCTTTTCTTGCCTTTTTCTTACCTTTTCCTGCCTTTTATTGCCATTTCCATTCCTTTTTTTTCTTTTTCTTGCCTTTTCTTGCCTTATCTTGCCTTTTCTTGCCTTTTCCAAGCCTTTTCTTTCCTCTTCTTTCCTCTTCTTGCCTCTTCTTGCCTTTTCTTGCCTTATCTTTCCTTTTCTTGCCTTTTAAATGCCTTTTCCTGCCTTATCTATCCTTTTCTTGCCTTTGCCTGGCTTTTCTTGCCTTTTCTTGACTTATCTGTCATTTTCTTGCCATTTCTTGCCTTTTCTTGGCTTATCTTGCCTTTTCTTGCCATTTCATTCCTTATCTTGCCTTTTCTAACCTTATCTTGCCTTTTCTTGCCTTTTCTTGCCTTTTCTTTCCATTTTTTGCCTTTTCATGCCTTTTCCTTGCCTTTTCATTCCTTTTCCATGCCTTTTCTTTTTTTTTCTTGCCTTATCTTGCCTTTTCTTACCTTTTCCTTGCCCTTTCTTTCCTTTTCTTTCCTTTTCATGCCTTTTCTTGCCTTATCTTTCCTTTCCTTGCCTTTTCATGCCTTTTCCATGCCTTTTCTTGCCTTATCTTTCCTTTTCTTGCCTTTTCCATGCCTTTTCTTGCCTTATCTTTCCTTTTCTTGCCTTTGCCTGGCTTTTCTTGCCCTTTCTTGCCTTTTCTTGCCTTTCTTGCCTTTTCTTGACTTATCTGTCATTTTCTTGCAATATCTTGCCTTTTCTTGCCATTTGATTCCTTATCTTGCCTTTTCTAACATTATCTTGCCTTTTCTTGCCTTTTCTTTCCTTTTCTTGCCTTTTCTTGCCTTTTCTTTCCATTTTTTGACTTTTCATGCCTTTTCCTTGCCTTTTCATTCCTCTTCCTTGCCTTTTCTTTTCTTTTCTTGCCTTATCTTGCCTTTTCTTACCTTTTCCTTGCCCTTCCTTTCCTTTTCTTTCCTTTTCATGCCTTTTCTTGCCTTATCTTTCCTTTTCTTGCCTTTTCATGCCTTTTCCATGCATTTTCTTGCCTTTTCTTGCCATTTCTTGCCTTATCTTGCCTAATCTTTCCTTTTCTTTCCTTTTCTTTCTTGTTCTCACCTTTTCTTGACTTATCTTGCCTTTTTCTTGCCTATTCTTGCCTTTTCTTGCCTTTTCCATGTCTTTTCTTGCCTTTTCCTTGCTTTTTCTTCCCTTTTTATGCATTTTCCATACTTATCTTGCCTTTTCTTGCCTTTTCCAAGCCTTTTCTTTCCTTTTCTTTTCTTTTCTTGCCTCTTCTTGCCTTTTCTTGCCTTATCTTTCCTTTTCTTGCCTTTTCTTGCCTTTTACATGCTTTTTCTTGCCTTATCATTCCTTTTCTTGCCTTTGCCTGCCTTTTCTTGCCTTTTCTTGCCTTTTCTTGACTTATCTATCATTTTCTTACCTTTTCTTGCCTTTTCTTGGCTTATCTTGTGTTTTCTTGCCCTTTCATTCCTTATCTTGCCTTTTCTAACCTTATCTTGCCTTTTCTTAACTTTTCTTTCCTTTTCTTACCTTTTCATGCCTTTTCCTTGCCTTTTCTTTCCTTTTCTTGCCTTTTCTCGCCTTTTCTTTCCTTTTCTTTCATTTTCTATCATTTTCTTGCCTTTTCTTGCCTTATCTTTCCTTTTCTTACCTTTTCTTGCCTTTTCTTGCCTTTTCTTGCCTTTTCTTTCCTTTTCTTGCCTTTTCTTTCCATTTTTTGCCTTTTCATGCCTTTTCCTTCCCTTTTCATTCCTCTTCCTTGCCTTTTCTTTTCTTTTCTTGCCTTATCTTGCCTTATCTTTCCTTTTCTTGCCCTTTCTTGCCTTTTCATGCCTTTTCATGCCTTTTCTTGCCTTTTCTTGCCTTATCTTGCCTTTTTCTCGCCTATTCTTGCCTTTTCTTGTCTTTTCCATGTCTTTTCTTGCCTTTTCCTTGCTTTTTCTTCCCTTTTTGTGCCATTTCCATGCCTTTTCTTGCCTTTTTCTTACCTTTTCTTGCCTTTCATTGCCTTTTCCTTGCCTTTTCTTTCTTTTTCTTGCCTTTTCTTGCCTTATCTAGCCTTTTCCAAGCCTTATCTTTCCTTTTCTTTCCTTTTCTTGCCTCTTCTTGCCTTTTCTTACCTTTTCTTGCCTTTTCATGCCTTTTCCATGCCTTTTCTTGCCTTATCTTTCCTTTTCTTGCCTTTGCCTGCCCTTTCTTGTCTTTTCTTGCCTTTTCTTGACTTATCTGTCATTTTCTTGCCATTTCTTGCCTTTTCTTGGCATATCTTGCCTTTTCTTGCCCTTTCATTCCTTATCTTGCCTTTTCTAACCTTATCTTGCCTTTTCTTGCCTTTTCTTACCTTTTCATGCCTTTTCCTTGCTTTTCTTGCCTTTTCTTGCCATTTCTTACCTTTTCCTTTCCTTTCCTTTCCTTTCCTTGCCTTATCTTTCCTATTCTTGCAGTTTCTTGGCTTTTCCTTGCCTTTTCTTGCCTTTTCTTTCCTTTTCTTGCCTTTCCTTGTCTTTTCCTAGCCATTTCTTGCCTTATCTTGCCTTATCATTCCTTTTCTTTCCCTTTCTTTCCATTTCTTGCCTTATCTTGCCTTATCTTATCTTTTCTTGCCTTTTCTTGCCTTATCTTACATACTCTTTCCTTTTGTTTCCTTGTCTTGCCTTTTCTTACCTTTTCTTTCCTTTTCTTGCCTTATCTTGCCTTTTTCTTACCTTTTCACGCCTTTTCTTGCCTTTTCTTACCTTTTTATGCTTTTTCTTGCCTTTTCCTTGCCTTTTTTTGCCATATCTTTCCTTTTTTGCCCTTTCTTGCCTTTTCCTTGCCTTTTCTTCCCTTTTCTTACATTTTCATGCATTTTCCATGCCTTTTCTTGCATTTTCTTTCTTTTTCTTGCCTTTTCTTGCCTATTCCATGCCTTTCCTTGCCTTTTCCTGCCTGATCTTGCATTTTCTTGCCTTATCTTTCTTTTTTTGTCTTTTCTTGCCTTTTCCTTGCCTATTCTTCCCTTATCTTACCTTTTTCCATGCCTTTCGTTGCCTTTTCTTTCCTTTTCTTTCCTTTTCTTGCCAATTCCTTGCCTTTTCTTTACTTTTCTTACCTTTTCTTGCCTATTCTTGCCTATTCCTTACCTTATCTTGCCTTTTCCTGCCTAATCTTTCCTTTTCATGCCTTTTCATGCCTTATCTTGCCATTTCTTTCCTTTTCTTGCCATTTCTTTCCTTTCCTAGCATTTTCTGGCTTTTTCTTTCCTTTTCATGCATTTTCCTTGCCTTTTCTTGCCTTATCTTGCCTTTTCTCGCCTTTTCTTTCCTTTTCTAGCCTTATCTTGCCATTTCGTGCATTTTCCTTGCCTTTTCTTTCCTTTTCTTGCCTTTTCCTTGTCTTTTCTTGCCTTATCTTTCCTTTTCTTACCTTTTCTTGCCTTATCTTGCCTTTTTCTTGCCTATTCTTGCCTTTTCCATGTCTTTTCTTGCCTTTTCTTGCCTTTTCCAAGCCTTTTATTTCCTTTTCTTTCCTTTTCTTGCCTCTTCTTGCCTTATCTTGCCTTATCTTTCCTTTTCTTGCCTTTTCTTGCCTTTTACATGCTTTTTCTTGCCTTATCATTCCTTTTCTTGCCTTTGCCTGCCTTTTCTTACCTTTTCTTGCCTTATCTTGCCTTTTTCTTGCCTATTCTTGCCTTTTCTTGCCTTTTCCATGTCTTTTCTTGCCTTTTCTTGCCTTTTCCAAGCCTTTTCTTTCCTTTTCTTTCCTTTTCTTGCCTTTTCTTTCCTTTTCTTGCCTTTTACATACTTTTTCTTGCCTTATCATTCCTTTTCTTGCCTTTGCCTGCCTTTTCTTGCCTTTTCTATCATTTTCTTGCCTTTTCTTGCCTTTTCTTGGCTTATCTTGCATTTTCTTGCCCTTTCATTCCTTATCTTGCCTTTTCTAACCTTATCTTTCCTTTTCTTAACTTTTCTTTCCTTTTCTTACCTTTTCATGCCTTTTCCTTGCCTTTTCTTGCCTTTTCTTTCCTTTTGTTGCCTTTTCTCGCCTTTTCTTTCCTTTTCTTTCATTTTCTATCCTTTTCTTGCCTTTTCTTGCCTTATCTTTCCTTTTCTTACATTTTCTTGCCTTTTCTTGCCTTTTCTTGCCTTTTCTTTCCATTTCTTGCCTTTTCATGCCTTTTCCTTCCCTTTTCATTCCTCTTCCTTGCCTTTTCTTTTCTTTTCTTGCCTTATCTAGCCTTATCTTACCTTTTCCTTGCCCTTTCTTTCCTTTTCTTGCCTTTTCATGCCTTTTCTTGCCTTATCTTTCCTTTCCTTGCATTTTCTTGCCTTATCTTGCTTTTTCCTTATATTTTCTTGCCTTTTCTTACCATTTCTTGCCTTATCTTGCCTAATCTTTCCTTTTCTTTCCTTTTCTTGCCTTTTCTTGCCTTATCTTACCTTTTTCTCGCCTATTCTTGCCTTTTCTTGCCTTTTCCATGTCTTTTCTTGCCTTTTCCTTGCTTGTTCTTCCCTTTTTGTGCCATTTCCATGCCTTTTATTACCTTTTTCTTGCCTTTTCTTGCCTTTTATTGCCTTTTCCTTGCCTTTTCTTTCTTTTTCTTGCCTTTTCTTGCCTTATCTAGCCTTTTCCAAGCCTTTTCTTTCCTTTTCTTGCCTCTTCTTGTCTTTTCTTGCCTTATCTTTCCTTTTCTTGCCTTTTCATGCCTTTTCCATGCCTTTTCTTGCCTTATCTTTCCTTTTCTTGCCTTTGCCTGCCCTTTCTTGCCTTTTCTTGCCTTTTCTTGACTTATCTGTCATTTTCTTGCCATTTCTTGCCTTTTCTTGGCTTATCTTGCCTTTTCTTGCCCTTTCATTCCTTATCTTGCCTTTTCTAACCTTATCTTTCCTTTTCTTTCCTTTTCTTACCTTTTCATGCCTTTTCCTTGCCTTTTCTTGCCTTTTCTTGCCATTTCTTACCTTTTCCTTTCCTTTTCTTACCTTTTCTTGCCTTATCTTTCCTTTTCTTGCAATTTCTTGGCTTTTCCTTACCTTTTTTTGCCTTTTCTTTCCTTTTCTTGCCTTTCCTTATCTTTTCCTGCCTTATCTTGCCTTATCATTCCTTTTCTTTCTTTTTCTTTCTATTTCTTGCCTTATCTTGCCTTATCTTACATTTTCTTGCCTTTTCTTGCCTTATCTTACATACTCTTTCCTTTTGTTTCCTTGTCTTGCCTTTTCTTACCTTTTCAATCCTTTTCTTGCCTTTTCTTGCCTTATCTTACATACTCTTTCCTTTTGTTTCCTTGTCTTGCCTTTTCTTACCTTTTCAATCCTTTTCTTGCCTTATCTTGCCTTTTTCTTACCTTTTCACTCCTTTTCTTGCCTTTTCTTATCTTTTTATTCTTTTTCTTGCCTTTTCTTGCCTTTTCCATGCCTTTTTTTGCCATATCTTTCCTTTTTTGCCCTTTCTTGCCTTTTCCTTAACTTTTCTTGCCTTTTCTTACATTTTCATGCATTTTCCATGCCTTTTCTTGCCTTTTCTTTCTTTTTCTTGCCTTTTCTTGCCTATTCCATGCCTTTCCTTGCCTTTTCCTGCCTGATCTTGCCTTTTCTTGCCTTATCTTTCATTTTTTTGTCTTTTCTTGTCTTTTCCTTGCCTATTCTTCCCTTATCTTACCTTTTTCTTGCCTTTCTTTCTTTTTCCATGCCTTTCGTTGCCTTTTCTTTCCTTTTCTTTCCTTTTCTTGCCTATTCCTTGCATTTTCTTTACTTTTCTTACCTTTTCTCGCCTATTCTTGCCTATTCCTTACCTTTTCTTGCCTTTTCTTGCCTTATCTTGCCATTTCTTACCTTTTCTTGCCATTACTTTCCTTTTCTAGCATTTTATGGCCTTTTCTTTCCTTTTCATGCATTTTCCTTGCCTTTTCTTGCCTTATCTTGCCTTTTCTTTCCTTTTCTAGCCTTATCTTGCCGTTTCGTGCATTTTTCTTGCCTTTTCTTTCCTTTTCTTGCCTTTTCATACCTTTGTTTGCCTTTTCTTTCCTTTTCTTACCTTTTCCTTGTCTTATCTTGCCTTATCTTTCCTTTTCTTACCTTTTCTTGCCTTTTCTTGCCTTTTCTTTTCTTTTTTTACCTTTTCATACCTTTTCCTTGCCTTTTCTTGCCTTTTCTTGCCTTTTCCTTGCCTTTTCTTACATTTTCTTGCCTTTCCATGCCTTTTCCATGCCTTTTCTTTCCTTATCTTGCATTTTCCTTGCCTTGTCCTTGCCTTTTCTTCCCTTATTCTGCCTTTTCTTGCCGTTTCCTTGCCTTTTCTTTCCTTTTCTTGCCTTTTCATGCTGTTTCTTGCCTTATCTTTCATTTTCATGCCTTTTTAATGCCTTTCCTTTCCTTTTCTTGCATTTTCTTTTCTTTTCCTACCTTATCTTTCCTTTTCTTACCTTTGGTTGCCTTTTCTTGCCTTTTCTTCCATTTTCTTGACTTATCTGTCCTTTTCTTGCCTTTTCTTGCCATTTCTTGCTTTTTCTTGCCTTATCTTGCCCATTCATTCTTTATCTTGCCTTTTCTTACCTTATCTTGCCTTTTCTTTCCTTTTCATGCCTTTTCCTTACCTTTTCATTCCATTTCTTGCCTTTTCTTTCCTTTTCATGCCTTTTCCTTGCCTTTTCTTGCCTCATCTTGCCTTATCTTTCCTTTTCCTTTCTTTTCATGCCTTTTCCTTGCCTTTTCTTGCCTTTTCTTTTCTTATCTTGCCTTATCTTTCCTTTTCCTTTCCTTTTCTTTCCTTTTCCTGCCTTTTCTTGTCTCATGTTTCATTTTTGTTCCTTTTCTTGTCTTTCCTTCCCTTTTCTTGCCTTATCTTGCCTAATCTTGACTTTTCTTTCCTTATCAACATTTTTTTCCTTTTCCTTGCCTTTTCTTTCCTTATCTTGCCTTATCTTGCCTTTTCTTGCCTTATCTTACATTTTCTTAACTTTTCCATGCCTTTTCCATGCCTTTTCTTGCCTTTTCCTTGGCTTTTCTTGCCTTATCTTTCCTTTACTTTCCTTTTCTTGCCTTATCTTGCCTTTTCCTTGCCTTTTCTTGCCTTTTCTTGCCTAATCTTTCCTTTTCTCCCCTTTTCCTCCCTTTTCTTGCCTTATCTTGCCTTGTTCTTGCCTATTCTTGCCTTTTCATGCCTTTTCCATGCCCTTCCTTGCCTTTTCCTAGCCCTTTCTTGCCTTTTAGTACTTTTTTGTGCATTTTCTTGTATTTTTCATTCCTTTTCTTGCCTTATCTTGCCTTTTTCATGCAATTTCTTGCCTTATCTTGCTTTTTCTTGCCTTTTCCTTGCCTTTTCTTTTCTTTTCTTGCCTTTTCTTACCTTATCTTGCCTTTTCCTTGCCTTTTCTTTCCTAATCTTTCAGTTTCTTGCTTTTTCCTTGCTTTTCTTTCCTTTTCTTTCTTTATCTTGCCTTTTCTTTCCTTTTCTTGCCTTATCTTTCCTTTTCTTGCCTTTTCATGCCTTTTCATTGCCTTTTCTTGCCTTTTCTTTCCTTATCTTGCCTTTTCTTGACTTTTCCTTGCCTTTCCTACCTTTTCTTGCCTTCCCTTTCTTTATCTTGCCTTTTCTTGCCGTATCTTGCTTTTTCTTCCCTTTTTGTGCCATTTCCATGCCTTTTATTGCCTTTTTCTTGCCTTTTATTGCCTTTTCCTTGCCTTTTCTTTCTTTTTCTTGCCTTTTCTTGCCTTATCTAGCCTTTTCCAAGCCTTTTCTTTCCTTTTCTTGCCTCTTCTTGTCTTTTCTTGCCTTATCTTTCCTTTTCTTGCCTTTTCATGCCTTTTCCATGCCTTTTCTTGCCTTATCTTTCCTTTTCTTGCCTTTGCCTTCCCTTTCTTGCATTTTCTTGCCTTTTCTTGACTTATCTGTCATTTTCTTGCCATTTCTTGCCATTTCTTGGCTTATCTTGCCTTTTCTTGCCCTTTCATTCCTTATCTTGCCTTTTCTAACCTTATCTTGCCTTTTCTTGCCTTTTCTTTTCTTTTCTTACCTTTTCATGCCTTTTCCTTGCCTTTTCTTGCCTTTTCTTGCCATTTCTTACCTTTTCCTTTCCTTTTCTTACCTTTTCTTGCCTTATCTTTCCTTTTCTTGCAGTTTCTTGGCTTTTCCTTGCCTTTTTTTGCCTTTTCTTGCCTTTTCTTTCCTTTTCTTGCATTTCCTTGTCTTTTCCTGCCTTATCTTGCCTTATCATTCCTTTTCTTTCCTTTTCTTTCCATTTCTTGCCGTATCTTGCCTTATCTTACATTTTCTTGCCTTTTCTTGCCTTATCTTACATACACTTTCCTTTTGTTTCCTTGTCTTGCCTTTTCTTACCTTTTCAATCCTTTTCTTGCCTTATCTTGCCTTTTTCTTACCTTTTCACTCCTTTTCTTGCCTTTTCTTATCTTTTTATGCTTTTTCTTGCCTTTTCTTGCCTTTTCCATGCCTTTTTTTGCCATATCTTTCCTTTTTTTCCCTTTCTTGCCTTTTCCTTAACTTTTCTTGCCTTTTCTTACATTTTCATGCATTTTCCATGCCTTTTCTTGCATTTTCTTTCTTTTTCTTGCCTTTTCTTGCCTATTCCATGCCTTTCCTTGCCTTTTCCTGCCTGATCTTGCCTTTTCTTGCCTTATCTTTCATTTTTTTGTCTTTTCTTGTCTTTTCCTTGCCTATTCTTCCCTTATCTTACCTTTTTCTTGCCTTTCTTTCTTTTTCCATGCCTTTCGTTGCCTTTTCTTTCCTATTCTTTCCTTTTCTTGCCTATTCCTTGCATTTTCTTTACTTTTCTTACCTTTTCTCGCCTATTCTTGCCTATTCCTTACCTTTTCTTGCCTTTTCTTGCCTTATCTTGCCATTTCTTACCTTTTCTTGCCTTTTCTTTCCTTTTCTAGCATTTTCTGGCCTTTTCTTTCCTTTTCATGCATTTTCCTTGCCTTTTCTTGCCTTATCTTGCCTTTTCTCGCCTTTTCTTTTTTTTTCTAGCCTTATCTTGCAGTTTCGTGCATTTTTCTTGCCTTTTCTTTCCTTTTCTTGCCTTTTCATACCTTTGTTTGCCTTTTCTTTCCTTTTCTTACCTTTTCCTTGTCTTATCTTGCCTTATCTTTCCTTTTCTTACCTTTTCTTGCCTTTTCTTTCCTTTTCTTGCCTTTTCTTGCCTTTTCTTTTCTTTTTTTACCTTTTCATACCTTTTCCTTGCCTTTTCTTGCCTTATCTTGCCTTTTCCTTGCCTTTTCTTACATTTTCTTGCCTTTTCCTTGCCTGTCCATGCCTTTTCCATGCCTTTTCTTTCCTTATCTTGCATTTTCCTTGCCTTGTCCTTGCCTTTTCTTCCCTTATTCTGCCTTTTCTTGCCATTTCCTTGCCTTTTCTTTCCTATTCTTGCCTTTTCATGCTTTTTCTTGCCTTATCTTTCATTTTCATGCCTTTTTAATGCCTTTCCTTTCCTTTTCTTGCCTTTTCTTTTCTTTTCCTACCTTATCTTTCCTTTTCTTACCTTTGGTTGCCTTTTCTTGCCTTTTCTTCCATTTTCTTGACTTATCTGTCCTTTTCTTGCCTTTTCTTGCCATATCTTGCTTTTTCTTGCCTTATCTTGCCCATTCATTCCTTATCTTGCCTTTTCTTACCTTATCTTGCCTTTTCTTGCCTTTTCATGCCTTTTCTTGCCTTTTCTTTCCTTTTCATGCCTTTTCCTTACCTTTTCATTCCATTTCTTGCCTTTTCTTTCCTTTTCATGCCTTTTCCTTGACTTTTCTTGCCTCATCTTGCCTTATCTTTCCTTTTCCTTTCTTTTCATGCCTTTTCCTTGCCTTTTCTTGCCTTTTCTTTTCTTATCCTGCCTTATCTTTCCTTTTCCTTTCCTTTTCTTTCCTTTTCCTGCCTTTTCTTGTCTCATGTTTCATTTTTGTTCCTTTTCTTGTCTTTCCTTCCCTTTTCTTGCCTTATCTTGCCTAATCTTGACTTTTCTTTCCTTATCAACATTTTTTCCTTTTCCTTGCCTTTTCTTTCCTTATCTTGCCTTATCTTGCCTTTTCTTGCCTTATCTTACCTTTTCTTGCATTTTCATGCCTTTTCCATGCCTTTTCTTGCCTTTTCCTTGCCTTTTCTTGCCTTATCTTTCCTTTACTTTCCTTTTCTTGCCTTATCTTGCCTTTTCCTTGCCTTTTCTTGCCTTTTCTTGCCTAATCTTTCCTTTTCTCCCCTTTTCCTCCCTTTTCTTGCCTTATCTTGCCTTGTTCTTGCCTATTCTTGCCTTTTCATGCCTTTTCCATGCCCTTCCTTGCCTTTTCCTAGCCCTTTCTTGCCTTTTAGTGCTTTTTTGTGCATTTTCTTGTATTTTTCATTCCTTTTCTTGCGTTATCTTGCCTTTTTCATGCAATTTCTTGCCTTATCTTGCCTTATCTTGCTTTTTCTTGCCTTTTCCTTGCATTTTCTTTCCTTTTCTTACCTTATCTTGCTTTTTCCTTGCCTTTTCTTTCCTAATCTTTCAGTTTCTTGCCTTTTCCTTGCTTTTCTTTCCTTTTCTTTCTTTATCTTGCCTTTTCTTGCCTTATCTTTCCTTTTCTTCCTTTTCATGCCTTTTCATTGCCTTTTCTTGCCTTTTCTTGACTTTTCCTTGCCTTTCCTACATTTTCTTGCCTTCCTTTTCCTTATCTTGCCTTTTCTTGACTTTTCATTACCTTTTCTTGCCTTTTCTTTCCTTATCTTGCCTTTTCTTGCATTTTCTTGCATTTTCTTGACTTATCTGTCCTTTTCTTGTGATGCGAATCACAAAGCAATGGATCAGATTAGCATGGGATCTAGCAGATCTGTAAATGATGTTGTTCAAGTGCCAATTGGAGCTGTTACAAGAGCACGTGCAAAGTGCTTCAAGTCACAACTTAATGGGCTGATTTCCAATATTACATTAGAGAGTTAGGCCCAAGCAAATTTATTAAAGTCCATGGACCAAGAGCCACGAAATTTAGCTGAGTTTATGACCTTAATTCAAGTTCTATAAGGTTCATTCAGCAGCCAAGATCCACAAGAGTGATTCCCTTTGATTTGGGCATTCTATTTAGGAAATAAAATTTTAGCCATGAGTACTGTTTAGGAAATTAGTTCCAACAACTAATGGCTTGTTTGTCACGTTTTGGCCTTCCTAAAAGGCTTAGTTTTGATTCCTTTTTTAGTTTATCTTTTCAGCCAAACTTCTGGCCAATTTAGGAAGTATTTTGATTTGAAATCTCTTTGTAATATTGAGCCTATTTATAGAGGCTTATCCAATGAGAAGAGGCTGAATATTTTGATCAAAAAACATGAGCAAGCCTCTTCCTTGGTTCTACGGAACTTCTCGAACACAGTGGAGCGATTCCGTGGAGCTCACCATTTGTGGCATCAACAACATATCAAGGTTCTTTGTTTCAACTCAAGCAGCGGGTCGCGGTCATAATACCAAGGTTCTTGTTTGGTTGTGAGCATTGGGTCGAGATCCCCTTCACAAACTGATCTAGAACGATCTGGGATTTCAATACTTCGTGGACGGGTCTCGTGCATCATTAACAGGGTTCATATCATCTTGCCTTTTCATGCCTTTTCTTGCCATATCTTGCCTTTTCTTGCCTTATCTTGCCCTTTCATTCCTTATCTTGCCTTTTCTTGCCTTTTCATGCCTTTTCCTTGCCTTTTCTTGCCTTTTGTTTCCTTTTCTTAACTTTTTAGCCTTTTCCTTCCCTTTTCTTTCCTTATCTTGCCTTTTCTTACCTTTTCTTTCCTTATCTTGCCTTTTCTTGCCTTTTCTTACCTTTTCTTGACTTATCTTGCCTTTTCTTGCCTCATCTTTCATTTTCGTTCCTTTTCTTGCCGTTCCTTCCCTTTTCTTTCCATATCAAATTTTATTTCCTTTTCCTTTCCTTTTCTTTCCTTTTCTTGCCTTATCTTGCCTTTTCTTAACTTTTCCTTGCCCTTTCTTTCCTTTTCTTGCCTTTTCATTCCGTTTCATGCTTTATATTTCCTTTTCTTGCATTTTCTTACCTTTTCCATGCCTTTTCTTTCTTTTTCCTTGCCTTTTCTTGCATTTTCTAGCCTAATCTTTCATTTTCTTTCCTTTTCTCGCCTTTCCATGCCTTATCTTACCTTATCTTGCCTTTTCCTTGCCTTTTCTTGCCATTTCGTGCCTTTTCCATGCCTTTTCTTGCCTTTTTCTTGCCTTTTCTAGCCTTTTCTTGCCTTATCTGGCCTTTTCTTGCCTTTTCCTTGCGTTTTCTTTCCTTTTCTTACCTTATCTTGGCTTATCTTGGCTTATCTTTCCTTTTCTTGCCTTTTCATTCCTTTTCCATGCCTTTCGTTGCCTTTTCTTGCATTTTCATGCCTTTTCCTTGCCTTTTCTTTCCTTTTCCTTGCCTTTTCCTTGCCTTTTCTTACCTTTTCTGGCCTTTTCCTTGACTTTTCATGCCTTTTCATGCCTTTTCCATGCCTTTTCTTTCCTTAACTTGCCTTTTCTTGCCTTTTCTTTCATTTTCTTGCCTTATCTTTCCTTTTATTGCCTTTGCTTGCCTTTTCTTGCCTTATCTTGCCTTTTCTTGACTTATCTATTCTTTTCTTGCCTTTTCATGTCTTTTCTTGCCTTATCTTTCCTTTTCTTTCCATTTTTTTGCCTTTTCTTGCCTTTTCTGACCTTATCTTGCCTTTTCTGACATTATCTTGCCTTTTCTTTCCCTTTCTTGCCTTTTCTTGCTTATTCCTTGCCTTTTCCTGCCTGATCTTGCCTTTTCTTGCCTTATCTTTCCTTTTCTTTCCTTTTCTTCCCTTTTCTTGCCTTTTCTTACCTTTTCTTTCCTTTTCTTTCCCTTTTTTTGCCTTTTCTTGCCTTTCGTGCCTTTTTCTTGCCTTATCTTTCCTTTTCTTGCCTTTTCATGCCTTTTCTTGCCTTTTCATTCCTTTTCTTGCCTTTTCTTATCTTTTCCTTGCCTTTTCTTGCCTTATCTTTCCTTTTCTTTCCTTTTCTTGCATTTTCCTTCCTAATCTTGCCTTATCTTTCCTTTTCCTTGCCTTTTCAACCCTTTTCTTGCCTTTTCTTTCCTTTTCATTGCCTTTTATTGCCCTATCTTTCCTTTTCTTGCCTTTGTTTGCTTTTTCTGGCCTTTTCTTGCCTTTTCTTGTGTATTCTTGACTTATCTGTCCTTTTCTTGCTTTTTCATGCCTTTTCTTGCCTTACCTTGCCCTTTCTTACCTTATCTTGCCTTTTCTTTCCTTTTCTTGCCTTATCTTACCTTTTAATGCCTTTTCTTGCCTTTTAATGCCTTTTCTTGACTTTTCCTTGCCTTTTCTTGCCTTATCTTTCCTTTTTTTTCGCTTTTCCTTCCCTTTTCTGACCTTATCTTGCCTTTTTCTTGCCTTTTTATGCCTTTTCCATTCCTTTTCTTTCCCTTTCTTGCCTTTTCTTGCTTATTCTTTGCCTTTTCTTGCCTTTTCCTGCATGATCCTGCCTTTTCTTTCTTTATCCTTCCTTTTCTTTCCTTTTCTTGCCTTTTCTTGCGTTATCCTGCCTTTTCTTACCTTTTCTCGCTTTTTCATTCCTTTTCATTCCTTTTCTTGCCTTTTTATGCCTTTTTCTTACCTTATCTTTCCTTTTCTTGCCTTTTCATGCCTTTTCATTTCTTTTCTTGCCATTTCTTATCTTTTCCTTGCCTTTTCTTGCCTTGTCTTGCCTTATCTTCCCTTATCTTCCCTTTTCTTGCCTTTTCTTGCCTCATCTTGCCTTTTCATGCCTTTTACTTGCCTTTTCTTGCCTTTTCTTGCATTTTCCTTGCCTTTTCTTACCTTTTCTTGCCTTTTCATGCCTTTTCAATGCCTTTTCTTTCCTTAACTTTCCTTTTCTTTCCCTTTCCATGCCTTTTCTTACATTTTCTTGTCTTATCTTTCCTTTTCTTGTATTTGCTGGCCTTTTCTTGCCTTATCTTGCCTCTTCTTTCCCTTTCTTGCCTTTTCTTGACTTATCTGTCCTTTTCTTGCCTTTTCATGCCTTTTCTTGCCTTATCTTGCCTCTTTCATTCCTTATCTTGCCTTTTCTTACCATATCTAGCATTTTCTTGCCTTTTCATGCCTTTTCTTGCCTTATCTTTCCTTTTCTTTCCTTTTCTTGCCTTATCTTGCCTTTTCATTCCTTTTCTTGCCTTTTTCTTGCCTTTTCTTGCCATATCTTATCTTTTTTTGCCTTTTCTTGCCTTTTTCTTGCCTTTTCTGATCTTATCTTGCCTTTTTCTTGCATTTTCTCCCCTTTTTATGCCTCTTCCATGCCTTTTCTTGCCTTTTCTTGCCTTTTCTTGCTTATTCCTTGCCTTTTCCTTGCCTTTTCCTGCCTGATCTTGCCTTTTCTTGCCTTATCTTTCCTTTACTTTCCTTTTCTTGCCTGATCTTGTCTTTTCTTGTCTTTTCTTACCTTTTCTAGCCTTTTCTTTCCTTTACTTGCCTTTTCGTTCCTTTTTCTTGCCTTTTCGTTCCTTTCTCTTGCCTTATCTTTCCTTTTCTTGCCTTTTCATGCCTTTTCTTGGCTTTTCATTCCTTTTCTTGTCTTTTCTTATCTTTTCCTTCCCTTTTCTTGCCTTATCTTCTCTTTTCTTTCCTTTTCTTGCATTTTCTTGCCTTATCCTGCCTTATCATGCCTTTTCCTTGCCTTTTCTTGCCTTATCTTGCCATTTCTTTCTTTTTCCTTGCATTTTCTCACATTTTCTTTCCTTTTCCTTGCCTTTTCTTTCCTTTTCTTGCCTTTTCTTTCCTTTTCATTGCATTTTCTTGCCTTATCTTTCCTTTTCTTGCCTTTGCTTCCATTTTCTTGCCTTAACTTGCTTTTTCTTTACTTTTCTTGCCTTTTCTGTCCGTTTCTTGCCTTTTCATGCCTTTTCTTGCGTTATCTAGCCTTGTCATTCCTTTCCTTGCCTTTTCTTACCTTATCTTGCCTTTTCTTGACTTTTCATGCCTTTTCTTGCCTTATCTTTCCCTTTCTTTCCTTTTCTAGCCTTATCTTTCCTTTTCTTACCTTTTCTGGCCTTTTCTTGCCTTTTCTTGCTTTCTCTTGCCTTTTCTTACCTTTTCTGGCCTTTTAATGCCTTTTCGATGCCTTTTCTGACTTTATCTTGCCTTTTTCTTGCTTTTTCTTATCTTTTTATGCCTTTTCCTTGCCTTTTCTTTCCCTTTCTTGCCTTTTCTTGCTTATTCTTTGCCTTTTCTTACCTTTTCCTCCATGATCTTGCCTTTTCATTCCTTATCTTTCCTTTTCTTTCCTTTTCCTGCCTTTTCTTGCCTTATCCTGCCTTTTCTTGCCTTTTCTTGCCTTTTCTTTCATTTTCTTGCCTTTTCTTTCCTTTTCTTGCCTTTTTTTCCTTTTTCTTGCCAAATCTTTCCTTTTCTTGCCTTATCTTTCCTTTTCATGCCTTTTCCTTTGCTTTCCTTTTCTTGCCTATTCTTATCTTTTCCTTGCCTTTTTTTGCCTTATCTTTCCTTATCATTCCTTTTCTTGACTTTTCTATCCTCATCTTGCCTTTTCATGCATTTTCCTTGCCTTTCCTTGCCTTTTCCTTGCCTTTTCTTACCTTTTCTTGCCTTTTCCTTGCCTTTTCATGCCTTTTCCATGCCTTTTCTATCATTAACTTGCCTTTTCTTGCCTTTTCCTTTCCTTTTCTTATATTTTCTTGCCTTATCTTTCCTTTTCTTGCCTTTGCTTGTCTTTTCTTGCCTTATCTGGCCTTTTCTTTCCCTTTCTTGCCTTTTCTTGACTTATCTTTCCTTTTCTTGCCTTTTCATGCCTTTTCTTGCCATATCTTGCCTCTTTCATTCCTTATCTTGCCATTTCTTGCCTTATCTAGCCTTTTCTTGCCTTTTCTTGCCTTATCTTGCCTTTTCTTACCTTTTCATGCCTTTTCTTGTATTTTTATGCCTTTTTTCTTGCCTTATCTTTCCTTGTTTTTTATTTTCTTGCCTTTTTCTTGCCTTTTCTGACATTATCTTGCCTTTTTCTTGCCTTTTCTTCCCTTTTTATGCCTCTTCCATGCCTTTTCTTGCCTATTCTTTCCCTTTCTTGCCTTTTCTTGCTTATTCCTTGCCTTTTCCTTGCCTTTTCTGGCCTGATCTTGCCTTATCTTTCCTTATCTTTCCTTTTCTTGCCTTTTCTTTCCTTTTCTTACCTTTTCTTACCTCTTCTTTCCTTTTCTTTCCTTTTCTTGCCTTTTCTTGCCTTATCTATCCTTTTCTTGCCTTTTCTTGCCATTTCTTTCCTTTTCTTGCCTTTTCTTACCTTTTCATTCCTTTTCTTGGCTTTTCTTATCTTTTCCTTGCCTTTTCTTGCCTTATCTTTCCTTTTCTTTCCCTTTCTTTCATTTTCTTACCTTATCTTGCCTCTTTCATTCCTTATCTTGCCTTTTCTTACCTTAGCTAGCCTTTTCTTGCCTTTTCTTTCCTTTTCTTTCCTTTTCTTGCCTTATCTTGCCTTATCTTACCTTTTCATGCATTTTCTTGCCTTTTCTTGCATTTTTATGCATTTTCTTGCCTTTTTCTTACCATTTCTTGCCTTATCTTTGCTTAGCTTTCCTTTTTTTGCCTTTTCATTCCTTTTCCATTCCTTTTATTGCCTTATCTTGCCTTTTCATGCCATTTCCTTGCCTTTTCTTTCCTTTTTCTTGCCTTTTCTTGCCTTTTCTTTCCCTTTCCTTACCTTTTCATGCCTTTTCATGCCTTTACCATGCCTTTTCTTTCCTTAACTTTCCTTTTCTTGCCCTTTCCTTGCCTTTTCTTTCATTTTCTTGCCATATCTTTCCTTTTCTTGCCTTTTCTTGCCATATCTTGCCTTTTCTTTTCTTTTCTTGCCTTTTCTTGACTTATCTATCCTTTTCTTGCCTTTTCATGCCTTATCTTGCCTCTTTCATTCCTTGTCTTCCCTCTTCTTACCTTATCTAGCCATTTCTTGCCTTTTCATGCCTTTTCTTGCCTTATCTTTCCATTTCTTTCCTTTTTTTCCTTTTCTTGCCTTTTTCTTGCCTTTTCTGACCTTATCTTGCCCTTTTCTTGCCTTTTCTGACCTTATCATGCCTTTTCTTTCCCTTTCTTGCCTTTTCTTGCTTATTCCATGCCTTTTCCTTGCCTTTTCCTGCATTTTCTTGCCTTATCTTTCCTTTTTTTGCCTTTTCTTGCCTTTTCTCGCCTTTTCTTTCCTTTTTTTGCCTTTTCTCGCCTTTTCTTGCCTTTTCGTGCCTTTTTCGTGCCCTATCTTTCCTTTTCTTGCCTTTTCATGCCTTTTCATGCCTTTTCATTCCTTTTCTTATCTTTTTCTTGCCTTATCTTGCCTTATCTTTCCTTTTCTTTCATTTTCTTGCCTTATCTTGCCTTTTCCTTGCGTTCTCTTGCTTTATCTTGCCTTTTCTTGCCTTTTCCTTGCATTTTCTCACCTTTTCATGCCTTTTCATGCCTTTTCTTGCCTTTTCATGCTTTATCCTTCCCTTTCTCTCTTTTTCTTGCCTTTTCTTACCTTTTCTGGCCTTTTAATGCATGTTCCTTGCCTTTTCTTGCCTTATCTTTCCTTTTTTTGGCTTTTCTTGCCTTTTATGACTTTATCTTGCCTTTTTCTTGCTTTTTCTTGACTTTTTATGCCTTTTCCATGCCTTTTCTTTCCCTTTCTTACCTTTTCTTGCTTATTCTTTGCCTTTTCTTGCCTTTTCCTTGCCTTTTCCTCCATGATCTTGCCTTTTCTTTCCTTATCTTTCCTTTTCTAGCCTTTTCTTGCCTTATCCTGCCTTTTCTTGAATTTTCTTTCCTTTTCTCGCCTTTTCTTTCCTTTTCTTGCCTTTTCTTGCCTTTTCTTTCCTTTTCTTTCCTTTTCTTGCCTTTTTTTGCCTTTTTCTTGCCTTATATTTCCTTTTCTTGCCTTATCTTTCCTTTTCTTGCCTTTTTTTTCCTTTTTCTTGCCTTATCTTTCCTTTTCTTTCCTTTTCTTTCCTTTTCCTTGCCTTTTCTTTCCTAATCTTTCAGTTTCTTGCCTTTTCCTTGCTTTTCTTTCCTTTTCTTTCTTTATCTTGCCTTTTCTTGCCTTATCTTTCCTTTTCTTCCTTTTCATGCCTTTTCATTGCCTTTTCTTGCCTTTTCTTGACTTTTCCTTGCCTTTCCTACATTTTCTTGCCTTCCTTTTCCTTATCTTGCCTTTTCTTGACTTTTCATTACCTTTTCTTGCCTTTTCTTTCCTTATCTTGCCTTTTCTTGCATTTTCTTGCATTTTCTTGACTTATCTGTCCTTTTCTTGTGATGCGAATCACAAAGCAATGGATCAGATTAGCATGGGATCTAGCAGATCTGTAAATGATGTTGTTCAAGTGCCAATTGGAGCTGTTACAAGAGCACGTGCAAAGTGCTTCAAGTCACAACTTAATGGGCTGATTTCCAATATTACATTGGAGAGTTAGGCCCAAGCAAATTTATTAAAGTCCATGGACCAAGAGCCACGAAATTTAGCTGAGTTTATGACCTTAATTCAAGTTCTATAAGGTTCATTCAGCAGCCAAGATCCACAAGAGTGATTCCCTTTGATTTGGGCATTCTATTTAGGAAATAAAATTTTAGCCATGAGTACTGTTTAGGAAATTAGTTCCAACAACTAATGGCTTGTTTGTCACGTTTTGGCCTTCCTAAAAGGCTTAGTTTTGATTCCTTTTTTAGTTTATCTTTTCAGCCAAACTTCTGGCCAATTTAGGAAGTATTTTGATTTGAAATCTCTTTGTAATATTGAGCCTATTTATAGAGGCTTATCCAATGAGAAGAGGCTGAATATTTTGATCAAAAAACATGAGCAAGCCTCTTCCTTGGTTCTACGGAACTTCTCGAACACAGCGGAGCGATTCCGTGGAGCTCACCATTTGTGGCATCAACAACATATCAAGGTTCTTTGTTTCAACTCAAGCAGCGGGTCGCGGTCATAATACCAAGGTTCTTGTTTGGTTGTGAGCATTGGGTCGAGATCCCCTTCACAAACTGATCTAGAACGATCTGGGATTTCAATACTTCGTGGACGGGTCTCGTGCATCATTAACAGGGTTCATATCATCTTGCCTTTTCATGCCTTTTCTTGCCATATCTTGCCTTTTCTTGCCTTATCTTGCCCTTTCATTCCTTATCTTGCCTTTTCTTGCCTTTTCATGCCTTTTCCTTGCCTTTTCTTGCCTTTTGTTTCCTTTTCTTAACTTTTTAGCCTTTTCCTTCCCTTTTCTTTCCTTATCTTGCCTTTTCTTACCTTTTCTTTCCTTATCTTGCCTTTTCTTGCCTTTTCTTACCTTTTCTTGACTTATCTTGCCTTTTCTTGCCTCATCTTTCATTTTCGTTCCTTTTCTTGCCGTTCCTTCCCTTTTCTTTCCATATCAAATTTTATTTCCTTTTCCTTTCCTTTTCTTTCCTTTTCTTGCCTTATCTTGCCTTTTCTTAACTTTTCCTTGCCCTTTCTTTCCTTTTCTTGCCTTTTCATTCTGTTTCATGCTTTATATTTCCTTTTCTTGCATTTTCTTACCTTTTCCATGCCTTTTCTTTCTTTTTCCTTGCCTTTTCTTGCATTTTCTAGCCTAATCTTTCATTTTCTTTCCTTTTCTCGCCTTTCCATGCCTTATCTTACCTTATCTTGCCTTTTCCTTGCCTTTTCTTGCCATTTCGTGCCTTTTCCATGCCTTTTCTTGCCTTTTTCTTGCCTTTTCTAGCCTTTTCTTGCCTTATCTGGCCTTTTCTTGCCTTTTCCTTGCGTTTTCTTTCCTTTTCTTACCTTATCTTGGCTTATCTTGGCTTATCTTTTCTTTTCTTGCCTTTTCATTCCTTTTCCATGCCTTTCGTTGCCTTTTCTTGCATTTTCATGCCTTTTCCTTGCCTTTTCTTTCCTTTTCCTTGCCTTTTCCTTGCCTTTTCTTACCTTTTCTGGCCTTTTCCTTGACTTTTCATGCCTTTTCATGCCTTTTCCATGCCTTTTCTTTCCTTAACTTGCCTTTTCTTGCCTTTTCCTTGCCTTTTCTTTCATTTTCTTGCCTTATCTTTCCTTTTATTGCCTTTGCTTGCCTTTTCTTGCCTTATCTTGCCATTTCTTGACTTATCTATTCTTTTCTTGCCTTTTCATGTCTTTTCTTGCCTTATCTTTCCTTTTCTTTCCATTTTTTTGCCTTTTCTTGCCTTTTCTGACCTTATCTTGCCTTTTCTGACATTATCTTGCCTTTTCTTTCCCTTTCTTGCCTTTTCTTGCTTATTCCTTGCCTTTTCCTGCCTGATCTTGCCTTTTCTTGCCTTATCTTTCCTTTTCTTTCCTTTTCTTCCCTTTTCTTGCCTTTTCTTACCTTTTCTTTCCTTTTCTTTCCCTTTTTTTGCCTTTTCTTGCCTTTCGTGCCTTTTTCTTGCCTTATCTTTCCTTTTCTTGCCTTTTCATGCCTTTTCTTGCCTTTTCATGCCTTTTCTTGCCTTTTCATTCCTTTTCTTGCCTTTTCTTATCTTTTCCTTGCCTTTTCTTGCCTTATCTTTCCTTTTCTTTCCTTTTCTTGCATTTTCCTTCCTAATCTTGCCTTATCTTTCCTTTTCCTTGCCTTTTCAACCCTTTTCTTGCCTTTTCTTTCCTTTTCATTGCCTTTTATTGCCCTATCTTTCCTTTTCTTGCCTTTGTTTGCTTTTTCTGGCCTTTTCTTGCCTTTTCTTGTGTATTCTTGACTTATCTGTCCTTTTCTTGCTTTTTCATGCCTTTTCTTGCCTTACCTTGCCCTTTCTTACCTTATCTTGCCTTTTCTTGCCTTTTCTTTCCTTTTCTATCCTTTTCTTGCCTTATCTTACCTTTTAATGCCTTTTCTTGCCTTTTAATGCCTTTTCTTGACTTTTCCTTGCCTTTTCTTGCCTTATCTTTCCTTTTTTTTCGCTTTTCCTTCCCTTTTCTGACCTTATCTTGCCTTTTTCTTGCCTTTTTATGCCTTTTCCATTCCTTTTCTTTCCCTTTCTTGCCTTTTCTTGCTTATTCTTTGCCTTTTCTTGCCTTTTCCTGCATGATCCTGCCTTTTCTTTCTTTATCCTTCCTTTTCTTTCCTTTTCTTGCCTTTTCTTGCGTTATCCTGCCTTTTCTTACCTTTTCTCGCTTTTTCATTCCTTTTCATTCCTTTTCTTGCCTTTTTATGCCTTTTTCTTACCTTATCTTTCCTTTTCTTGCCTTTTCATGCCTTTTCATTTCTTTTCTTGCCATTTCTTATCTTTTCCTTGCCTTTTCTTGCCTTGTCTTGCCTTATCTTCCCTTATCTTCCCTTTTCTTGCCTTTTCTTGCCTCATCTTGCCTTTTCATGCCTTTTACTTGCCTTTTCTTGCCTTTTCTTGCATTTTCCTTGCCTTTTCTTACCTTTTCTTGCCTTTTCATGCCTTTTCAATGCCTTTTCTTTCCTTAACTTTCCTTTTCTTTCCCTTTCCATGCCTTTTCTTACATTTTCTTGTCTTATCTTTCCTTTTCTTGTATTTCCTGGCCTTTTCTTGCCTTATCTTGCCTCTTCTTTCCCTTTCTTGCCTTTTCTTGACTTATCTGTCCTTTTCTTGCCTTTTCATGCCTTTTCTTGCCTTATCTTGCCTCTTTCATTCCTTATCTTGCCTTTTCTTACCATATCTAGCATTTTCTTGCCTTTTCATGCCTTTTCTTGCCTTATCTTTCCTTTTCTTTCCTTTTCTTGCCTTATCTTGCCTTTTCATTCCTTTTCTTGCCTTTTTCTTGCCTTTTCTTGCCATATCTTATCTTTTTTTGCCTTTTCTTGCCTTTTTCTTGCCTTTTCTGATCTTATCTTGCCTTTTTCTTGCATTTTCTCCCCTTTTTATGCCTCTTCCATGCCTTTTCTTGCCTTTTCTTGCCTTTTCTTGCTTATTCCTTGCCTTTTCCTTGCCTTTTCCTGCCTGATCTTGCCTTTTCTTGCCTTATCTATCCTTTACTTTCCTTTTCTTGCCTGATCTTGTCTTTTCTTGTCTTTTCTTACCTTTTCTAGCCTTTTCTTTCCTTTACTTGCCTTTTCGTTCCTTTTTCTTGCCTTTTCGTTCCTTTCTCTTGCCTTATCTTTCCTTTTCTTGCCTTTTCATGCCTTTTCTTGGCTTTTCATTCCTTTTCTTGTCTTTTCTTATCTTTTCCTTCCCTTTTCTTGCCTTATCTTCTCTTTTCTTTCCTTTTCTTGCATTTTCTTGCCTTATCTTGCCTTATCATGCCTTTTCCTTGCCTTTTCTTGCCTTATCTTGCCATTTCTTTCTTTTTCCTTGCATTTTCTCACATTTTCTTTCCTTTTCCTTGCCTTTTCTTTCCTTTTCTTGCCTTTTCTTTCCTTTTCATTGCATTTTCTTGCCTTATCTTTCCTTTTCTTGCCTTTGCTTCCATTTTCTTGCCTTAACTTGCTTTTTCTTTACTTTTCTTGCCTTTTCTGTCCGTTTCTTGCCTTTTCATGCCTTTTCTTGCGTTATCTAGCCTTGTCATTCCTTTCCTTGCCTTTTCTTACCTTATCTTGCCTTTTCTTGACTTTTCATGCCTTTTCTTGCCTTATCTTTCCCTTTCTTTCCTTTTCTAGCCTTATCTTTCCTTTTCTTACCTTTTCTGGCCTTTTCTTGCCTTTTCTTGCTTTCTCTTGCCTTTTCTTACCTTTTCTGGCCTTTTAATGCCTTTTCGATGCCTTTTCTGACTTTATCTTGCCTTTTTCTTGCTTTTTCTTATCTTTTTATGCCTTTTCCTTGCCTTTTCTTTCCCTTTCTTGCCTTTTCTTGCTTATTCTTTGCCTTTTCTTACCTTTTCCTCCATGATCTTGCCTTTTCATTCCTTATCTTTCCTTTTCTTTCCTTTTCCTGCCTTTTCTTGCCTTATCCTGCCTTTTCTTGCCTTTTCTTGCCTTTTCTTTCATTTTCTTGCCTTTTCTTTCCTTTTCTTGCCTTTTTTTCCTTTTTCTTGCCAAATCTTTCCTTTTCTTGCCTTATCTTTCCTTTTCATGCCTTTTCCTTTGCTTTCCTTTTCTTGCCTATTCTTATCTTTTCCTTGCCTTTTTTTGCCTTATCTTTCCTTATCATTCCTTTTCTTGACTTTTCTATCCTCATCTTGCCTTTTCATGCATTTTCCTTGCCTTTCCTTGCCTTTTCCTTGCCTTTTCTTACCTTTTCTTGCCTTTTCCTTGCCTTTTCATGCCTTTTCCATGCCTTTTCTATCATTAACTTGCCTTTTCTTGCCTTTTCCTTTCCTTTTCTTATATTTTCTTGCCTTATCTTTCCTTTTCTTGCCTTTGCTTGTCTTTTCTTGCCTTATCTGGCCTTTTCTTTCCCTTTCTTGCCTTTTCTTGACTTATCTTTCCTTTTCTTGCCTTTTCATGCCTTTTCTTGCCATATCTTGCCTCTTTCATTCCTTATCTTGCCATTTCTTGCCTTATCTAGCCTTTTCTTGCCTTTTCTTGCCTTATCTTGCCTTTTCTTACCTTTTCATGCCTTTTCTTGTATTTTTATGCCTTTTTTCTTGCCTTATCTTTCCTTGTTTTTTATTTTCTTGCCTTTTTCTTGCCTTTTCTGACATTATCTTGCCTTTTTCTTGCCTTTTCTTCCCTTTTTATGCCTCTTCCATGCCTTTTCTTGCCTATTCTTTCCCTTTCTTGCCTTTTCTTGCTTATTCCTTGCCTTTTCCTTGCCTTTTCTGGCCTGATCTTGCCTTTTCTTGCCTTATCTTTCCTTATCTTTCCTTTTCTTGCCTTTTCTTTCCTTTTCTTACCTTTTCTTACCTCTTCTTTCCTTTTCTTTCCTTTTCTTGCCTTTTCTTGCCTTATCTATCCTTTTCTTGCCTTTTCTTGCCATTTCTTTCCTTTTCTTGCCTTTTCTTACCTTTTCATTCCTTTTCTTGGCTTTTCTTATCTTTTCCTTGCCTTTTCTTGCCTTATCTTTCCTTTTCTTTCCCTTTCTTTCATTTTCTTACCTTATCTTGCCTCTTTCATTCCTTATCTTGCCTTTTCTTACCTTAGCTAGCCTTTTCTTGCCTTTTCTTGCCTTATCTTTCCTTTTCTTTCCTTTTCTTGCCTTATCTTGCCTTATCTTACCTTTTCATGCATTTTCTTGCCTTTTCTTGCATTTTTATGCGTTTTCTTGCCTTTTTCTTACCATTTCTTGCCTTATCTTTGCTTAGCTTTCCTTTTTTTGCCTTTTCATTCCTTTTCCATTCCTTTTATTGCCTTATCTTGCCTTTTCATGCCATTTCCTTGCCTTTTCTTTCCTTTTTCTTGCCTTTTCTTGCCTTTTCTTTCCCTTTCCTTACCTTTTCATGCCTTTTCATGCCTTTACCATGCCTTTTCTTTCCTTAACTTTCCTTTTCTTGCCCTTTCCTTGCCTTTTCTTTCATTTTCTTGCCATATCTTTCCTTTTCTTGCCTTTTCTTGCCATATCTTGCCTTTTCTTTTCTTTTCTTGCCTTTTCTTGACTTATCTATCCTTTTCTTGCCTTTTCATGCCTTATCTTGCCTCTTTCATTCCTTGTCTTCCCTCTTCTTACCTTATCTAGCCATTTCTTGCCTTTTCATGCCTTTTCTTGCCTTATCTTTCCATTTCTTTCCTTTTTTTCCTTTTCTTGCCTTTTTCTTGCCTTTTCTGACCTTATCTTGCCCTTTTCTTGCCTTTTCTGACCTTATCATGCCTTTTCTTTCCCTTTCTTGCCTTTTCTTGCTTATTCCATGCCTTTTCCTTGCCTTTTCCTGCATTTTCTTGCCTTATCTTTCCTTTTTTTGCCTTTTCTTGCCTTTTCTCGCCTTTTCTTTCCTTTTTTTGCCTTTTCTCGCCTTTTCTTGCCTTTTCGTGCCTTTTTCGTGCCCTATCTTTCCTTTTCTTGCCTTTTCATGCCTTTTCATGCCTTTTCATTCCTTTTCTTATCTTTTTCTTGCCTTATCTTGCCTTATCTTTCCTTTTCTTTCATTTTCTTGCCTTATCTTGCCTTTTCCTTGCGTTCTCTTGCTTTATCTTGCCTTTTCTTGCCTTTTCCTTGCATTTTCTCACCTTTTCATGCCTTTTCATGCCTTTTCTTGCCTTTTCATGCTTTATCCTTCCCTTTCTCTCTTTTTCTTGCCTTTTCTTACCTTTTCTGGCCTTTTAATGCATGTTCCTTGCCTTTTCTTGCCTTATCTTTCCTTTTTTTGGCTTTTCTTGCCTTTTATGACTTTATCTTGCCTTTTTCTTGCTTTTTCTTGACTTTTTATGCCTTTTCCATGCCTTTTCTTTCCCTTTCTTACCTATTCTTGCTTATTCTTTGCCTTTTCTTGCCTTTTCCTTGCCTTTTCCTCCATGATCTTGCCTTTTCTTTCCTTATCTTTCCTTTTCTAGCCTTTTCTTGCCTTATCCTGCCTTTTCTTGAATTTTCTTTCCTTTTCTCGCCTTTTCTTTCCTTTTCTTGCCTTTTCTTGCCTTTTCTTTCCTTTTCTTTCCTTTTCTTGCCTTTTTTTGCCTTTTTCTTGCCTTATATTTCCTTTTCTTGCCTTATCTTTCCTTTTCTTGCCTTTTTTTTCCTTTTTCTTGCCTTATCTTTCCTTTTCTTGCCTTTTCTTTCCTTTTCATGCCTTTTCTTTCCTTTTCTTGCCTTTTCTTATATTTTCCTTGCCTTTTCTTGCCTTATGTTGCCTTATCATTCCTTTACTTTCCTTTTCTTGACTTTTCTATCCTCATCTTGCCTTTTCATGAATTTTCCTTGCCTTTTTTTGCCTTTACTTGCCTTTTCCTTGCCTTTTCTTACCTTTTCTTGCCTTTTCCTTGCCTTTTCATGCCTTTTCCATGCCTTTTCTTTCCTTAACTTGCCTTTTCTTCCCTTTTCCTTGCCTTTTCTTACATTTTCTTGCCTTATCTTTCCTTTTCTTGCCTTTGCTTGCCTTTTCTTGCCTTATTTTGCATTTTCATGCCTTTTCTTACCTTTTCATTCCTTTTCTTATCTTTTCCTTGCCTTTTCTTGCCTTATCTTTCCTTTTCTTGCATTTTCTTGCCTTATCTTGCCTTTTCCTTGCCTTTTCTTGCTTTATCTTGACTTTTCTTTGCATTTTCTCACCTTTTCATGCCTTTTCATGCCTTTTCTTGCCTTGTCATGCCTTATCCTTCCATTTCTTTCCTTTTCTTGCCTTTTCTTACCTTTTCTGGCCTTTTAATGCATTTTCCTTGTTTTATCTTCCCTTTTTTGGCTTTTCTTGCCTTTTCCTTGCCTTTTATGACTTATCTGTCCTTTTCTTGCCTTTTCTTGCCATATCTTGCCGTTTCTTGCCTTATCTTGCCCTTTCATTCATTATCTTGCCTTTTCTTACCTAATCTTGCCTTTTCTTGCATTTTCTTGCCTTTTCTTTCCTTGTCATGCCTTTTCCTTGCCTTTTATGACTTTATCTTGCCTTTTCCTTGCCTTTTCTATCCTTTTCTTGCCTTTTCCATGCCTTTTCTTTCCCTTTCTTGCCTTTTCTTGCTTATTCTTTGCCTTTTCTTTGCCTTTTCCTCCATGATCTTTCCTTTTCTTGCCTTTTCTTGCCTTATCCTACCTTTTCTTGCCTTTTCTTTCCTGTTCTCGCCTTTTCTTTCCTTTTCTTGCCTTTTCTTGCCTTTTTTTGCCTTTTTCTTGCCTTTTCTTTCCTTTTCTTGCCTTTTCTTTCCTTTTCATTCCTTTTCTTGCCTTTTCTTTCCTTTTCTTGCCTTTTCTTATATTTTCCTTGCCTTTTCTTGCCTGATCTTGCCTTATCATTCCTTTACTTTCCTTTTCTTGACTTTTCTATCCTCATCTTGCCTTTTCATGAATTTTCCTTGCATTTTTTTGCCTTTTCTTGCTTTTTCCTTGCCTTTTCATGCCTTTTCCATGCCTTTTCTTTCCTTAACTTTCCTTTTCTTGCCTTTTCTTACATTTTCTTGCCTTATCTTTCCTTTTCTTGCCTTTGCTTGCCTTTTCTTGCCTTATTTTGCCTTTTCATGCCTTTTCTTGCCTTACCTTGCCTCTTTCATTCCTTATCTTGCCTTTTCTTACCTTATCTACCTTTTTCTTGCCTTTTCTTGCCTTATCTTTCCTTTTCTTGCCTTATCTTGCCTTTTCTTACCTTTTTATGTCTTTTATTGCCTTTTCTTGCATTTTTATGCCTTTTTTCTTGCCCTATCTTTCCTTATCTTGCCTTTTCTGCCCTTTTTATGCCGCTTCCATGCCTTTTCTTGCATTTTCTTTCCCTTTCTTGCTTATTCCTTGCCTTTTCCTTGCCTTTTCCGGCCTGATCTTGCCTTTTTCGGCCTGATCTTGCCTTTTTGTGCCTTTTTCTTGCCTTATCTTTCCTTTTCTTGCCTTTTCTTATCTTTTCCTTGCCTTATCTTTCATTTTCTTTCCTTTTCTTTCATTTTCTTACCTTATCTTGCCTCTTTCATTCCTTATCTTGTCTTTTCTTACCTTATCTAGCCTTTTCTTGCCTTTTCATGCCTTTTCTTGCCTTATCTTTCCTTTTCTTTCTTTTTCTTGCCTTATCTTACCTTTTCTTACCTTTTCATGCATTTTCTTGCCTTTTCTTGCATTTTTATGCCTTTTCTTGCCTTTTCATGCCTTTTCTTGCCTTATCTTTCCTTTTCTTTCTTTTTCTTGCCTTATCTTGCCTTTTCTTACCTTTTCATGCATTTTCTTGCCTTTTCTTGCATTTTTATGCCTTTTCTTGCCTTATCTTCCTTTTTTTGCCTTTTCTTTCATTTTCTTCCCTTTTTATGCGTCTTCCATGCCTTTTCTTGCCTTTTCTTTCCTATTCATGCCTTTTCTTGCTTATTCCTATCCTTTTCCTGCCTAATCTTGCCTTTTCTTGCCTTATCTTTCCCTTTCTTGCCTTTTCTTGCCTTATCTTGCATTTTCTTGCATTTTCTTACCTTTTCTCGCCTTTTCTTTCCCTTTCTTGCCTTTTCTAGCCTTTTTTTGCCTTTTTCTTGCCTTATCTTTCCTTTTCTTGCCTTTTCTTTCCTTTTCTTGCCTTTTCTTATATTTTCCTTGCCTTTTCTTGCCTTATCTTGCCTTATTATTCCTTTACTTTCCTTTTCTTGACTTTTCTATCCTCATCTTGCCTTTTCATGAATTTTCCTTGCATTTTTTTGCCTTTTCTTGCCTTTTCCTTGCCTTTTCTTACCTTTTCTTGCCTTTTCCTTGCCTTTTCATGCCTTTTCCATGCCTTTTCTTTCCTTAACTTGCCTTTTCTTGCCTTTTCTTACATTTTCTTGCCTTATCTTTCCTTTTCTTGCCTTTGCTTGCCTTTTCTTGCCTTATTTTGCCTTTTCATGCCTTTTCTTGCCTTATCTTGCCTTATCTTGCCTCTTTCATTCGTTATCTTGCCTTTTTTTACCTTATCTACCCTTTTCTTGCCTTTTCTTATCTTATCTTTCCTTTTCTTGCCTTATCTTGCCTTTTCTTAAATTTTTATGTCTTTTCTTGCCTTTTCTTGCATTTTTATGCCTTTTTTCTTGCCTTATCTTTTCTTATCTTGCCTTTTTCTTGGCTTTTCTTCCCCTTTTATGCCACTTCCATGCCTTTTCTTGCCTTTTCTTTCCCTTTCTTGCTTATTCCTTGCCTTTTCCTTGCCTTTTCTTGCCTGATCTTTCCTTTTCTTGCCTTATTTTACCTTTTTGTGCCTTTTTCTTCCTTATCTTTCATTTTCTTGCCTTTTCTTATCTTTTCTTTCCTTTTCTTGCCTTTTCATTCCTTTTCTTGCCTTTTCTTATCTTTTCCTTGCCTTATCTTTCATTTTCTTTCCTTTTCTTTCATTTTCTTACCTTATCTTGCCTCTTTCATTCCTTATCTTGTCTTTTCTTACCTTATCTAGCCTTTTCTTGCCTTTTCAGGCCTTTTCTTGCCTTATCTTTCCTTTTCTTTCCTTTTCTTGCCTTATCTTGCCTTTTCTTACCTTTTCATGCATTTTCTTGCCTTTTCTTGCATTTTTATGCCTTTTCTTGCCATTTTCTAACCATTTCTTGCCTTATCTTTCCTTATCTTTCCTTTTTTTGCCTTTTCTTTCATTTTCTTCCCTTTTTATGCGTCTTCCATGCCTTATCTTTCCTTTTCTTTCCTTTTCTTGCCTTTTCTTGTCTTATCTTGCCTTTTCTTACCTTTTCTTGCCTTTTCTATCCTTTTCTTGCCTTTTCTTGCCTTATCTTTTATTTTCTTGCCTTTTCATTCCTTTTCTTGCTTTTTCTTATCTTTTCCTTTCCTTTTCTTGCCTTATCTTTCCTTATCTTTCCTTTTCTTGCCTTTTCTTGCCTTATCCTACCTTTTCTTGCCTTTTCTTTCCTATTTTTGCCTTTTCTTTCCTTTTCTTGCCTTTTCTTGTCTTTTTTTGCCTTTTTCTTGCCTTTTCTTTCCTTTTCTTTCCTTTTCTTATCTTTTCCTTGCCTTTTCTTGCCTTATCTTGCCTTATCATTCCTTTACTTTCCTTTTCTTGACTTTTCTATCCTCATCTTGCCTTTTCATGAATTTTCCTTGCATTTTTTTTGCCTTTTCTTGCCTTTTCCTTGCCTTTTCTTACCTTTTCTTGCCTTTTCCTTGCCTTTTCTTACCTTTTCTTGCCTTTTCCTTGCCTTTTCATGCCTTTTCCATGCCTTTTCTTTCCTTAACTTTCCTTTTCTTGCCTTTTCTTACATTTTCTTGCCTTATCTTTCCTTTTCTTGCCTTTGCTTGCCTTTTCTTGCCTTATTTTACCTTTTCATGCCTTTTCTTGCCTTACCTTACCTCTTTCATTCCTTATCTTGCCTTTTCTTACCTTATCTACCCTTTTCTTGCCATTTCTTGCCTTATCTTTCCTTTTCTTGCCATATCTTGCCTTTTCTTACCTTTGTATGTCTTTTCTTACCTTTTCTTGCATTTTTACGCCTTTTTTCTTGCCTTATCTTTCCTTATCTTGCCTTTTTCTTGCCTTTTCTGCCCTTTTTATGACGCTTCCATGCCTTTTCTTGCCTTTTCTTTCCCTTTCTTGCTTATTCCTTGCCTTTTCCTTGCCTTTTCTAGCCTGATCTTGCCTTTTCCGGCCTGATCTTACCTTTTTGTGCCTTTTTCTTGCCTTTTCTTGCCTTTTCTTATCTTTTCCTTGCCTTATCTTTCATTTTCTTTCCTTTTCTTTCATTTTCTTACCTTATCTTGCCTCTTTCATTCCTTATCTTGTCTTTTCTTACCTTATCTAGCCTTTTCATGCCTTTTCATGCCTTTTCTTGCCTTATCTTTCCTTTTCTTTCTTTTTCTTGCCTTATCTTGCCTTTTCTTACCTTTTCATGCATTTTCTTGCCTTTTCTTGCATTTTTATGCCTTTTCTTGCCTTATCTTTCCTTTTTTTGCCTTTTCTTTCATTTTCTTCCCTTTTTATGCGTCTTCCATGCATTTTCTTGCCTTTTCTTTCCCATTCATGCCTTTTCTTGCTTATTCCTATCCTTTTCCTGCCTAATCTTGCCTTTTCTTGCCTTATCTTTCCTTTTCTTGCCTTTTCTTGCCTTATCTTGCCTTTTCTTGCCTTTTCTTACCTTTTCTCGCCTTTTCTTTCCTTTTCTTGCCTTTTCTAGCCTTTTTTTGCCTTTTTCTTGCCTTATCTTTCCTTTTCTTGCCTTTTCTTTCCTTTTCATGCCTTTTCTTTCCTTTTCTTGCCTTTTCTTATATTTTCCTTGCCTTTTCTTGCCTTATCTTGCCTTATCATTCCTTTACTTTACTTTCCTTTTCTTGACTTTTCTATCCTCATCTTGCCTTTTCATGTATTTTCCTTGCATTTTTTTGCCTTTTCTTGCCTTTTCCTTGCCTTTTCTTACCTTTTCTTGCTTTTTCCTTGCCTTTTCATGCCTTTTCCATGCCTTTTCTTTCCTTAACTTGCCTTTTCTTGCCTTTTCTTACATTTTCTTGCCTTATCTTTCCTTTTCTTGCCTTTGCTTGCCTTTTCTTGCCTTATTTTGCCTTTTCATGCCTTTTCTTGCCTTATCTTGCCTCTTTCATTCCTTATCTTGCCTTTTTTTACCTTATCTACCCTTTTCTTGCCTTTTCTTTCCCTTTCTTGCTTATTCCTTGCCTTTTCCTTGCCTTTTCCGGCCTGATCTTGCCTTTTCTTGCCTTATTTTACCTTTTTGTGCCTTTTTCTTGCCTTATCTTTCCTTTTCTTGCCTTTTCTTTCCTTTTCTTGCCTTTTCATTCCTTTTCTTGCCTTTTCTTATCTTTTCCTTGCCTTATCTTTCATTTTCTTTCATTTTCTTACCTTATCTTGCCTCTTTCATTCCTTATCTTGTCTTTTCTTACCTTATCTAGCCTTTTCATGCATTTTCATGCCTTTTCTTGCCTTTTCTTTCCTTTTCTTGCCTTATCTTGCCTTTTCTTACCTTTTCATGCATTTTCTTGCCTTTTCTTGCATTTTTATGCCTTTTCTTGCCATTTTCTTTCCATTTCTTGCCTTATCTTTCCTTATCTTTTCTTTTTTTGCCTTTTCTTTCATTTTATTCCCTTTTATGCATCTTCCATGCCTTTTCTTGCCTATTCTTTCCCATTCATGCCTTTTCTTGCTTATTCCTATCCTTTTCCTGCCTAATCTTGCCTTTTCTTGCCTTATCTTTCCTTTTCTTTCCTTTTCTTGCCTTATCTTACCTTTTCTTGCCTTCTCTTACCTTTTCTCGCCTTTTCTTTCCTTTTCTTGCCTTATCTTTTATTTTCTTGCCTTTTCATTCCTTTTCTTGCTTTTTCTTATCTTTTCCTTTCCTTTTCTTGCCTTATCTTTCCTTTTCTTTCCTTTTCTTGCAATTTCTTGCCTTATCATGCCTTTTCGTTTCCCTTTCTTGCCTTTTCGTTGCATTTTCTCACCTTTTCTTGCCTTTTCCTTGCCTTTTCTTTTCTTTTCTTGCCTTTTCTTTCCTTTTCTTTGCCTTTTCTTGTCTTATCTTTCCTTTTCTTGCCTTTGCTTGCATTTTCTTGCCTTATCTTGCCTTTTCTTTTCTTTTCTTTCCTTTTCTTGACTTATCTGTCCTTTTCTTGCCTTTTCTTACCTTATCTTCCGTTTTCTTGCATTTTCATGCCTTTTCTTGCCTTATCTTTCCTTTTCTTTCCTTATCTTACCTTTTCATGCCTTATCCTTGCCTTATCTTGCCTTTTCTTTCCTTTTCCTTGCCTTTTCTTACCTTTTCTTACCTTTTCCTTGCCTTTTCGTGCCTTTTCCATGCCTTTTCTTTCCTTAACTTTCCTTTTCTTGCCTTTTCTTTCATTTTCTTTCCTTATCTTGCCTTATCTTGCCTTACCATTCATTTTCTTTTATTTCTTGCATTTCCTTCCCTTTTCTTGCCCTATCTTGCCTTATCTTGCCTTTTCTTGCCTTTTCTTTCATTTTCCTTGCCTTTTCTTTCCTTTTCTTGCCTTATCTTGCCTTTTCTTTCAATTTCCTGGCCTTTTCTTTCATTTTCCTTATCTTATCTTTCCTTTTCTTGCCTTTTCTTGCCTTTTCCATGCCTTTTCTTGCCTTTTCCTGCCTTTTCCTTGCCTTATCTTTGCTTTTCCTTGCCTTTTCTTCCCTTACCTTGCCTTATCTTTCTTTTTCTTTCCTTTTCATTCCTTTTCTTGCCTTATCTTGCCTTTTCTTACCTTTTCATTCCTTTTCTTGCCTTACCTTGCCTTTTCTTGTCTTATCTTGCGTTATCTTTCATTTTCTTTCCTTTTCTTGCCTTTTCTTACCTTTTCATGCCTTTTCTTACCTTTTCTTTCCTTTTCCTTGCCTTTTCATGCCTTTTTTTGCCTTTTCTTACATTATCATGCCCTTTTCTTGCTTTTTCTTGCCTTTTCTTACCTTTTGATGCCTTTTCTTGCTTTTTATGGCTTTTCTTGCCTCTTCCTTGGCTTTTCTTGCCTTATCTTTCTTTTTTGCCTTTTCCTTGCCTTTTCTGACCTTCTCTTGCCTTTTTCTTGCCTTTTATTGCCTTTTCCATGCCTTTTTTTGAATTTTTCTTGCTTATTCCTTGCCTTTTCTTGCCTTTTCCTGCATGATCTTGCCATTTCTTTCCTTATCTTTCCTTTTCTTTCTTTTTCTTGCCTTTTCTTGTATTTTCTTGCCTTTTCTTACCGTTTCTCAACTTTTCTTGCCTTTTCTTGAATTATGTGCCTTTTTCTTGTCTTACCTTTCCTTTTCTTGCCTTTACTTGCCTTTTCACGCCTTTTCATGTCTTTTCCTTGCCTTTTCTTGCCTTATCTTTCATTTTTCTTTCCGTTTCTTCCCTTTTCTTGCCTTATCTTGCATTTTTATGCCATTTCCTTGCCTTTTCTTGCCTTATCTTGCCTTTTCCTTGCCTGTTTTTTACCTTTTCTTGCCTTTTCCTTGCCTTTTCATGCCTTTTCCATGCATTTTCTTTCCTCAACTTGCTTTTTCTTGCCTTTTCCTTGCCTGTTCTTTCATTTTCTTGCCTTATCTTGCCTATTCTTGCCTTACCTTTCATTTTCTTTTCTTTTCTTGCCTTTCCTTCCCTTTTGTTGCCAAATTTTACCTTATCTTGCCTTATCTTGCCTTTTCTTTTATTTTCCTTTCCTTTTCTTTCCTTATATTACCTTTTCTTGCCTTTTCCTGGCCCTTTCTTCCCTTTTCTTGCATTTTCATGCCTTATCTTTCCTTTTCTTGCCTTTTCCATGTCCTTTCTTGCCTTTTCCTTGCCTTTTCTTACCATATCTTGCTTTTTCTTGCCTTATCTTACCTTTCCTTGCCTTTTCTTGCCTTACCTTGCCTTTTCTTGCCTTATCTTGCATTATCATTCTTTTTCTTTCCTTTCATTCCTTTTCTTGCCTTATATAGCCTTTTCTTAAATTTTCATGCCTTTTCTTGCCTTTTTATGCCTTTTCTTGACTTATCTTGCCTTTTCCTTGCCTTTTCTTACTTTATCTTGCCTTTTCTTGCCTTTTCCTTGCATTTTCTCACCTTTTCATGCCTTTTCATGCCTTTTCTTGCCTTTTCATGCCATATCCTTCCCTTTCTTGCCTTTTCTTGCCTTTTCTTACCTTTTCTGGCCTTTTAATGCATTTTCCTTTCCTTTTCTTGCCTTATCTTTCCTTTATTTGGCTTTTCTTGCCTTTTCCTTGCCTTTTATGACTTTATCTTGCCTTTTTCTTATCTTTTTATGCCTTTTCCATGCCTTTTCTTTCCCTTTCTTGCCTTTTCTTGCTTATTCTTTTCCTTTTCTTGCCTTTTCCTTGCCTTTTCCTCCATGATCTTGCCATTTCTTTCCTTATCTTTCCTTTTCTTGCCTTTTCTTTCCTTTTCTCGCCTTTTCTTGCCTTTTCTTTCCTTTTCTTGCCTTTTTTTGCCTTTTTCTTGCAGTATCTTTCCTTTTCTTGCCTTTTCTTTCCTTTTCATGCCTTTTCTTGACTTTTCTATCCTCATCTTGCCTTTTCATGAATTTTCCTTGCATTTTTTTTCCTTTTCTTGCCTTTTCCTTGCCTTTTCTTACCTTTTCTTGCCTTTTCCTTGCCTTTTCATGCCTTTTCCATGCCTTTTCTTTCCTTAACTTGCCTTTTCTTGCCTTTTCATTGCCTTTTCTTACATTTTCTAGCCTTATCTTTCCTTTTCTTGCCTTTACTTGCCTTTTCTTGCCTTATTTTGCATTTTCATGTCTTTTCTTGCCTTTTCATTCCTTTTCTTATCTTTTCCTTGCCTTTTCTTGCCTTATCTTTCCTTTTCTTGCATTTTCTTGCCTTATCTTGCCTTATCTTACCTTTTCCTTGCATTTTCTTGCTTTATCTTGCCTTTTCTTTGCATTTTCTCACCTTTTCATGCCTTTTCATACCTTTTCTTTCCTTTTCATGCCTTATCCTTCCATTTCTTTCCTTTTCTTTCCTTTTCTTACCTTTTCTGGCCTTTTAATGCATTTTCCTTGGCTTTTCTTGCCTTATCTTTCCTTTTTTTGGCTTTTCTTGCCTTTTCCTTGCCTTTTATGACTTTATCTTGCTTTTTCTTATCTTTTTATGCCTTTTCCGTGCCTTTTCTTTCCCTTTCTTGCCTTTTCTTGCTTATTTTTTGGCTTTTCTTTCCTTTTCCTTGCCTTTTCCTCCATGATCTTGCCTTTTCTTTCCTTATCTTTCCTTTTCTTGCCTTATCCTGCCTTTTCTTGCCTTTTTTTTCCTTTTCTCGCCTTTTCTTTCCTTTTCTTGCCTTTTCTTGCCTTATCTTTCCTTTTCCTTGCCTTATCTTTCCTTTTCTTGCCTTTTCTTTCCTTTTCATGCCTTTTCTTGCCTTTTCTTTCCTTTTCTTGCCTTTTCTTATATTTTCCTTGCCTTTTCTTGCCTTATCATTCCTTTACTTTCCTTTTCTTGACTTTTCTATCCTCATCTTGCCTATTCATGAATTTTCCTTGCATTGTTTTGCCTTTTCTTCCCTTTTCCTTGCCTTTTCTTACCTTTTACTTGCCTTTTCATGCCTTTTCTTGCCTTTTCTTACATTTTCTTGCCTTATCTTTCCTTTTCTTGCCTTTGCTTGCATTTTTATGTCTTTTCTTGCCTTTTCTTGCATTTTTATGCCTTTTTTCTTGCCTTATCTTTCCTTATCTTGCCTTTTCTTCCCTTTTTATGCCGCTTCCATGCCTTTTCTTGCCTTTTCTTTCCCTTTCTTGCTTAATCCTTGCCTTTTCCTTGCCTTTTCTGGCCTGATCTTGCCTTTTCTTACCTTATCTTGCCTTTTTGTGCCTTTTTTTTGCCTTATCTTTCCTTTTCTTGCCTTTTCTTTCCTTTTCTTGCCTTTTCATTCCTTTTCTTGCCTTTTCTTATCTTTTCCTTGCCTGATCTTTCATTTTCTTTCCTTTTCTTTCATTTTCTTACCTTATCTTGCCTCTTTCATTCCTTATCTTATCTTTTCTTACCTTATCTAGCCTTTTCTTGCCTTTTCATGCCTTTTATTGCCTTATCTTTCCTTTTCTTTCCTTTTCTTGCCTTATCTTGCCTTTCCTTACCTTTTCATGCATTTTCTTGCCTTTTCTTACATTTTTATGCCTTTTCTTGCCATTTTCTTACCTTTTCTTGCCTTATCTTTCCTTTTTTTTGCCTTTTCTTTCATTTTCTTCCTTTTTTATGCCTCTTCCATGCCTTTTCTTGCCTTTTCTTTCCCATTCATGCCTTTTTTTGCTTATTCCTATCCTTTTTCTGCCTAATCTTGCCTTTTCTTGCCTTATCTTTCCTTTTCTTTCCTTTTCTTGCCCTTTCTTGCCTTATCTTGCCTTTTCTTGCCTTTTCTTACCTTTTCTCGCCTTTTCTTTCCTTTTCTTGCCTTTTCTTGCCTTATCTTTTATTTTCTTGCCTTTTCATTCCTTTTCATGCTTTTTCTTGTCTTTTCCTTTCCTTTTCTTGCATTATCTTTCCTTTTCTTTCCTTTTCTTTCTTTTTCTTGCGATTTCTTGCCTTATCATGCCTTTTCCTTTCCTTTTCTTGCCTTTTCGTTCCATTTTCTCACCTTTTCTTGCCTTTTCCTTGCCTTTTCTTTCCTTTTCTTGCCTTTTCTTTCCTTTTCTTTGCCTTTTCTTGCCTTTTCTTTCCTTTTCTTGCCTTCGCTTGCATTTTCTTGCCTTATCTTGCCTTTTCTTTCCTTTTCTTGCCTTATATGTCCTTTTCTTGCCTTTTCTTACCTTATCTTCCATTTTCTTTCCTTTTCATGCCTTTTCTTGCCTTATCTTTCCTTTTCTTTCCTTTTTTTCCTTATCTTTCCTTATCTTACCTTTTCACGCCTTTTCTTGCTTTTTATTGCCTTTTATTGCCTTTTCCTTGCCTTTTCTGACCTTATCTTGCCTTTTTCTTGCCTTTTCCATGCCTTTTCTTTCCATTTCTTGCCTTTTCTTGCTTATTCTTTGCCTTTTCTGACCTTATCTTTCCTTTTCTTTCCTTTTCTTGCCTTTTCTTGCCTTTTCTGACCTTATCTTGCCTTTTTATTGCCTTTTATTGCCTTTTCCTTGCCTTTTCTGACCTTATCTTGCCTTTTTCTTGCATTTTCTTGCCTTTTCCATGCATTTTCTTTCCTTTTCTTGCCTTTTCTTATCTTTTCCTTGCCTTTTCTTGCCTTATCTTGCCTTATGTTTCCTTTTCTTTCCTTTTCTTGCCTTTTCTTTCCTCATCTTGCCTTTTCATGCCTTTTCCTTGCCTTTTCTTGCCTTATCTTTCCTTTTTTGGCTTTTCTTGCCTTTTCCTTGCCTTTTATGACTTTATCTTGCCTTTTTCTTGCTTTTTCTTATTTTTTATGCCTTTTCCATGCCTTTTCTTTCCCTTTCTTGCCTTTTCTTGCTTATTCTTTGCCTTTTCTTTCCTTTTCCTTTCCTTTTCCTCCATGATCTTGCCCTTTCTTTTCTTAACTTTCCTTTTCCTGCCTTTTCTTGCCTTATCCTTTCTTTTCTTGACTTTTCTTTCCTTTTCTCGCCTTTTCTTTCCTTTTCTTGCCTTTTCTTACCTTTTTTTGGCCTTTTTCTTGCCTTATCTTTCCTTTTCTTGCCTTTTCTTTCCTTCTCTTGCCTTTTCTTATATTTTCCTTGCCTTTTCTTGCCTTATCTTGCCTTATCATTCCTTTACTTTCCTTTTCTTAACTTTTTTATCCTCATCTTGCCTATTCATGAATTTTCCTTGCATTTTTTTGCCTTTTCTTGCCTTTTCCTTGCCTTTTCTTACCTTTTCTTGCCTTTTCCTTGCCTTTTCTTACCTTTTCTTGCCTTTTCCTTGCCTTTTCTTACATTTTCTTGCCTTATCTTTCCTTTTCATGCCTTTTCTTGCCTTTTCTTGCCTTATTTTTCCTTTTCATGCCTTTTCTTGCCTTATCTTGCCTCTTTCATTCCTTATCTTGCCTTTTCTTACCTTATCTACCCTTTTCTTGCCTTTTCTAGCCTTATCTTTCCTTTTCTTGCCTTATCTTGCCTTTTCTTACCTTTTTATGTCTTTTCTTGCCTTTTCTTGCATTTTTATGCCTTTTTTCTTGCCTTATCTTTCCTTATCTTGCCTTTTTCTTGCCTTTTCTTCCCTTTTTATGCCGGTTCCATGCCTTTTCTTGCCTTTTCTTTCCCTTTCTTGCTTAATCCTTGCCTTTTCCTTGCCTTTTCTGGCCTGATCTTGCCTTTTCTTGCCTTATCTTGCCTTTTTGTGCCTTTTTCTTGCCTTATCTTTCCTTTTCTTCCCTTTTCTTTCCTTTTCTTGCCTTTTCTTATCTTTTCCTTGCCTTATCTTTCATTTTCTTTCCTTTTCTTTCATTTTCTTACCTTATCTTGCCTCTTTCATTCCTTATTTTATCTTTTCTTACCTTATCTAGCCTTTTCTTGCATTTTCATGCCTTTTATTGCCTTATCTTTCCTTTTCTTTCCTTTTCTTGCCTTATCTTGCCTTTTCTTACCTTTTCATGCTTTTTCTTGCCTTTTCTTACATTTTTATGCCTTTTCTTGCCATTTTCTTACCTTTTCTTTCCTTATCTTTCCTTATCTTTCCTTTTTTTGAGGCAAGGTAAAGGTAAGAAAAGGAAAGAGAAGGCAAGATAAGGTAAGATAAGGCAAGATAGGGTAAGAAAACAAATGAAAATGAAAATGAAAGATGAGGCAAGAAAATGCAAGATAAGGCAAGAAAATGAAAAAAAAAGCATGGAAACAACAAGAAAAAGCAAGATAGGGAAAGAAAAGGCAAGATTAGGCAAGATAAGGTAAGTAAAGGGAAGGAAAGGCAAGAAAAGGAATGAAAATGAAAGATGAGGCAAGATAAGGCAAGAAAAGGTAAGAAAAGGCAAGGAAAAGGCACGAAAAAATAAGATAAGAAAAGAAAAGGCCAGAAAAGGAAAGGCAAAGGCATGAAAAGTTAAGAAAAGAAAGATAAGGCAAGAAAAGGTAAGAAAAAGCAAGAAAAAGGCAAGATAAAGAAAGAAAAGGCAAGAGAAGGCAAGGAAAATGTATGAAAAGGCAAGAAAAGGAAAGAAAAGGCAAGAAAAGGCATGAAAAGGCAAGAAAAGGATAGATAAGGTAAGAAAAGGCAAGATAAGGAATGAAAGGGCAAGATAAGACAAGAAAAGGCATCAAAAGGCAAGAAAAGTCAAGAAAAAGACAGATAAGTCAAGAAAAGGAAAGAATAGGTAAGATAAGGCAAGAAAAGGCAAGGAAAAGGCAAGAAAAGGCAAGAAAAGGAAAGAAAAGGCAAGAAAAGGCATGGAAAAGGCATGAAAAGGCAAGAAAAGGAAAGATAAGGCAAGAGAAGGCATGAAAAGGCAAGAAAAGGAAAGAAAAGCCAAGGAAAATGCAACAAAAGGCAAGATAAGGCAAGGAAAGGAAAGAAAAGGCAAGGAAAAGGCAAGGAAAAGCCAAGAAAAGGCAAGATAAGGAAAGAAAAGGAATGGAAAAGGCATGACAATGAAAGGAAAAGGCAAGAAAAGGTAAGAAAAGGAAAGAAAAGGCAAAAAAATGAAAGAAAAGGCAAGAAAAGGCAAGAAAAGGCAAGAAAAGGCAAGATAAGGCAAGAAAGGGAAAAAAAGGAAAGATAAGGAAAGATAAGGCAAGATAAGGTAAGAAAAGGCAAAGAAAAGGAAAGAAGAGATTAGAAAAGGAATGAAAAGGTAAGATAAGGCAAGAAATGGTAAGGAAAAGGCACAAAAAGGCAAGAAAAGGAAAGAAAAGTAAAGAAAAGGTAAGAAAATGAGAGAAAAAGAAAGAAAAGGGAAGAAAAGGTAAGAAAAGGAAAGAAAAGGCAAGTAAAGGCAAGAAAAGGTAAGAAAAGGCAAAATTAGTCTAGAAAATGCAAGAAAAGGAAAGAAAAGGCAAGATCAGGCAGGAAAAGGCAAGGAAAATGTAAGATAAAGCAAGAAAAGGCAAGAAAAGGCAAGGAAAAGGCAAGATAAAGCATGAAAAGGCAAGATAAGGCAAGAAAAGGCAAGTTAAGTCAAGAAAAGGCAAGACAAGGCAAGAAAATGCAAGAAACGGCAAGATAAGGCAAGCAAAGGCAAGAAAAGGAAAGATAAGCTAAGAAAAGGCAAGGTAAAGGAAAGAAAATGCAAGAAAATGAAAGAAACGGCAAGAAAAGGAATGGAAAAGGCATGAAAAGGCAATAAAAGGAAAGATAAGGCAAGAAAAGGCATGAAAAGGCAAGAAAATGAAAGAAAAGGCAAGGAAAAGGCAAAAAAAGGCAAAGAAAGAAATGGAAAAGGCAAGAAACGGCAAGAAAAGGAAAGATAAGGCAAGAAAAGGCATGAAAAGGAAAGAAAGGGCAAGGAAAAGGCAATATAATGCAAGATAAGCCAAGTTAAGTCAAGAAAAGGCAAGACAAGGCAAGAAAATGCAAGAAACGGCAAGATAAGGCAAGCAAAGGCAAGAAAAGGAAAGATAAGCTAAGAAAAGGCAAGGTAAAGGAAAGAAAATGCAAGAAAATGAAAGAAACGGCAAGAAAAGGAATGGAAAAGGCATGAAAAGGCAATAAAAGGAAAGATAAGGCAAGAAAAGGCATGAAAAGGCAAGAAAATGAAAGAAAAGGCAAGGAAAAGGCAAAAAAAGGCAAAGAAAGAAATGGAAAAGGCAAGAAACGGCAAGAAAAGGAAAGATAAGGCAAGAAAAGGCATGAAAAGGAAAGAAAGGGCAAGGAAAAGGCAATATAATGCAAGATAAGCCAAGAAAAGGAAAGAAAAGGCAAGGAAAAGGCATGAAAAGATAAGATAAGGAATGTAAAGGCCAGAAAAGGAAAGGCAAAGGCATGAAAAGGCAAGAAAAGGAAAGATAAGGCAAGAAAAGCTAAGAAAAGGCAAGGAAAAGGCAAGATAAAGAAAGAAAAGGCAAGGAAAAGGCATGAAAAGGCAAGAAAAGGAAAGAAAAGGCCTAAAAAGGCAAGAAAAGGCAAGATAAGGTAAGAAAAGGTAAGATAAGGAATGATAAGGCAAGATAAGGCAAGAAAAAGATAGATAAGTCAAGAAAATTAAAGAAAAGGCAAGATAAGGTAAGAAAAGACAAGCAAAGGAAGAAATGAAAAGATAAGGAAAGAAAAGGCAAGAAAAGGCAATAAAAGGTATGGAAAAGGCATGAAATGGAAAAAAAAGGCAAGAAAAGGCATGGAAAAGGCATGAAAAGGCAAGAAAAGGAAAGAGAAGGCAAGAGAAGGCATGAAAAGGCAAGAAAATTTAAGAAAAGGCAAGGAAAATGCAAGAAAAGGCAAGATAAGGCAAGGAAAGGAAAGAAAAGGCAAGGAAAAGTCAAGAAAAGGCAAGGAAAAGTCAAGAAAAGGCATGATAAGGAAAGAAAAGGTATGGAAAAGGCATGAAAATGAAAGGAAAAGGCAAGAAAAGGCAAGATAAGGCAAAATAAGACAAGGAAAAGGCAAGAAAAGGAAAGAAAAGTCAAGAAAAGGCAAGAAAAGGTAAGAAAAGGCAAGATAAGGCAAGAAAAGGCAAGAAAGGAAAAGAAAAGGTAAGTAAAGGCAAGGAAAAGACAAGAAAAGGAAAGAAAAGATAAGAAAAGGAATGAAAAGGCAAGAAAAGGTAAGATAAGGCACGAAAAGGCAAGAAAATGAAATAAAAGGCGAGAAAAGGCAAGAAAAGGAAAGAAAATGGGAGAATAGGTAAGAAAAGGAAAGAAAAGGCAAGTAAAGGCAAGAAAAGGTAAGATAAGGCAAGAAAAGGCAAGATCAGGCAGGAAAAGGCAAGGAAAAGGTAAGAAAAGGCAGGTAAAGGCATAAAAAGATAAGAAAAGGCAAGGAAAAGGCAAGAAAAGGAAAGATAAGGGAACAAAAGGAAAGTTAAGTCAAGAAAAGGAAAGAAAATGCAAGAAATGGTAAGTTAAGGCAAGAAAAGGCAAGAAAAGAAAGATAAGCCAAGAAAAGGCAAGGAAAAGGAAAGAAAATGCAAGAAAATGAAAGAAACGGTAAGAAAAGGAATGGAAAAGGCATGAAAAGGCATGGAAAAGGCAAGAAACGGTAAGAAAAGGAAAGATAAGGCAAGATAGGGCAAGAAAAGGGAAGGAAAGGGAAGAAAAGAAAAGAAAATGAAAGATGAGGCAAGAAAAGGCAAGAAAAGGCAATGAAAAAGCAAGAAAAGGCAAGATAAGAATAGAAAAGGCATGAAAAGGCAAGGAAAAGGCAAGAAAAGGTAAGAAAGGCAAGGAAAAGGCAAGATAAGGCAAGGAAAAGGTATGAAAAGGCAAGATAAGGCAAGAAAAGGTAAGATAAGGCAAGAAAAGGAAATATAAGGCAAGAAAAGGCAAGAAAATGCAAGGAAAAGATAAGAAAAGACATGACAAGGCAAGAAAAGGAAAGAAAAGGAAAGATAAGGCAAGAAAAGGCTAGAAAAGGCAAGGAGTAGGCAAGAAAATGCAAGAAAAGGAAAGAAAAGGCAAGAAAAGTCATAGAAAAGGCATGAAAAGGCTAGAAAAAGGCAAGATAAGATAAGAAAAGGCAAGAAAAGGCAAAAAAAGGAAAGAAAAGGCATGGAAAAGGCAAGAAAATGCATAAAAAGGCAAGAAGAGGCATGAAAAGGTAAGGAAAGGAAAGATAAGGCAAGATAAGGCAAGGTAAGGCAAGGTAAGGAAAGAAAAGGAAAGAAAAGGCAAGAAAAGGAAAGATAAGGCAAGATAAGGCAAGAAAAGGAAAGGTAAGGCAAGATAAGGAAAGCAAAGGCAAGCAAAAGTCAAGAAAAGGCATAGAAAAGTTATGAAATGCAAGAAAAGGAAAGACAAGGCAAGAAAAGGCATGAAAAGGCAAGAAAAGGAAAGAAAGGGCAAGGAAAAGGAAAAGGCAAGAAAAGGCAAGTAAAGGCAAGAAAAGGAAAGAAAAGGCAAGGAAAAGGTATGATAAGGCAAGAAAAGGCAAGAAAATGAAAGATGAGGCAAGAAAAGGCAAGATAAGGCATGAAAAGGAAAGAAAAGGCAAGGAAACGGTAAGAAAAAGCAAGATAAGGAAAGAAAAGGCAAAATTAGGCAAGATTAGGCAAGAAAAGGGAATGAAAGGCAAGAAAAGGAACGAAAATGAAAGATGAGGCTAGAAAAGGCAAGATAAGGCAAAAAAGAAAAGAAAAGGCAAGGAAAGGAAAGAAAAGGAAAGAAAAGGCCAGAAAAGGAAAGTAAAAGGCATGAAAAGGCAAGAAAAAGAAAGATAAGGCAAGAAAAGGTAAGAAAAGGCAAGGAAAAGGCATAAAAAGGAAAGAAAAGGCAAGAAAAGGCAAGAAAAAGGCATGAGAAGGCAAGAAAAGGCAAGATAAGGTAAGAAAAGGCAAGATAAAGAATGAAAAGGCAAGATAAGGCAAGAAAATGCATGAAAAGACAAGAAAAGGCAAGAAAAAGATAGATAAGTCAAGATAAGGCAAGAAAAGGCATGGAAAAGGAAAGAAAAGGCAAGAAAAGGCATGAAAAGGCATGAAAAGGAAAGATAAGGCACGAAAAGGCATGAAAATGCAAGAAAAGGAAAGAAAAGGCATGGAAAAGGCAAGAAAAGGCAAGATAAGGCAAGGAAAGGAAAGAAAAGGCAAGGCAAGGAAAAGGCAAGGAAAAGGCAGGAAAAGGTAAGATAAGGTAAGATAAGGCAAGGAAAAGGGGGGAAAATGTAAAATAAGGAAGGAAAAGGTATGAAAAGTCCAGAAAAGGCAAAAAAAGGCAAGATAAGGTAAGAAAAAGAAAGAAAAGGCAAGAACACTCAAAAAAAGGAAAGATAAGTCAAGAAAAGGCAAGAAAAGGCATGGAAAAGGCAAGAAAAGGCATGAAAAGGAAAGAAAAGGCAAGGTAGGGCAAGGTAAGGTACGAAAAGGAAAGAATAGGAAAGATAAGGCATGAAAAGGAAAGGTAAGACAAGAAAAGGCAAGAAAAGGCGAGGAAAAGCTAAGAAAAGGCATGGAAAAGTTATGAAATGCAAGAAAAGGAAAGATAAGGCAAGAAAAGGCATGAAAATGCAAGAAAATGAAAGAAAGGGCAAGGAAAAGGTAGGAAAAGGGAAGATAAGGCTAGTTAAGGCAAGAAAAAGGAAAGAAAAGGCAAGGAAAAGGCAAGATAAGGCAAGAAAAGGCAAGATAGGGCAAGATAGGGCAAGAAAAGAAAAGAAAATGATAGATGAGGCAAGAAAAGGCAAGGAAATGGCAAGAAAAAGTAAGATAAAGAAAGAAAAGGCAAGATAAGGCAAGAAAAGGGAAGGAAAGGCAAGAAAAGGAACGAAAATGAAAGATGAAGCATGAAAAGACAAAATAAGGCAAGAAAAGGTAAGAAAAGGCAAGGAAAAGGCAAGATAAGGAAAGAAAAGGCCAGAAAAGGAAAGGAAAGGAAAAGGCATGAAAAGGCAAGAAAAGGAAAGATAAGGCAAAAAAAGGCATGATAAGGCAAGAAAAGGCAAGATAAGGAATGAAAGGGCAAGATAAGGCAAGAAAAGGCATGAAAAGGCAAGAAAAAGGCATGATAAGGCAAGAAAAGGCAAGAAAAGGAAAGAAAAGCCAAGGAAAAGGCATGAAAAGGCAAGAAGAGGTAAGAAAAGGCAAGATAAGGAATGAAAGGGCAAGATAAGGCAAGAAAAGGCATGAAAAGGCAAGAAAAACATAGATAACGCAAGAAAAGGAAAGAAATGGCAAGATAAGGCAATAAAAGGAAAGCAAAGGAAAGATAAGGCAAGAAAAGGCATGGAAAAGGAAAGAAAAAGCAAGAAAAGGCATGAAAAGGCAATAAAAGGAAAGGTAAGGCCTGGAAAAGGCAAGAAAAGGTAAGGAAAGGAAAGAAAAGGTATAGAAAAGGCAAGGAAAAGGCAAGAAAAGGCAAGAAATGGCATCGAAAAGGCCAGAAAAGGCAAGAAAAAGGCAAGATAAGGTAAGAAAAGGCAAGAAAAGGAAAGAAAAGGCAAGAAAAGGTATGAAAAGGTAAGAAAAGGAAAGAAAAGGCATGAAAAGGTAAGAAATGTTAAGTAAGGCAAGAAAAGGCTAGGAAATGGCACGAAAAGGCAAGAAAAGAAAAGAAAAGGGGAGAAAAGGTATGAAAAGTAAAGAAAAGGCATAAAAAGGCAAGAAAATGCATGAAAAGGCAAGATAAGGCATGAAAAGGTAAGATAAGGCAAGATAAGGCAAGGTAAGGCAAGGTAAGGAAATAAAAGGAAAGATAGGGCAAGATAAGGCAAGAAAAGGAAAGAAAAGGCAAGATAAGGCAAGAAAAGAAAAGCGAAGGAAAGATAAGGCAAGAAAAGGCATGGAAAAGGAGAGAAATGGCAAGAAAAGAAACGAAAAGGCAAGCAAAGGCATGGAAAAGGCATGAAAAGGCAAGATAAGGAAAGATAAGGCAAGAAAAGGCAAGAAAAGGCATGGAAAAGGAAAGAAAAGGCAAAGAAAGGAAGGAAAAGGCAAGGAAAAGGCAAGAAAAGGCAAGGAAAAGGCAAGATAAGGTAAGATAAGGCAAGGAAAAGGTAAGAAAAAGGCAAGATTAGGAAAGAAAAGGCATGAAAAGGCTAGGAAAAGGCAAGAAAAGGTAAGAAAAGGCAAGAAAAAGGCAAGAAAAGGCAAGATAAGGCAAGGAAAAGGCATGAAAAGGCAAGATAAGGCAAGAAAAGGCAAGATAAGGCATGAAAAGGCAAGGAAAAGATAATGAAAGACAAAAAAGGCAAGAAAAGGCAAGAAAGGGAATGATAAGGAAAGATAAGGCAAGAAAAGGAATGGTAAGGCAAGATAAGGCAAGAAAAGGCAAGCAAAAGGCAAGAAAAAGCACGGAAAAGTTATGAAATGCAAGAAAAGGAAAGATAAGGCAAGAAAAGGCATGAAAAGGCAAGAAAAGGAAAGAAAGGGCAAGGAAAAGGAAAAGGCAAGATAAGGCAAGTTAAGGTAAGAAAAGGAAAGAAAAGGCAAGGAAATGGCATAATAAGGTAAGAAAAGGCAAGATAAGGCAAGAAAATGAAAGATGAGGCAAGAAAAGGCAAGATAAGGCAAGAAAAGGAAAGAAAAGGCAAGGAAACGGTAAGAAAAAGCAAGATAAGGAAAGAAAATGCTATATTAGGCAAGATAAGTTAAGAAAAGGGAAGGGAAGGCAAGAAAAGGAACGAAAATGAAAGATGAGGCAAGAAAGGGCAAGGAAAAGGTAAGAAAAGGCAAGAAAAGGAAAGAAAAGGCAAGATAAGGAAAGAAAAGGCAAGGAAAAGGCAAGAAAAGGTAAGATAAGGAAAGAAAAGGCCAGAAAAGGAAAGCAAAAGGCATGAAAAGGCAAGAAAAAGAAAGATAAGGCAAGAAAAGGCAAGGAAAAGGCAAGATAAGGTAAGAAAAAGCAAGAAAAGGAAAGAACACATAAAAAAAGGAATGATAAGTCAAGAAAAGGCAAGAAAAGGCATAGAAAAGGCAAGAAAAGGCATGAAAAGGAAAGAGAAGGCAAGATAAGGCAAGGTAAGGCAAGGTAAGCAACAAAAAGGGGAATGGAAAGATAAGGCAAGAAAAGGAAAGGTAAGACAAGATAGGGCAAGAAAAGGCATGGAAAAGTTATGAAATGCAAGAAAAGGAAAGATAAGGCAAGAAAAGGCATGAAAAGGCAAGAAAAGGAAAGAAAGGGCAAGGAAAAGGCAAGAAAATGGAAGATAAGGGAAGTTAAGGCAAGAAAAGGAAAAAAAGGCAAGAAAAAGGCAAGATAAGGCAAGAAAAGGCAAGATAGGGGAAGATAGGGCAAGAAAAGAAAGGAAACTGAAAGATGAGGCAAGAAAAGGCAAGAAAAGGCAAGGAAATGGCAAGAAAAAGTAAGATAAGGAAAGAAAAGGCAAGATTAGGCAAGATAAGGCAAGAGAAGGGAAGGAAAGGCAAGAAAAGGAACGAAAATGAAAGATGAGGCAAAAAAAGGCAAGATAATTCAAGAAAAGGTAAGAAAAGGCAAGGAAAAGGCAAGACAAGGAAAGGAAAGGCCAGAAAAGGAAAGGAAAGGAAAAGGCATGAAAAGGCAAGAAAAAGAAAGATAAGGAAAAAAAAGACATGATAAGGCAACAAAAGGCAAGATAAGGTAAGAAAAGGCAAGATAAGGAATGAAAGGGCAAGATAAGGCAAGAAAGGCATAGAAAGGCAAGAAAAAGGCATGAAAAGGCATGATAAGGCAAGAAAAGGAAAGAAAAAGCAAGGAAAGGGCATGAAAAGGCAAGAAAGGGAAAGAAAATGCAAGAAAAGATATGAAAAGACAAAATAAGGTAAGAATACGCAAGATAAGGAATGAAAGGGCAAGAAAAGGCATGAAAAGGCAAGAAAAAGATAGATAAGTCAAGAAAAGGCAAGAAAAGGAAAGAAAAGGCAAGATAAGGCAAGAAAAGGAAAGTAAAGGAAAGATAAGGCAAGAAAAGGCATGGAAAGGGAAAGAAAAGGCAAGAAAAGGCATGGACAAGGCATGAAAAGGAAAGATAAGGCAAGAAAAGGCATGAAAAGGCAAGAAAAGGAAAGGTAAGGTAAGAAAAGGCCTGAAAAGGCAAGAGAAGGAAAGAGAAGGCCTAGAAAAGGCAAGATAGGGCAAGGAAAGGAAAGAAAAGGCATGGAAAAGGCAAGAAATGGCATCAAAAAGGCTAGAAAAGGCAAGAAAAAGCCAAGATAAGGTAAGAAAAGGCAAGAAAAGGAAAGAAAAGGCATGAAAAGGCAAGAAAAGTAAGAAAAGGCAAGAAAAGGGAAGAAAAAGGCATGAAAAGGCAAGAAAATGTAAGAAATGTTAAGATAAGGCAAGGAAATGGCACGAAAAGGCAAGAAAAGAAAAGAAAAGGCGAGAAAAGGTATGAAAAGTAAAGAAAAGGCATAAAAAGGCAAGAAAAGGCATGAAAAGGCAAGATAAGGCATGAAAAGGTAAGATAAGGCAAGATAAGGCAAGGTAAGGCAAGGTAAGGAAAGAAAAGGAAAGATAAGGCAAGATAAGGCTAGAAAAGGAAAGAAAAGGCAAGATAAGGCAAGAAAAGGAAAGCGAAGGAAAGATAAGGCAAGAAAAGGCATGGAAAAGGAAAAAAATGGCAAGAAAAGGAACGAAAAGGCAAGAAAAGACATGGAAAAGGCATGAAAAGGCAAGAAAAGGCAAGATAAGGCAAGAAAAGTCATGAAAAGGCAAGAAAAGGAAAGAAAAGGCATGGAAAAGGAAAGAAAAGGCAAGGAAAGGAAAGAAAAGGCAAGGAAAATTGTAAGAAAAGGCAAGGAAAAGGAAAGATAAGGCAAGATAAGGCAAGGAAAAGGCATGAAAAAGGCAAGATAAGGAAAGAAAAGGAATGAAATGGCAAGGAAAAGGCAAGAAAAGGTAAGAAAAGGCAAGGAAAAGGCAAGAAAAGGTAAGAAAAGGCAAGGAAAAGGCAAGAAAAGGTACAATAAGGCAAGGAAAAGGCATGAAAAGGCAAGATAAGGCAAGAAAAGGCAAAAAAATGAAAGAAAAGGAAACATAAGGCATGATAAGGCAATAAAAAGCAAGAAAAAGATAAGAAAAGACATAAAAAGTCAAGAAAAGGTAAGAAAAGGCAAGAAAAGGAATGGTAAGGCAAGATAAGGCAAGAAAAGGCAACGAAAAGGCAAGAAAAAGCATGGAAAAGTTATGAAATGCAAGAAAAGAAAGATAAGGCAAGAAAAGGCATGAAAAGGCATGAAAAGGAAAGAAAGGGCAAGGAAAAGGAAAAGGCAAGATAAGGCAAGTTAGGGCAAGAAAAGGAAAGAAAAGGCAAGGAAAAGGCATGATAAGGCAAGGTAAGGCAAGAAAATGAAAGATGAAGTAAGAAAAGGCAAGATAAGACAAGAAAAGGAAAGAAAAGGCAAGGAAACGGCAAAAAAAAATAAGATAAGGAAATAAACGGCAAGTTTAGGCAAGATAAGGCAAGAAAAGGGAAGGGAAGGCAAGAAAAGAAAAGAAAATGAAAGATGAGGCAAGAAAAGGCAAGATAAGGCAAAAAAGAAAAGAAAAGACAAGGAAAAGGAAAAGGCAAGATAAGGAAAGAAAAGGCCAGAAAAGGAAAGTAAAAGGCATGAAAAGGTAAGAAAAAGAAAGAGAAGGCAAGAAAAGGTAAGAAAAGGCAAGATAAGGAATGAGAGGGCAAGATAAGGCAAAAAAAGGCATGAAAAGACAAGAAAAGGCAAGAAAAAGATAGATAAGTCAAGAAAAGGCAAGAAAAGGAAAGAAAAGACAAGATAAGGCAAGAAAAAGAAAGCAAAGGAAAGATAAGGCAAGAAATGTCATGGAAAAGGTAAGAAAAGGCATGAAAAAGGCATGAAAAGGAAAGATAAGGAAAGAAAAGGCATGAAAAGGCAAGAATAGGAAAGAAAAGGCATGGAAAAGGCAAGACAAGGCAAGATAAGGCAAGGAAAGGAAAGAAAAGGCAAGGAAAAGGCAAGAAAATGCAAGGAAAAGGCAAGAAAAGGCAAGGAAAAGGAAAGGAAAAGGCAAGTAAAAGGCAAGATAAGAAAAGAAAAGGCAAGGAAAAGGCAAGAAAGGTAAGAAAAGGCAAGAAAAGGCAAGAAAAGGCAAGGAAAAGGCAAGAAAAGGCAAGATAAGGCAAGATAAGGCAAGGAAAAGGCATGAAAAGGCAAGATAAGGCAAGAAAAGGAAAGAAAAGGAAATATAAGGCAAGATAAGGAAAGCAAAGAGAAGGAAAAGATAAGAAAAGACATAAAAGGGCAGAAAAAGGCAAAAAAGGGAAAGAAAAGGAAAGATAAGGCAAGAAAAGGCAAGAAAATGTGAGATCAGGCAGGTAAAGGCAAGGAAAAAGCAAGAAAAGGCAAGGAATAGGCAAGAAAAGGAAAGAAAAGGCAAGAAAAGGAAAGAAAAGGCAAGAAAAGTCCTAAAAAGATAAGAAAAAGGCAAGATAATGTAAGAAAAGGCAAGATCAGGCAAAAAAAGGAAAGATAAGTCAAGAAAAGGCAAGAAAAGGCATGGAAAAGGCAAGATAAGGCATGAAAAGGAAAGCAAAAGCAAGATAAGGCAAGGTAAGGCAAGGTAAGGAACGGAAAGGAAAGAAAAGGAAAGATAAGGTAAGATAAGGCAAGAAAAGGAAAGTTAAGGCAAGATAAGGCAAGAAAAGGCAAGGAAAAGGCAAGAAAAGGCATGGAAAAGTTATGAAATGCAATAAAAGGAAAGATAAGGCAAGAAAAATCATGAAAAGGCAAGAAAAGGAAAGAAAGGGCAAGGAAAAGGCAAAAAAAGCAAAGATAAGGCAAGTTAAGGCAAGAAAAGGAAAGAAAAGGCAAGGAAAATGCAAGGTAAGGCAAGAAAAGGCAAGATAGGGCAAGAAAAGAAAAGAAAATGAAAGATGAGGCAACTTAAGGCAAGGAAACGGCAAGAAAAAGGAAGATAAGGAAAGAAAAGGCAAGATTGGGCAAGCTAAGGCAAGAAAAGGGAAGGAAAGGCAAGAAAAGGAACGAAAATGAAAGATGAGGCAAGAAAAGGCAAGATAAGGCAAGAAAAGGTAAGAAAAGGAAAGGAAATGGTAAGAAATGGCAAGATAAGAAAGGAAACGGCCAGAAAAGTAATGGAAAAGGCATGAAAAGGCAAGAAAAGGAAAGATAAGGTAAGAAAAGGCATGATAAGGCAAAAAAAGGCAAGATAAGGAATGAAACGGCAAGATAAGGCAAGAAAAGGCATGAAAAGGCAAGAAAAAGGCAAGGATAAGGCATGAAAAGGCATGATAAGGAAAGAAAAGGAAAGAAAATGCAAGGAAAAGGCATGAAAAGGCAAGAAAAGGAAAGAAAAGGCAAGAAAAGGTATGAAAAGGCAAGAAAAAGCAAGATAAAGTAAGAAAAGGCAAGATAAGGAATGAAAGGGCAAGAAAAGGCAAGAAAAGGCAAGAAAAAGATAGATAAGTCAAGAAAAGGCAAGAAAAGGAAAGAAAAGGCAAGATAAGGCAAGAAAAGGAAAGCAAAGGAAAGATAAGGCAAGAAAAGGCATGGAAAAGGAAAGAAAAGGCAAGAAAAGGCATGGAAAAGGAATGAAAAGGCAAGAAAAGGAAAGATAAGGCAAGAAAAGGGATGAAAAGGCGAGAAAAGGAAAGATAAGCCAAGAAAAGGCATGAAAAGGCAAGAAAAGGAAAGAAAAGACATGAAAAAGGCATGAAAAGGCAAGGAAAGGAAAGAAAAGGCAAGGAAAAGGCAAGATAAGGCAAGATAAGGCAAGATAAGGAAAGAAAAGGAATGAAAAGGCCAAGAAATGGCAAGAAAAGGTTAGAAAACACAGGGAAAAGGCAAGAAAAGGCAAGATAAGGCAAGGAAAAGGCATGAAAAGGCAAGATAAGGCAAGAAAAGGCAAGAAAAGGATAGAAAAGGAAATATAAGGCAAGATAAGGCAAGGAAAAGGAAAGAAAAGGAAATATAAGGCAAGATAGGGCAAGGAAAATGTAAGAAAAAGGCAAGATAAGGAAAGAAAAGGCATGAAAATGTAAGGAAATGGCAAGAAAAGGTAAGAAAATTCAAGGAAAATGTAAGATAAGGCAAGGAAAAGGCAAGAAAAGGACAGAAAAGGCAAGGAATAGGCAGGAAAAGGCAAGGAATATGCAGGAAAAGGCAAGGAATAGGCAGGAAAAGGCAAGAAAAGGAAAGAAAATGCAAGAAAAGACATCGAAAAGGCATTAAAAGGCCAGTTAAGGTAAGAAAAGGCATGAAAAGGTAAGATAAGGTAAGAAAAGGCAAGAACGGAAAAAAAAAGGATAGATAAGTCAAGAAAAGGCATGGAGAAGGCAAGAAAAGGCATAAAAAGGCAAGAAAAGGTAAGAAAAGGAAAGATAAGGCAAGATAAGGGAAGGTAAGGCAAGGTAATGAACGAAAAGGAAAGAAAAGGAAAGATAAGGCCATATAAGGCAAGAAAAGGAAAGGTTAGGCAAGATAAGCCAAGAAAAGGCAAGGAAAAGTCAAGAAAAGGCATGGAAAAGTTATGAAATGTAAGAAAAGGAAAGATAAGGCAAGAAAAGGCATGACAAGGGAAGAAAAGGAAAGAAAGGGCAAGGAAAAGGCAAGAAAATGGAAGATAAGACAAGTTAAGGCAAGAAATGGAAAGAAAAGGAAAGGAAAAGGCAAGATAAGGCAAGAAAATGCGAGATAGGGCAAGATAGGGCAAGAAAAGAAAAGAAAATGAAAGATGAGGCAACAAAAGGCAAGATAAGGCAAGGAAACGGCAAGTTAAGGCAAGGAAACGGCAAGAAAAAGCAAGATAAGGCAAGTTAAGGCAAGGTAACGGCAAGAAAAAGCAAGATAAGGAAAGGTAAGGCAAGATAAGGAAAGAAAAGGCAAGGAAAAGGCAAGAAAAGGCATGGAAAAGTTATGAAATGCAAGAAAAGGAAAGGTAAGGTAAGAAAAGGCATGAAAAGGCAAGAAAAGGAAAGAAAGGGCAAGGAAAAGGCAAGAAAAGGCAAGATAAGGCAAGTTAAGGAAAGAAAAGGAAAGAAAGGGCAAGGAAAAGGCAAGATAGGAAGAGATAGGGTAAGGAAAGAAATGAAAATAAAAGATGAGGCAAGAAAAGGCAAGATAAGGCAAGAAAAGGAAAGAAACAGCAAGGAAATGGCAAGAAAAAGCAAGATAAGTAAAGATTAGGCAAGATTAGGCAAGATAAGGCAAGAAAAGGGAAGGAAAGGTAAGAAAAGGAACGAAAATTGAAGATGAGGAAAGAAAAGGCAAGATAAGGCAAGAAAAGGTAAGAAAAGGCAAGGAAAGACAAGAAAAGGCAAGATAAGGAAAGAAAAGGCAAGAAAAGGAAAGGCAAAGGCATGAAAAGGCAAGAAAAGGAAAGATAAGGCAAGAAAAGGTAAGAAAAGGCAAGGAAAAGGCAAGAAAAGGAAAGAAAAGGCAAGGAAAAGGCATGAAAAGGAAAGAAAAAGATAGATAAGCCAAGAAAAGGCAAGATAAGGCAAGCAAAGGCAAGAAAACGAAAGATAAGGCAAGAAAAAGGAAAGAAAAGAAAAGAAAAGAAAAGAAAAGGCAAGAAAAGGTATGGAAAAGGCATGAAAAGGCAAGAAAAGGAAAGATGAGGCAAGAGAAGGCATGAAAAGGCAAGCAAAGGAAAGAAAATGCAAGGAAAATGCAAGAAAAGGCAAGATAAGGCAAGAAAAGGAAAGGCAAGGAAAAGGCTAGGAAATGCCAAGAAATGGCAAGATAAGGAAAGAAAAGGTATGGAAAAGGCATGAAAATGAAAGGAAAAGGCAAGAAAAGGAACTAAAAGGAAAGAAAAGGCAAGGAAAGGAAAAAGGCAAGAAAAAGAAAGAAAAGGCAGGAAAGGGAAAGAAAAGGAAAGATAAGGCAAAATGAGGGACAAGAAAAGAAAAGAAAATGAAAGATGAGGCAAGAAAAGGCAAGATAAGGCAAGAAAAGGAAAGAAAAGGCAAGGAAACGACAATAAAAAGCAAGATAAGGAAAGAAAATGCAAGATTAGGCAAGAAAAGGAACGAAAATGAAAGATGAGGCAAGAAAAGGTAAGATAAGGCAAGAAAAGGTAAGAAAAGGCAAGGAAAAGGCAAGAAAAGGTAAGATAAGGTAAGAAAAGGCCAGAAAAGGAAAAGAAAAGGCATGAAAAGGCAAGAAAAGGAAAGATAAGTCAAGAAAAGGTAAGAAAAGGGAAGAAGAGGCAAGAAAAGGTAAGAAAAGGCAAGATAAGTTTAGAAAATGCAAGAAATGGAAAGAAAAGGGAAGATAAGGCAAGATAGGGCAAGATCAGGCAGGAAAAAGCAAGGAAAAGGTAAGAAAAGGAAGGAAAAGGCATAAAAGGACAAGAAAACTAAGGAAAAGGCAAGATAAGGTAAGAAAAGGAAAGATAAGGCAAGAAAAGGCAAGTTAAGGCAAGCAAAGGCAAGAAAAGGAAAGATAGGCAAAGAAAAGGCAAGGAAAAGGAAAGGTTAGGCAAGAAAAGGAATGGAAAAGGCAAGAAAAGGAAAGATTAGGCAAGAAAAGGAAAGAAAAGAAAAGAAAAGGTAATATAAGGTAAGATAAGGCAAGAAAAGGCAAGGAAAAGATAAGAGAAGACATGAAAAGGCAAGAAAAGGCAAGAAAAGGAAAGTAAAGGAAAGAAAAGGCAAGAAAAGGCGAGATCAGGCAGGAAAAGGCAAGAAAAGGCAAGGAATAGGCAAGAAAAGGAAAGAAAAGGCAAGAAAAGGCAAGATAAGGCAAAAAAGGTGAGAAGAAGACAAGATAAGGTAAGAAAAGGCAAGAAAAGGCGAGAAAAGGCAAAAAAAGGAAAGATAAGCCAAGAAAAGGCAAGAAAAGGCATGGAAAAGGTAAGAAAAGGCACAAAAAGGGAAGAAAAGGCATGAAAAGGTAAGAAAAGGAAAGATAAGGCAAGATAAGGCAAGGTAAGGTAAGTTAAGGTAAGGAAAGATAAGGCAAGATAAGGCAAGAAAAGGAAATGTAAGGCAAGATAAGGCAAGAAAAGGCAAGGAAAAGGCAAGAAAAGGCATGGAAAAGTTATGAAATGCAAGAAACAGAAAAATAAGGCAAGAAAAGGCAAAAGGCAAGAAAAGGAAAGAAATGGCCAGGAAAAAGGCAAGAAAAGGCAAGGAAAAGGCAAGAAAAGGCAAGATAAGGCAAGATAGGGCAAGAAAAGAAAGGAAAATGAAAGATGAGGCAAGAAAAGGCAAGATAAGGTAAGAAAAGGCAAGGAAACGGCAAGAAAAAGCAAGATAAAGAAAGAAAAGGCAAGATTAGGCTGGAAAAATGATGGGAAGGCAAGAAAAGGCAAAATAAGGCAAGTAAAGGTAAGAAAAGGCAAGGAAAAGGCAAGAAAAGGCAAGATAAGGAAAGAAAAGGCAAGAAAAGGAAAGGAAAAGGCATGAAAAGGCAAGAAAAGAAAAGATAAAGCAAGAAAAGGAAAGAAAAGGCAAGGAAAATGCAAGATAAGGAAAGAAATGGCAAGAAAAGGCATGAAAAGGCAAGATAAGGTAAGAAAAGGCAAGATAAGGAATGAAAGGGCAAGATAAGGCAAGAAAAGGCATGAAAAGGCAAAAAAAGGCAAAAAAAAAGATAGATATGTCAAGAAAATGCAAGAAAATGAAAGCAAAGGAAAGATAAGGCAAGAAAAGGCATGGAGAAGGAAAGAAAAGGCAAGAAAAGTCATGGAAATAGCATGAAAAGGCAAGAAAAGGAAAGATAAGGCAAGAAAAGGCATGAAAAGGCAAGCAAATGAAAGAAAAGGTAAGGAAAAGGCAAGAAAAGGAATGGAAAAGGAAAGAAACGGCAAGAAAAGGAAAGATAAGGCAAAAAAAGGAATGAAAGGCAAGAAAAGGAAAGAAAGGGCAAGAAAAAGGCAAGATAAGGCAAGAAAAGGAAAGAAAATGCAAGAAAATGAATGAAAAGGCAAGAAAAGGAATGGAAAAGGCAAGAAAAGGAAAGATAAGGCAAGAAAAGGCATGAAAAGGCAAGAAAATGAAAGAAAAGGCAAGAAAAGGCATGGAAAAGGAAAGAAACGACAAGAAAAGGAAAGTTAAGGCAAGAAAAGGCATGAAAAGGCAAGAAAAGGAAAGAAAGGGCAAGGAAAATGTAAGATAATGCAAAAAAAGGAAAGAAAAGGCAAGGAAAAAGGAAAGATAAGGTAGGAAAAGGCAAGATAAGGCAAGATATGGCAAGAAAAGGGAAGGAAAGGCAAGAAAAGAAAAGAAAATGAAAGATGAGTCAAGAAAAGGCAAGAAAAGGCAAGGAAAAGGCAAGATAAGGAAAGAAAAGGCATGAAAAGGCAAGGAAAAGGCTAGAAAAGGTAAGAAAAGGCAAGGAAAAGGCAAGAGAAGGCAAGAGAAGGTAAGAAAAGGCAAGATAAGGCAAGAAAAGGCAAGATAAGGCATGAAAAGGCAAGATAAGGCAAGAAAAGGCAAGAAAAGGAAAGAAAAAGAAATATAAGGAAAGAAAAGGCAAGAAAAGGCGAGATCAGGCAGGAAAAGGCAAGAAAAGGCAAGGAAAAGGCAAGGAAAGGCAAGAAAAGGAAAGAAAAGGCAAGATAAGGTAAGAAAAGGTGAGAAAAGGTGAGAAAATTCAAAAAAAGGCAAGAAAAGGCAAGAAAAGGAATGATAAGGAAAGAAAAGGCAAGAAAAGGCGAGATCAGGCAGGAAAAGGCAAGAAAAGGTAAGGAATAGGCAAGAAAAGGCAAGATAAGGCAAGAAAAGGTAAGATAAGGTAAGAAAAGGTGAGAAAATGCAAAAAAAGGAAAGATAAGGCAAGATAAGGCATAGAAAATGCAAGAAAAGGCATAAAAAGGCAAGAAAAGGAAAGATAAGGCAAGATAAGGCAAGGTAAGGAAAGAAAAAGAAAGATAAGGCAAGATAAGGCAAGAAAAGGCATGTAAAAGTTATGAAATGGAAGAAAAGGAAAGATAAGTCAAGAAAAGGAAAAAGGAAAGAAAAGGAAAGAAAGGGCAAGAAAAAGGCAAGATAAGGCAAGTTAAGGCGAGAAAAGGAAAGAAAAGGCAAGTAAAATGCGAGAAAAGGAAAGATAAGGCAAGATAGGGCAAGAAAAGAAAAGAAAATGAAAGATGAGGCAAGATAAGGCAAGATAAGGTAAGAAAAGGAAAGAAAAGGCAAGGAAACGGCAAGAAAAAGCAAGATAAGGAAAGAAAAGGCAAGATTAGGCAAGAAAAGGGAAGGGAAGGCAAGAAAAGGAACAAAAATGAAAGATGAGGCAAGAAAAGGTAAGAAAAGGCAAGGAAAAGGCAAGATAAGGAAAGAAAAGGCCAAAAAAGGAAAGGAAAAAGCATGAAAAGGCAAGAAAAGGAAAGATAAGGCAAGAAAAGGTAAGAAAAGGCAAGAAAAGGCAAGAAAAGGCAAGATAAGTTTAGAAAAAGCAAGAAAATGAAAGAAAAGGCAAGATAAGGCAAGTTCAGGCACAAAAAGGCAAGGAAAAGGTAAGGAAATGCAGGAAAAGGCAAGAAAAGTAAAGGAAAAGCCAAGATAAGGCGAGAAAAGGCAAAATAAGGCAAGAAAAGGCAAGTTAAGTCAAGAAAAGGCAAGACAAGGCAAGAAAAGGAAAGATAAGCAAAGAAAAGGCAAGGAAAAGGAAAGAAAATGCAAGAAAATGAAAGAAAAGGCAAGAAAGGAATGGAAAAGGCAAGAAAAGGAAACATAAGGCAAGAAAAGGCAAGAAAATGAAAGAAAAGGCAAGAAAAGGCATGAAAAGGAAAGAAAATGAAAGAAAAGGCAAGGAAAAGGCAAGAAAAGCATGGAAAAGGCAAGAAACGGCAAGAAAAGGAAAGATAATGCAAGAGAAGGCATCAAAAGGCAAGAAAAGGAAAGAAATGGCAAGGAAAAGTCAAGATAAGGCAAGATAAGGCAAGAAAAGGAAAGAAAAGCTGAGAAAAGGAAAGATAAGGCAGGAAAAGGCAAGATAAGGCAAGATAGGGCAAGAAAAGGGAAGGAAAGGCAAGAAAAGAAAAGTAAATGAAAGATGAGGCAAGAAAAGGCAAGATAAGGCAAGAAAAGGAAAGAAAAGGAAAGGAAAATGCAAGAAAAGGCAAGATAAGGAAAGAAAAGGCATGAAAAGGCAAGGAAAAGGCAAGAAAAGGCAAGGAAAAGGCAAGAAAAGGCAAGATAAGGAAAGAAAAGGCCAGAAAAGGAAAGAAAAAGGCATGAAAAGGCAAGAAAAGGAAAGATAAGGCAAGAAAGGCAAGAAAAGGCAAGAAAAGGTAAGAAAAGGCAAAATAAGTTTAGAAAAAGCAAGAAAATGAAAGAAAAGGCAAGATAAGGCAAGTTCCGGCAGGAAAAGGCAAGGAAAAGGTAAGAAAAGGCAGGAAAATGCATAAAAAGGCAAGAAAATGCAAGGAAAAGTCAAGATAAGGCGAGAAAAGGCGAGATAAGGCAAGAAAAGGCAAGTTAAGTCAAGAAAACGCAAGACAAGGCAAAAAATTGCAAGAAACGGCAAGATAAGGCAAGCAAAGGCAATAAAAGGAAAGATAAGCAAAGAAAAGGCAAGGAAAAGGAAAGAAAATGCAAGAAAATGAAAGAAAAGCGAAGAAAAGGAATGGAAAAGGCAAGAAAAGGAAACATAAGGCAAGAAAAGGCATGAAAATGCAATAAAATGAAAGAAAAGGCAAGAAAAGGCAAGAAAATGAAAGAAAAGGTAAGGAAAAGGCATGAAAATGCAAGAAAAGGAAAGAAAGGGCAAGGAAAAGGCAAGATAAGGGAAGATAAGGAAAGAAAAGGAAAGAAAAGGCAAGGAAAAGGAAAGATAAGGCAGGAAAAGGCAAGATAGGGCAAGAAAAGGGAAGGAAAGGCAAGAAAAAAAAAACAAAATGAAAGATGAGGTAAGGAAAGGCAGGATAAGGAAAGAAAAGGAAAGAAAATGAAAGGAAAATGCAAGAAAAGGCAAGATAAGGAAAGAAAAGGCATGAAAAGGCAAGGAAAAGGCAAGAAAATCTAAGAAAATGGATGGAAAAGGCAAGATAAGGCAAGATAAGGCAAGGAAAAGACATGAAAAGGCAAGAAAAGGCAAGAAAAGAAATGAAAAGGAAATATAAAGCAAGAAAAGGCAAGGAAAGGCAAGAAAAGGCAAGGAAAAGATAAGACAAGACATGAAAAGGCAAGAAAAGGAAAGAAAAGGAAAGAAAGGAAAGAAAAGACCAGAAAAGGAGAGAACAGGCAGAAAAAGGCAAGAAAATGCAAGGAATAGGCAAGAAAAGGTAAGAAAAGGAAAGAAAAGGCCAGAAAAGACATCGAAAAGGCATGAAAAGGTAAGATAAGACAAACTTGGTGAGAAAAGGCAAGAAAAAGGCAAGATAAGGTAAGAAAAGGCGAGAAAAGGCAAAAAAACGAAAGATAAGGCAAGAAAATGCAAGAAAAAGCATGGAAATGGAAAGAAAAGGCATAAAAAGGCAAGAAAAGGCTAGAAAAAGGTAAGAAAAGGATAGATAAGGCAAGATAAGGCAAGGTAAGGCAAGGTAAGGAAAGAAAAGGAAAAAGAAGGCAAGAAAAGGAAGGGTAATGCAAGATAAGGCAAGATAAGGCAAGGAAAATGCAAGAAAAGGCATGGAAAAGTTATGAAAGGCAAGAAAAGGCAAAAGGTAAGAAAAGGAAAGAAAGGGCAAGGAAAAGGCAAGAAAAGACAAGTTAAGGCAAGAAAAGGAAAGAAAAGGCAAGGAAAAGGCAAGATAAGGCAAGATAAGGCAAGATAGGGCAAGAAAAGAAAAGAAAATGAAAGATGATGTAAGAAAAGGCAAGATAAGGCAAGAAAAGGAAAGAAAAGGCAAGGAAACGGCAAGAAAAACCAAGATAAGGAAAGAAAATGCAAGATGAGGCAAGAAAAGGGATGGGAAGGCAAGAAAAGGAACGAAAATGAAAGATGAGGCAAGAAAAGGCAAAATAAGGCAAGAAAAGGCCAGAAAAGGAAAAGAAAATGCATGAAAAGGCAAGATAAGGCAAGAAAAGGCATGTAAAAGTTATGAAATGGAAGAAAAGGAAAGATAAGTCAAGAAAAGGAAAAATTAAAGAAAAGGAAAGAAAGGGCAAGAAAAAGGCAAGAAAAGGCAAGATATGGCAAGTTAAGGCAAGAAAAGGAAAGAAAAGGCGAGAAAAGGCAAGATAAGGCAAGATAGGGCAAGAAAAGAAAAGGCCAGAAAAGGAAAGGAAAAGGCATGAAAAGGCAAGATAAGGCAAGAAAAGGCAAGATAAGGCAAGAAAAGGCATGTAAAAATTATGAAATGGAAGAAAAGGAAAGATAAGTCAAGAAAAGGAAAAAGGAAAGAAAAGGAAAGAAAGGGCAAGAAAAAGGCAAGAAAAGGCAAGATAAGGCAAGTTAAGGCAAGAAAAGGAAAGAAAAGGCAAGGAAAAGGCGAGAAAAGGCAAGATAGGGCAAGAAAAGAAAAGAAAATGAAAGATAAGGCAAGATAGGGCAAGATAGGGCAAGATAAGGCAAGAAAAGGAAAGAAAAGGAAAGGAAACGGCAAGAAAAGGCAAGATAAGGAAAGAAAAGGCAAGATTAGGCAAGAAAAGGGAAGGGAAGGCAAGAAAGGGAACAAAAATGAAAGATGAGGCAGGAAAAGGCAAGGAAAAGGCAAGAAAAGTCAAGACAAGGAAAGAAAAGGCCAGAAAAGGAAAGGAAAAGGCATGAAAAGGCAAGAAAAGGAAAGATAAGGCAAGAAAAGGTAAAAAAAGGCAAGATAAGTTTAGAAAAAGCAAGAAAATGAAAGAAAAGGCAAGATAAGGCAAGTTCAGGCACGAAAAGACAAGGAAAAGGTAAGAAAAGGCATGAAAAGGCATAAAAGGCAAGATAAGGCAAGAAAAGGAAAGAAAAGGCAAGGAAAAGGCGAGAAAAGGCAAGATAAGGCAAGATAGGGCAAGAAAAGAAAAGAAAATGAAAGATGAGGCAAGATAGGGCAAGATAAGGCGAGAAAAGGAAAGAAAAAGCAAGATAAGGAAAGAAAAGGCAAGATTAGGCAAGAAAAGGAACGAAAATGAAAGATGAGACAAGAAAAGGTAAGATAAGGCAAGAAAAGGTAAGAAAAGGCAAGGAAAAGGCAAGAAAAGGCAAGATAAGGAAAGAAAAGGCAAGAAAAGGAAAGGAAAAGGCAAGATAAGGCAAGAAAAGGTAAGATAAGGCAAGTTAAGGCGAGAAAAGGAAAGAAAAGGCAAGGAAAAGGCGAGAAAACGCAAGATAAGGCAAGATAGGGCAAGAAAAGAAAAGAAAATGAAAGATGAGGCAAGATAGGGCAAGATAAGGCAAGAAAAGGAAAGAAAAGGCAAGGAAACGGCAAGAAAAAGCAAGATAAGGAAAGAAAAGGCAAGATTAGGCAAGAAAAGGGAAGGGAAGGCAAGAAAAGGAACGAAAATGAAAGATGAGGCAAGAAAAGGTAAGGAAAATGCATGATAAGGAAAGAAAAGGCAAGGAAAATGAATGAAAAAGCAAGAAAAGGAAAGAAAAGGCATGAAAAGGCAAGAAAAGGCAAGAAAAGGCAAGAAAAGGAATGAAAGGGAAAGAAAAGGCAAGAAAAGGCATGAAAAGGCAAGAAAAGGCAAGAAAAACATAGATATGTCAAGAAAAGGCAAGAAAAGGAAAGAAAAGGCAAGAAATGGAAAGCAAAGGAAAGATAAGGCAAGAAAAGGCATGGAGAAGGAAAGAAATTGCAGGAAAAGGAAAGAAAAGCCGAGAAAAAGCATGGAAAAGGCATGAAAAGGCAAGAAAAGGAAAGATAAGGCAAGAAAAGGCATGAAAAGGCAAGAAAAGGAAAGAAAAGGCATGGAAAGGCAAGGAAAGGAAAGAAAAGGCAAGGAAAAGGCAAGGAAAAGGCAAGAAAAGGCAAGGAAAAGGCAAGATAAGATAAGATAAGGCTAGGAAAAGGCAAGATAAGGAAAGAAAAGGCATGAAAAGGCAAGGAAAAAGCATGAAAAGGTAAGAAAAGGCAAAGAAAAGGCAAGAAAAGGAAAGAAAAGGCAAGATAAGGCAAGGAAAAGGCATGAAAAGGCAAGATAAGGCAAGAAAAGGAAAAAAAAGGAAAGAAAAGGAAAGATAGGGCAAGAAAAATCAAGAAAAGGCGAGATCAGGCTGGAAAAGGCAAGGAATAGGCAAGAAAAGGCATTGAAAAGGCATGAAAAGGCCAAAAAAGGAAGGAAAAAAGCATGATCAGGTAAGAAAAGGCAAGAAAAGGCATAAAATGGCAAGAAAAGGCAAGGAAAAGGCAAGAAAAGGCAACAAAAGGTAAGATAAGGCAAGAAAATGCAAGAAAAGGCATGGAAAAGGCATAAAAAGGCAAGAAAAGGAAAGATAAGGCACGAAAAGGCATGAAAAGGCAAGAAAATGCATGGAAAGGCAAGAAAAGGAAAGAATGGGCAAGAAAAGAAAATAAAAGATGAGGCTAGAAAAGGCAAGATAAGGCAAGAAAAGGAAAGAAAAGGCAAGGAAAAGGTAAGAAAAGGCAAGACAAGGTAAGAAAAGGCAAGATAAGGAATGAAAGGGCAAGAAAAGAAATAAAAAGGCAAGAAAAGGCAAGAAAAGGAAAGAAAAGGCAAGAAAAGGAAAGATAAAGAAAGAAAAGGAAAGAAAAGTAAAGGAAAAGGCAAGAAAAGGCAATATAAGGAAAGAAAAGGCATGGAAAAAGGCAATATAAGGAAAGAAAAGGTATGGAAAAGACATGAAAAGGTAAGGAAAAGGAAAGAAAAAGCAAGGAAAATACAAGTTAAGGCAAGAAAAGGCAAGGAAAAGGCACAAAATGGTAAGAAAAGGCAAGAAATGGAAAGCAAAGGCAAGATAAGGTAAGAAAAGGCAAGGAAAAGGCAAGATAAGGAAAGAAAAGGCAAGGAAAAGACATGAAATGGCAAGATAAGGTAAGAAAAAGCAAGATAAGGAATGAAAGGGCAAGATAAGGCAAGAAAAGGAAAGAAAGGGCATGAAAAGGCAAGAAGAGGCAAGAAAAAAAAAGAAAAGGCAAGATAAGAAAAAGCAAGATAAGGAATGAAAGGGAAAGATAAAGCAAGAAAAGGAAAGAAAAGGCATGAAAAGGCAAGGAAAAGGCAAGAAAAGGCAAGGAAAGGCAAGGAAAAGGCAAGAAAAGGTAAGAAAAGGCAAAGAAAAGGAAAGAAAAGGAAAGAAAAGGCAAGATAGGGCAAGGAAAAGGCATGAAAAGGCAAGAAAAGGTAAGAAAAGGAAAGAAAAGGAAAGATAGGGCAAGAAAAACCAAGAAAAGGCGAGATCAGGCTGGAAAAGGCAAGGAAAAGGCAAGAAAAGGCATTGAATAGGCAAGAAAAGGCATTGAAAAGGCATGAAAAGGCCAAAAAAGGAAGGAAAAAAGCATGATAAGGTAAGAAAAGGCAAGAAAAGGCATAAAAAGGCAAGAAAAGGCAAGGAAAAGGCAAGATAAGGCAACAAAAGGTAAGATACGGCAAGAAAAGGCAAGGAAAAGGCAAGAAAAAGCAAGAAAAGGCATGGAAAAGGCATGAAAAGGCAAGAAAAGGAAAGATAAGGCACGAAAACGCATGAAAAGGCAAGAAAATGCATGGAAAGGCAAGAAAAGGAAAGAATGGCAAGAAAAGAAAAGAAAAGAAAATGAAAGATGAAGCTAGAAAAGGCAAGATAAGGCAAGAAAAGGAAAGAAAAGGCAAGGAAAAGGTAAGAAAAGGCAAGAAAAGGCAAGACAAGGTAAGAAAAGGCAAGATAAGGAATGAAAGGGCAAGAAAAGAAATAAAATGGCAAGAAAAAGCAAGAAAAGGAAAGAAAAGGCAAGGAAAAGATAAGAAAAGGAAAGAAAAGGAAAGAAAAGTAAAGGAAAAGGCAAGAAAAGGCAATATAAGTAAAGAAAAGGCATGGAAAAAGGCAATATAAGGAAAGAAAAGGTATGGAAAAGACATGAAAAGGCAAGGATAAGGAAAGAAAAAGCAAGGAAAATACAAGTCAAGGCAAGAAAAGGCAGGGAAAAGGCACAAAATGGTAAGAAAAGGCAAGAAATGGAAAGCAAAGGCAAGATAAGGTAAGAAAAGGCAAGGAAAAGGCAAGATAAGGAAAGAAAAGGCAAGGAAAAGACATGAAATAGCAAGATAAGGTAAGAAAAAGCAAGATAAGGAATGAAAGGGCAAGATAAGGCAAGAAAAGGAAAGAAAAGGCATGAAAAGGCAAGAAAAGGATAGAAAAGGAAAGAAAAGGCAAGATAAGGGAAGAAAAGGCAAGCAAAGGCAAAAAAGGAAAGACAAGGTAAGAAGAGGCAAGGAAAAAGAAAGAAAAGGCAGGAAAAGGCATGAAAAGGAGAGAAAAGGAAAGATAAGGCAAGAAAAGGCAAGATATGGCAAGAAAATGAAAGAAAAGGCAAGGAAAAGACACGGAAAAGGCAAGATAAGGAAGGAAAAGGCATGGAAAAGGCATGAAAAGGCAAGGAAAAGGCAAGAAAAGGCAAGGAAAAGGCAAGAAAAGGAATGAAAATGCAAGAAAATGAAAGAAAAGGCAAGAGAAGTCATGAAAAGGAAAGAAAAGTAAAGATAAGGTAAGAAAATACAAGATAAGGAATGAAAGGGCAAGAAAAGGCAAGAAAAGGAAAGAAAATTAAAGGAAAAGGCAAGAAAAGGCAATATAAGGAAAGAAGAGGCATGGAAAAGGCAATATAAGGAAAGAAAAAGCATGGAAAAGACATAAAATTCAAGGAAAAGGTAAGAAAAAGCAAAGAAAATGCAAGATAAGGCACGAAAGGGTAAGAAAAGGCAAGAAATGGAAAGAAAATGTAAGAAAAGGCAAGAAAAGTCAAGAAAAGGCAAGATAAGGTAAGAAAAAGCAAGATAAGGAATGGAAGGGCAAGAAAAGGCAAGAAAAGAAATAAAATGGCAAGAAAAGGAAAGAAAGTAAAGGAAAAGGCAAGAAAAGGCAACATAAGGAAAGAAAAGGCATGGAAAAGGCAATATAAGGAAAGAAAAAACATGGAAAAGACATGAAGATTCAAGGAAAAGGTAAGAAAAAGCAAGGAAAATGTAAGATAAGGCAAGGAAAAGGCACGAAAGTGTAAGAAAAGGCAAGAAATGGAAAGAAAAGGCAAGAAAAGGTAAGAAAAGGCAAGGAAAAGTCAAGAAAAGGCAAGATAAGGAAAGAAAAGGCAAGGAAAAGGCATGAAAAGGCAAGAAGAGGCAAGAAAAGGAATGAAAAGGCAAGATAAGGTAAGAAAAACCAAGATAAGGAATGAAAGGGCAAGATAAGGCAAGAAAAGGAAAGAAAAGGCAAGGAAAAGGCAAGAAAAGGCAAGATAAGGTAAGAAAAGGCAAGATAAGGAATGAAAGGGCAAGAAAAGGCAAGAAAAGCAATAAAATGGCAAGAAAATGCAAGAAAAGGAAAGGAAAGGCAAGGAAAAGGCAAGAAAAGGAAAGATAAGACAAGAAAAGGAAAGAAAAGTAAAGGAAAAGGCTAGAAAAGGCAATATAAGGAAAGAAAAGGCATGGAAAAGACATGAAAAGGCAAGGAAAAGGAAAGAAAAAGCAAGGAAAATGTAAGTTAAGGCAAGAAAAGGCAAGGAAAAGGCATAAAATGGAAAGCAAAGGCAAGATAAGGTAAGAAAAGGCAAAGAAAAGGCAAGGAAAAGGCATGAAACGGCAAGAAAAGGCAAGATAAGGTAAGAAAAAGCAAGATAAGGAATGAAAGGGCAAGATAAGGCAAGAAAAGGCAAGAGAAGGCATGAAAGGGCAAGAAATGGCAAGAACAGGACAGATATGATAAGAAAAGGCAAGAAAAGGAAAGAAATGGCAAGAAAAGGCAAGCAAAGCCAAGCAAAGGCAAGAAAAGGAAAGATAAGGCATGAAAAGGTAAGGAAAAACAAAGAAAAGGTAGGAAAAGGCATGGAAAAGGCATGAAAAGGAGAGAAAAGGAAAGATAAGGCAAGAAAAGGCAAGATATGGCAAGAAAATGAAAGATAAGGAAAGAAAAGGCATGGAAAAGGCATGAAAAGGAAAGGAAAAGGCAAGAAAAGGTAAGAAAAGGCAAGGAAAAGGCAAGAAAAGGCAAGAATAGGCAAGAGAAGGCAAGAAAAGGCATTAAAAGTAAAGATAAGGTAAGAAAAGGCAAGATAAGAAATGAAAGGGCAAGAAAAGGCAAGAAAAGGAAAGAAAAGTAAAGGAAAAGGCAAGAAAAGACAATATAAGGAAAGAAAAGGCATGAAAAAGGCAATATAAGGAAAGAAAAAGCATGGAAAAGACATGAAAAGGCAAGGAAAAGGTAAGAAAAAGCAAGAAAAATGCAAGATAAGGAAGGAAATGGCAAGGAAAAGGCACGAAAGTGTAAGAAAAAGCAAGAAATGGAAAGAAAAGGCTAGAAAAGGTAAGAAAAGGCAAGGAAAAGTGAAGAAAAGGCAAGATAAGGAAAGAAAAGGCATGGAAAAGGCATGAAAAGGTAAGAACCTTTTCTTGCCTTATCTTGCCTTTTCTTACATTTTCTTGCATTTTCGTGCCTTTTCCGTGCCTTTCCTTGCATTATCTTACCTTTTCTTGAAATTTCTTTCCTTTTTCCTTGCCTTTTCTTACCTTTTCATGCCTTTTCTTGCCTTTGCTTACCTTTTCTTTCCTTTTCCTTGCCTTTTCTTTCCTTATCTTGCCTTTTCTTTCCTTATCTTGCCTTTTCTTGCCTTTTTTGTATCTTTTCCTTGCCTTTTCTTTCATTTTCTTGCCTTATCTTGCCTTATCTTTGCTTTTCTCTCCTTTTCATGCATTTTTCATGCCTTTTCCTGAATTTTCTTTCCTTTTCTTGCCTTTTCTTGCCTTATCTTGCCTTTTATTACCTTTTCTAGCCTTTTCTTGCCTTTTCTTTCCTGTTCTTGCCTTTTCAAGCTTTTTCCTTGCCTTTTCTTACCTTTTCATGCCTTTTCTTGCCTTTTCCTTGCCTTTTCATGCCTTTTCCATGCCTTTTCTTTCCTTATCTTGCCTTTTCTTTCCTTTTCCGTGTCTTTTCCTTGCCTTTTCTTTCATTTTCTTGCCTTATCTTGCCTTTTCTTGCCATATATTTCCTTTTCTTTCCTTTTCATGCCTTTACCATGCCTTTTCCTGCCTTTTTTTTCTTTTTTCTTTCCTTTTCTTGCCTTTGCTTTCCTTTTCTTATCTTTTAATGCCTTTTCCATGCCTTTTCTTACATTTTCTTGCCTTTTCTTGCCTATTACTTGCCTTTTCTTGCGTTTTCTTTGCTTTTCGTGCCTTTTCTTGCCTGATCTTGCCTTTTCTTGCCTTCTCTTTCATTTTCTTACCTTTTCTCGCCTTTTCTTTCCATTTCTTTCCTTATCTTACCTTTTCTTGCCTTTTAATAACTTTTCTTGCCTTTCTTGTCTTTTCCTTGCCTTTTCTTGCCTTATCTTTCATTTTCTTCCCTTTTCTTTTCTTTTCTTGCATTTTCTTGCCTTAATCATGCCTTTTCTTACCTTTCTTGCATTTTCTTGCCTTTTCTTTCCTTTTCCCTCCTTTTCTTTCCTTTTCTTGCCTTTTCGTGCCTTTTCTGTGCCTTTCCTAACTTTATCTTACCTGTTCTTGCCTTTTCTTTCCTTTTCTTGCATTTTCTTGTCTTTTCTTGTATTATCTTGCCTTTTCTTTCCTTTTCTTGCCTATTCTTGACATATCAGTCCTTTTCTTGCCTTTTCTTGCCTTTTCTTGCCCTTTCATTCCTTATCTTGCCTTTTCTTGCCTTTTCATGCCTTTTCCTTGCCTTTTCGTACCTTTTCCTTCCCTTTTCTTGCCTTAAATTGCATTTTCTTGCCTTTTCCTTGCTTTTTCTTACCTTTTCTTGCCTTTTCCTTGCCTTTTCATGTCTTTTCCAAGCCTTTTCTTTCTTTATCTTGCCTTTTCTTGCCTTTTCCTTGCCTTTTCTTTCCTTTTCTTGCCTTTCCATGCCTTTTCTTGCCTTATCTTATCTTTTCTTGCCTTTTCATGACTTTTCCATGCCTTTTCTTGCCTTATCTTTCCTTTTCTTACCTTGCTTGCCTTTTCTTGCCTTCTCTTGCCTTTTCTTGCATTTGCTTGCCTTTTCTTGACTTATCTGGCCTTTTCTTGCCTTTTCATGCCTTTTTCTACCTTTTTCTACCCTTTTCTTGCCTTATCTTGCGTTTTTTGCCTTTTTCTTGCCTTTTCTTACCTTTTCCTGCCTTTTTGTAGCCTTTTTATGCCTGTTCCATAGATTTCATTCCTTATCTTGCATTTTCTTACCTTTTCATGCCTTTTCTTGCCTTTTCCTTGCCTTTTCTTACTTTTTCTTTCCTTTTTCCCTTTTCTTGCCTTTTCCTTGCCTTTTCTTGCCTTTTTCTTGCTTTTTTGGCTTTTTGTGCCTTTTCTATGCCTTTTCTTGCCTTTTCTATGCCTTTTCTTCACTTTTAATGCCTTTTCCATGTTTTTTCTTACCTTTTCTTGCCTATTACTTGCCTTTTCTTGCCTTTTCTTTGCTTTTTCGTGCCTTTTCTTGCCTGATCTTACCTTTTCTTACCTTTTCTTGCATTTTCTTACTTTTTCTCGCCTTTTCTTTCTATTTCTTTCCTTATCTTACCTTTTCTTCCCTTTTATTGCCTTTTCATGCCTTTTCTTACCTTTCTTGCCTTTTCTTGTCTTTTCCTTGCCTTGTCTTTCCTTATCTTTCATTTTCTTCCCTTTTCTTTCCTTTTCTTGTCTTTTCTTTCTTTTCTCTCCTTCTCTTGCCTTTACTTGCATTTTCTTTCCTTTTCTTACCCTTTCGTGCCTTTTCTGTGCCTTTCCTTGAATTATCTTACATTTTCTTTCCTTTTCTTGCCTTTTCTTGTCTTTTCCATGCCCTTTTCTTGCCTTCTCTTGCCTTTTCTTTCCTTTTCTTGCCTTTTCTTGCCGTATCTTGCCTTTTATTTCCTTTTCTAGCCGTTTCTTTCTTTTTCTTTTCTTTTCTTGCCTTTTCAAGCTTTTTCCTTACCTTTTCTTACCTTTTCATGCCTTTTCTTGCCTTTGCTTACCTTTTCTTGCCTTTTCCTTGCCTTTTCATTTCTTTTCCATGCCTTTTCTTTCCTTATCTTGCCTTTTCTTGCCTTTTCTGTATCTTTTCCTTGCCTTTTCTTTCATTTTCTTGGCTTATCTTGCCTTTTCTTGCCATATCTTTCCTTTTCTCTCCTTTTCATTCCTTTACCAAGCCTTTTCCTTCCTTTTCTTTCTTTTTTCTTTCCTTTTCCTTGCCTTATCTTTCCTTTTCTTGCCTTTGCTTGCCTATTCTTGCCTTATCTTGCCTTTTCTTTCCTTTTCTTACCTTTTCTTATCATATCTATCCTTTTCTTGCCTTTTCTTGCCTTTGCTTGCCTTTTCTTGCTTTATCTTGCCTTTTCTTTTCTTTTCTTATCATAGCTATCCTTTTCTTGCCTTTTCTTGCCTTTTCATGCCTTTTCTTGCCTTATCTTGCCTTTTTTTACCTTATCTTGCCCTTTCATTCCTTATCTTGCTTTTTCTTACATTATCTTGCCTTTTCGTGCCTTTTCTTGCCTTTTCTTACCTTATCTTGCCTTTTTCTTACATTATCTTGCCTTTTCGTGCCTTTTCTTGCCTTTTCTTACCTTTTCTTACCTTATCTTGCCTTTTTCTTTCCTTTTCTTGCCTTTTCTATGCCTTTTCTTCCCTTTCTTGCCTTTTCTTGCCTTTTCTAGCCATTTCATGCCATTTCTTACCTTTCCATGCCTTCCTCTCCTTATCTTGCCTTTTCTTGCCTTTTCAGGGTCTTTTTCCTTGCCTTTTCTTTCATTTTCTTGCTTTATCTTGCCTTATCTTTCTTTTCTCTCCTTTTCATGCCTTTTCATGCCTTTTTCCTGCCTTTCTTTCTTTTTCCTTTCCTTTTCTTGCCTTTTCTTGCCTTTTCGTGCCTTATCTTGCCTTTTATACCTTTTCTAGCCTTTTCTTTAATTTCTTGCCTTTTCAAGCTTTTTCCTTGCCCTTTCTTACCTTTTCATGCCTTTTCTTACCTTTTCCTTCCCTTAGCTTACCTTTTCTTGCCTTTTCCTTGCCTTTTCATGCCTTTTCCATGCCTTTTCTTTCCTTATCTTGCTTTTTCTTGCCTTTTCTGTGTCTTTTCCTTGCCTTTTCTTTCATTTTCTTGCCTTTTCTTACCTTTTCTTGCCTTATATTTCCTTTTCTCTCCTTTTCATGCCTTTACCATGCCTTTTCCTGCCTTTTCTTTCTTTTTCGTTTCCTTTTCTTGCTTTTCTTTCCTTTGCTTGCCTTTTCTTGCCTTGCCTTTTCTTATCATATCTGTCATTTTCTTGCCTTTTCTTGCCTTTTCATGCCTTTTCTTGCCTTATCTTGCCTTTTCTTGCCTTATCTTGCCGTTTCATTCCTTATCTTGCTTTCTCTTATCTTATCTTGCATTTTATTGTCTTTTCATAAAGCAAGAAAAGGCAAGAAAAGGAAAGAAAAGGGAATAAAATGAAAGATAAGGCAAGAAAAGGCAAGGAAAACACAAGAAAAGGCAAGAAAAGGCAAGAAAAGTTAAGATAAGGAAAGAAATGGAAAGAAAAGGCGAGAAAAGGTAAGAAAATGAAAGAAAAGGCAAGAAAAGGCAAGTAATAGGCAAGAAAATGCAAGAAAAGGTAAGAAAAAACATGGAAAAGGCATTAAAATACAAGAAAAGGCAAGAAAAGGTAAGAAAAGGTAAGAAAAGCCAAGAAAAGCCAAGAAAAATGCAAGAAAAGGTAAGAAAAGGGAAAAAAGGAAATGAAAAGCAAGAAAAGGCAAGGAAAGGCAAGGAAAGGCAAGGAAAAGGAAAGAAAAGGCAGAAAAAGGCAACAAAAGGCATGAAAAGGTAAGAAAATGCAAGATAAGGCAAGAAAAGGAAAGAAAAGGACAGAAAAGGAAAGATAAGGCAAGATAAGGCAAGAAAAGGCAAGCTAAGGCAAGAAAAGGTAAGGAAAAGGAAAGATAAGGCCAGAAAAGCCAAGATAAGGCAAGATCAGGCAAAAAAAGGCAAGGAAAAGGCAAGAAAAGGCAAGAAAATGCAAGAAAAGGCAAGGAAAAGGCAAGAAAAGGCAAGATAAGGAATGAAATCCATGGAATAGGCATGAAAAGGCAAGGAAAAGGCAAGAAAAGTTAAGAAAAGGCAAGAAAAAGCAAAAAAAAAAGGCAAGATAAGGCAAGAAAAGGCTAGAAAAAGGCATAAAAAGGCAAGAAGAGGCCGGATAGGTCAAGAAAAGGCAAGCAAATGCAAGAAAAAGCAAGAAAAGGCAGGCAAGGCAAGAAAAAGAAAGATAAGCCAAAAAAAGGCAAGGAAAAGGAAAGAAAAGGCAAGAAAAGGCATGGAAAAGTCATGAAAGGGCAAGAAAAGGAAAGATAAGGCAAGAAAATGCATGAAAAGGCAAGAAAAGGAAAGAAAATGCATGAAAAGGCAAGAAAAGGAAAGGAAAGGAAAGGAAAAGGCAAGATAAGGAAAGAAAAGGCATGGAAAAGACATGAAAAGCCAAGGAAAAGGCAAGAAAAGGTAAGAAAAAGCAAGGAAAAGGTAAGAAAATCCAATTTAAGTCACGAAAAGGCAAGATAAGGAATGAAAAGGCAAGGAAAATGCAAGAAAATGAAAGATAAGGGAAGAAAATGAAAGATAAGGCAAGAAAAGGCAAGGAAAAGACATGAAAAGGCAAGAAAAGGTAAGAAAATGGATGAAAAGGCAATAAAAGGCAAGAAAAGGTAAGATAAAGAAAGAAATGGAAAGAAAAGGCGAGAAAAGGTAAGAAAATGCAAGAAAAGGCAAGAAAAGGCAAGATCAGGCAAGAAAAGGCACGAAAAAGCAAAGAAAAGGCAAGAAAAGGCAAGAAAAGGCAAGTAATAGGCAAGAAAAAGTAAGAAAAGGAAAGAAAAAACATAGAAAAGGCATTAAAAGACAAGAAAAGGCATAGAAAAGGCAAGAAAAGGCATAGAAAAGGCAAGAAAAGCCAAGAAAAGGCAAGAAAAAGGCAAGAAAAGGTAAGGAAAAGGCAAGAAAAGGGAAAAAAGGAAAGAAAAAGCAAGAAAAGGCAAGGAAAAGGAAAGAAAAGGCATAAAAAGGCAAGAAAAGGCATGAAAAGGTAAGAAAATGCAAGATAAGGAATGAAATCTATGGAACAGGCATAAAAAGGCTAGGAAAAGGAAGGAAAAGGTAAGAAAAGGCAAGAAAAAGGCAAAAAAAAAAGCAAGATAAGGCAAGAAAAGGGTAGAAAAAGGTACGAAAAGGCAAGAAAAGGTCAGATAAGTCAAGAAAAGGCAAGCAAATGCAAGAGAAGGCAAGAGAAGGCAAGAAAAGGCAAGCAAGGCAAGAAAAGGAAAGATAAGGCAAGAAAAGGCAAGGAAAAGGAAAGAAAAGGCAAGAAAGGGCATGGAAAAGTCATGAAAAGGCAAGAAAAGGAAAGATAAGGCAAGAAAAGGCATGAAAAGGCAAGAAAAAGAAAGAAAAGGCAAGGAAAAGGCAAGAAAAGGCAAGATAAGGAAAGAAAAGGCATGGAAAAGACATGAAAAGGCAAGGAAAAAGCAAGGAAAAGGCAAGAAAATGCAATTTAAGGCAAGAAAAGGAAAGGAAAAGGTACGAAAAGGCAAGGAAAAGGCAAGAAAAGGCATGAAAAGGCATGAAAAGGCAAGATAAGGAATGAAATGGCTAGATAAGGCAAGAAAAGGCAAGAAAAGGACTGATCTGTCAAGAATAGGCAAGAAAAGGAAAGAAAAGGCAAGGTAAGGCAAGAAAAGGAAAGATAAAGCAAGAAAAGGCAAGTAAATGGAAAGAAAAAGGTAGGAAAAGGCAAGATAATGCAAGAAAAGGCAAGGAAAAGACAAGAAAATGAAAGAAAATGAAAGAAAAGGCAAGAAAAGGTAAGATAAGGTTAGGAAAGGCACAGAAAAGGCACGAAAAGGCAAGACAAGGAAAGAAAAGGAGAGAAAAGAAAAGAAAAGGAAAGAAAAGGCAAGAAAATGCAAGAAAATGTAAGAAAAGGCATGAAAAGGCAAGAAAAGAAAAGAAAACGGAAGAAAATGAAAGACAAGGCAAGAAAAGGCAAGGAAAAGACAAGAAAAGGCAAGAAAAGTTATGAAAAGGCGTGAAAAGGCAAGAAAATGAAAGATAAGGAAAGAAATGGAAAGAAAAGGCGAGAAAAGGTAAGATCAGGCAAGAAAAGGCAAGAAAAGGCACGAAAAGCAAAGAAAAGGCAAGAAAAGGCAAGTAATAGGCAAGAAAAGGCAAGAAAAGGTAAGAAAAGGCATGGAAAAGGCATTAAAAGATAAGAAAAGGCAAGAAAAAGTAAGAAAAGGCAAGAAAAGGTATAGAAAAGGCAAGAAAAAGGCAAGAAAAAGGCAAGATAAGGTAAGAAAAGGAAAGAAAAGGCAATAAAAGCCATGGAAAAGGCAAGAAAAGGAAAGGAAAAGGAAACAAAAGGCATAAAAAGGCCAGAAAAGGCAAGAAAAGGCATGAAAAGGTAAGAAAATGCAAGATAAGGCAACAAAAGGAAAGTAAAGGACAGAAAAGGAAAGATAAGGCAAAAAAAGGCAAGAAAAGGTAAGAAAAAGCAAGATAGGAATGAATGGGCAAAAAAAGGCAAGAAAAGGACAGATATGATAAGAAAAGGTAAGAAAAGGAAAGAAAAGGCAAGATAAAGCTAGAAAAGGAAAGCAAAGGCAAGAAAAGGAAAGATAAGGCAAGAAAAGGAAAGAAAAAAGAAAGAAAAGGTAGGAAAAGGCATGGTAAAGGCATGAAAGAAAAGGAAAGATATGGCAAGATAAGGCAAGAAAATGAAAGAAAAGGCAAGGAAAAGACACGGAAAAGGAAAGAAAAGGCAAGATAAGGAAAGAAATGGCATGGAAAAGGCATGAAAAGGCAAGGAAAAGGCAAGAAAAGGTAAGCAAAGGCAAGGAAAATGCAAGAAAAGGCATGAAAAGGTAAGAAAAGGCAAGGAAAAAGCTTGAAAAGGCAAGAAATGGAAAGAAAAGGCAAGAAAAAGCTAGAAAAGGCTAGAAAAGGTAATAAAAGGCAAGATAAAGCAAGAAAAGGCAAGAAAAGGAAAGAAAAGGTAGGAAAAGGCATGAAAAAGGCATGAAAAGGAAAGAAAAGCAAAGATAAGGCAAGATAAGGCAAGAAAATGAAAGAAAAGGCAAGGAAAAGATACGGAAAAGGCAAGATAAGGTAAGCAAAGGCAAGAAAAGGCAAGAAAAAGGCAAAAAAAAGGCAAGATAAGGCAAGAAAAGGCTAGAAAAAGGCATAAAAAGGCAAGAAGAGGCCGGATAAGTCAAGAAAAGGCAAGCAAATGCAAGAAAAGGCAGGCAAGGCAAGAAAAAGAAAGATAAGGCAAGAAAAGGCAAGGAAAAGGAAAGAAAAGGCAAGAAAAGGCATGGAAAAGTCATCAAAGGGCAAGAAAAGGAAAGATAAGGCAAGAAAAGGCATGAAAGGGCAAGAAAAGGAAAGAAAAGGAAAGGAAAAGGCAAGATAAGGAAAGAAAAGGCATGGAAAAGACATGAAAAGCCAAGGAAAAGGCAAGAAAAGGTAAGAAAAAGCAAGGAAAAGGTAAGAAAATGCAATTTAAGTCAAGAAAAGGAAAGATAAGGAATGAAAAGGCAAGGAAAAGGCAAGAAAATGAAAGATAAGGCAAGAAAAGGCAAGGAAAAGACAAGAAAAGGCAAGAAAAGATAAGAAAAGGCATGAAAAGGCAATAAAAGGCAAGAAAAGGTAAGATAAAGAAAGAAATGGAAAGAAAAGGCGAGAAAAGGTAAGAAAATGCAAGAAAAGGCAAGATCAGGCAAGAAAAGGCATGAAAAAGCAAAGAAAAGGCAAGTAATAGGCAAGAAAAGGAAAGAAAAAACATAAAAAAGGCATTAAAAGACAAGAAAAGGCATAGAAAAGGCAAGAAAAGGCATATAAAAGGCAAGAAAAGCCAAGAAAAGTCAAGAAAAAGGCAAGAAAAGATAAGGAAAGGCAAGAAAAGGGAAAAAAGGAAAGAAAAAGCTAGAAAAGGCAAGGAAAAGGAAAGAAAAGGTTTAAAAAGGCAAGAAAAGGCATGAAAAGGTAAGAAAATGCAAGATAAGGAATGAAATCTATGGAACAGGCATAAAAAGGCTAGGAAAAGGAAGGAAAAGGGAAGAAAAGGCAAGAAAAAGGCAAAAAAATAGTAAGATAAGGCAAGAAAAGGGTAGAAAAAGGTATGAAAAGGCAAGAAAAGGTCAGATAAGGCAAGAAAAGGCAAGCAAACGCAAGAAAAGGCAAGAGAAGGCAAGAAAAGGCAAGCAAGGCAAGAAAAGGAAAGATAAGGCAAGAAAAGGCATGAAAAGGCAAGAAAAAGAAAGAAAAGGCACGGAAAAGGCAAGATAAGGAAAGAAAAGGCATGGAAAAGACATGAATAGGCAAAGAAAAGGCAAGAAAAGGTAAGAAAAAGCAAGGAAAAGGCAAGAAAATGCAATTTAAGGCAAGAAAAGGAAAGGTAAAGATACGAAAAGGCAAAAAAAGGCAAGGATAAGGCATGAAAAGGCAAGAAAAGGCATGAAAAGGAAAGAAAAGGCAAGATAAGGAATGAAATTGCTAGATAAGGCAAGAAAAGGCAAGAAAAGGCAAGAAAAGGACTGATCTGTCAAGAATAGGCAAGAAAAGGAAAGAAAAGGAAAGATAAGGCAAGAAAAGGAAAGATAAAGCAAGAAAAGGCAAGTAAATGGAAAGAAAAAGGTAGGAAAAGGAAAGAAAATGCAAGATAATGCAAAAAAAGGCAAGGAAAAGACAAGAAAAGGAAAGAAAATGAAAGAAAAGGCAAGAAAAGGTAAGATAAGGTTAGGAAAGGCACAGAAAAGGCACGAAAAGGCAAGACAAGGAAAGAAAAGGAGAGAAAAGAAAAGAAAAGGAAAGAAAATGCAAGAAAATGTAAGAAAAGGCATGATAAGGCAAGAAAAGGCAAGAAAAGAAAAGAAAATGGAAGAAAATGAAAGATAAGGCAAGAAAAGGCAAGGAAAAGACAAGAAAAGGCAATAAAAGTTATGAAAAGGCATGAAAAGGCAAGAAAATGAAAGATAAGTAAAGAAATCGAAAGAAAAGGCGAGAAAAGGTAAGAAAAGGAAAGAGAAGGCAAGAAAAGGCAAGATCAGGCAAGAAAAGGCAAGAAAAGGCACGAAAAGCAAAGAAAAGGCAAGAAAAGGCAAGTAATAGGCAAGAAAAGGCAAGAAAAGGTAAGAAAAGGCATGGAAAAGGCATTAAAAGACAAGAAAAGGCAAGAGAAAGTAAGAAAAGGCAAGAAAAGGTATAGAAAAGGCAAGAAAGGGCAAGAAAAAGGCAAGATAAGGTAAGAAAAGGAAAGAAAAGGCAATAAAAGCCATGGAAAAGGCAAGAAAAGGAAAGGAAAAGGAAACGAAAGGCATAAAAAAGCCAGAAAAGGCAAGAAAAGGCATGAAAAGGTAAGAAAATGCAAGATAAGGCAACAAAAGGAAAGAAAAGGACAGAAAAGGAAAGATAAGGCAAAAAAAGGCAAGAAAAGGTAAGAAAAAGCAAGATAGGAATGAATGGGCAAGAAAAGGCAAGAAAAGGACAGATATGATAAGAAAAGGTAAGAAAAGGAAAGAAAAGGCAAGATAAAGCTAGAAAAGGAAAGCAAAGGCAAGAAAAGGAAAGATAAGGCAAGAAAAGGAAAGAAAAAAGAAAGAAAAGGCAGGAAAAGGCATGGTAAAGGCATGAAAGAAAAGGAAAGATATGGCAAGAAAAGGCAAGATAAGGCAAGAAAATGAAAGAAAAGGCAAGGAAAAGACACGAAAAAGGAAAGAAAAGGCAAGATAAGGAAAGAAATGGCATGGAAAAGGCATGAAAAGGCAAGGAAAAGGCAAGAAAAGGTAAGCAAAGGCAAGGAAAAGGCAAGAAAAGGCATGAAAAGGTAAGAAAAGGCAAGGAAAAAGCTTGAAAAAGGAAAAAAAGGAAAGAAAAGGCAAGAAAAGGCTAGAAAAGGCTAGAAAAAGTAATAAAAGGCAAGATAAAGCAAGAAAAGGCAAGAAAAGGAAAGAAAATGTAGGAAAAGGCATGAAAAAGGCATGAAAAGGAGAGAAAAGCAAAAATAAGGCAAGATAAGGCAAGAAAATGAAAGAAAAGGCAAGGAAAAGATACGGAAAAGGCAAGATAAGGAAAGAAAAGGCATGGAAAAGAAATGATAAGGCAAGGAAAAGGCAAGGAAAGGTAAGCAAAGGCAAGAAAAGGCAAGAAAAGGCAAGAAGAAGGCAAGAAGAAGGCAAAAAAAAGGCAAGATAAGGCAAGAAAAGGCTAGAAAAAGGCATAAAAAGGCAAGAAGAGGCCGGATAAGTCAAGAAAAGGTAAGCAAATGCAAGAAAAGGCAAGAAAAGGCAGGCAAGGCAAGAAAAAGAAAGATAAGGCAAGAAAAGGCAAGTAAAGGCATGGAAAAGTCATGAAAGGGCAAGAAAAGGAAAGATAAGGCAAGAAAAGGCATGAAAGGGCAAGAAAAGGAAAGAAAAGGAAAGGAAAATGCAAGATAAGCAAAGAAAAGGCATGGAAAAGACATGAAAAGCCAAGGAAAAGGCAAGAAAAGGTAAGAAAAAGCAAGGAAAAGCTAAGAAAATGCAATTTAAGTCAAGAAAAGGCAAGATAAGGAATGAAAAGGCAAGGAAAAGGCAAGAAAATGAAAGATAAGGGAAGAAAATGAAAGATAAGGCAAGAAAAGGCAAGGTAAAGAAAGAAATGGAAGGAAAAGGCGAGAAAAGGTAAGAAAATGCAAGAAAAGGAAAGAAAAGGCACAATCAGGCAAGAAAAGGCACGAAAAAGCAATGAAAAGGCAAGTAATAGGCAAGAAAAGGCAAGAAAAGGAAAGAAAAAACATAGAAAAGGCATTAAAAGACAAGAAAAGGCGTAGAAAAGGCAAGAAAAGGCATAGAAAAGGCAAGAAAAGCCAAGAAAAGGCAAGAAAAAGGCAAGAAAAGGTAAGGAAAAGGCAAGAAAAGGGAAAAAAGGAAAGAAAAAGCAAGAAAAGGCAAGGAAAAGGAAAGAAAAGGCATAAAAAGGCAAGAAAAGGCATGAAAAGGTAAGAAAATGCAAGATAAGGAATGAAATCTATGGAACGGGCATAAAAAGGCTAGGAAAAGGTAGGAAAAGGTAAGAAAAGGCAAGAAAAAGGCAAAAAAAAAGTAAGATAAGGCAAGAAAAGGGTAGAAAAAGGTATGAAAAGGCAAGAAAAGGTCATATAAGTCAAGAAAAGGCAAGCAAACGCAAGAAAAGGCAAGAGAAGGCAAGAAAAGGCAAGCAAGGCAAGAAAAGGAAAGATAAGGCAAGAAAAGGCATGAAAAGGCAAGAAAAAGAAAGAAAAGGCAAGGAAAAGGCAAGAAAAGGCAAGATAAGGAAAGAAAAGGCATGGAAAAGACATGAAAAGGCAAAGAAAAGGCAAGAAAAGGTAAGAAAAAGTAAGGAAAAGGCAAGAAAATGCAATTTAAGGCAAGAAAAGGACTGATCTGTCAAGAATAGGCAAGAAAAGGAAAGAAAAGGAAAGATAAGGCAAGAAAAGGAAAGATAAAGCAAGAAAAGGCAAGTAAATGGAAAGAAAAACGTAGGAAAAGGAAAGAAAATGCAAGATAATGCAAGAAAAGGCAAGGAAAAGACAAGAAAAGGAAAGAAAATGAAAGAAAAGGCAAGAAAAGGTAAGATAAGGTTAGGAAAGGCACAGAAAAGGCACGAAAAGGCAAGACAAGGAAAGAAAATGAGAGAAAAGAAAAGAAAAGGAAAGAAAAGGCAAGAAAATGCAAGAAAATGTAAGAAAAGGCATGATAAGGCAAGAAAAGGCAAGAAAAGAAAAGAAAACGGAAGAAAATGAAAGATAAGGCAAGAAAAGGCAAGGAAAAGACAAGAAAAGGCAAGAAAAGTTATGAAAAGGCATGAAAAGGCAAGAAAATGAAAGATAAGTAAAGAAATCGAAAGAAAAGGCGAGAAAAGGTAAGAAAAGGAAAGAGAAGGCAAGAAAAGGCAAGATCAGGCAAGAAAAGGCACGAAAAGCAAAGAAAAGGCAAGAAAAGGCAAGAAAAAGGCAAGACAAGGTAAGAAAAGGAAAGAAAAGGCAATAAAAGCCATGGAAAAGGCAAGAAAAGGAAAGGAAATGGAAACAAAAGGCATAAAAAGGCCAGAAAAGGCATGAAAAGGTAAGAAAATGCAAGATAAGGCAACAAAAGGAAAGAAAAGGACAGAAAAGGAAAGATAAGGCAAAAAAAGGCAAGAAAAGGTAAGAAAAAGCAAGATAGGAATGAATGGGCAAGAAAAGGCAAGAAAAGGACAGATATGATAAGAAAAGGTAAGAAAAGGAAAGAAAAGGCAAGATAAAGCTAGAAAAGGAAAGCAAAGGCAAGAAAAGGAAAGATAAGGCAAGAAAAGGAAAGAAAAAAGAAAGAACAGGCAGGAAAAGGCATGGTAAAGGCATGAAAGAAAAGGAAAGATATGGCAAGAAAAGGCAAGATAAGGCATGAAAATGAAAGAAAAGGCAAGGAAAAGACACGGAAAAGGAAAGAAAAGGCAAGATAAGGAAAGAAATGGCATGGAAAAGGCATGAAAAGTCAAGGAAAAGGCAAGAAAAGGTAAGCAAAGGCAAGGAAAAGGCAAGAAAAGGTAAGAAAAGGCAAGGAAAAAGCTTGAAAAAGCAAAAAAAGGAAAGAAAGGGCAAGAAAAGGCTAGAAAAGGCTAGAAAAGGTAATAAAAGGCAAGATAAAGCAAGAAAAGGCAAGAAAAGGAAAGAAAAGGTAGGAAAAGGCATGAAAAAGGCATGAAAAGGAGAGAAAAGCAAAGATAAGGCAAGATAAGGCAAGAAAATGAAAGAAAAGGCAAGGAAAAGATACGGAAAAGGCAAGATAAGGAAAGAAAAGGCATGGAAAAGAAATGAAAAGGCAAGGAAAAGGCAAGGAAAGGTAAGCAAAGGCAAGAAAAGGCAAGAAAAGGAAAGAAAAGGCAAGAAAAAGGCAAAAAAAAGGCAAGAAAAGGCAAGAAAAGGCTAGAAAAAGGCATAAAAAGGCAAGAAGAGGCCGGATAAGTCAAGAAAAGGCAAGCAAATGCAAGAAAAGGCAAGAAAAGGTAGGCAAGGCAAGAAAAAGAAAGATAAGGCAAGAAAAGGTAAGAAAAGGCATGGAAAAGTCATGAAAGGGCAAGAAAAGGAAAGATAAGGCAAGAAAAGGCATGAAAGGGCAAGAAAAGGAAAGAAAAGGAAAGGAAAATGCAAGATAAGGAAAGAAAAGGCATGGAAAAGACATGAAAAGCCAAGGAAAAGGCAAGAAAAGGTAAGAAAAAGCAAGGAAAAGGTAAGAAAATGCAATTTAAGTCAAGAAAAGGCAAGATAAGGAATGAAAAGGCAAGGAAAAGGCAAGAAAATGAAAGATAAGGGAAGAAAATGAAAGAAAAGGCAAGAAAAGGCAAGGAAAAGACAAGAAAAGGCAAGAAAAGTTATGAAAAGGCATGAAAAGGCAATAAAAGGCAAGAAAAGGTAAGAAAATGTAAGAAAAGGTAAGAAAAGGCAAGATCAGGCAAGAAAAGGCACGAAAAAGCAAAGAAAAGGCAAGTAATAGACAAGAAAAGGCAAGAAAAGGAAAGAAAAAACATAGAAAAGGCATTACAAGACAAGAAAAGGCATAGAAAAGGCAAGAAAAGGCATAGAGAAGGCAAGAAAAGCCAAGAAAAGGCAAGAAAAGGTAAGGAAAAGGCAAGAAAAGGGAAAAAAGGAAAGAAAAAGCACGAAAAGGCAAGGAAAAGGAAAGAAAAGGCATAAAAGGGCAATAAAAGGCATGAAAAGGTAAGAAAATGCAAGATAAGGAATGAAATCTATGGAACAGGCATAAAAAGGCTAGGAAAAGGAAGGAAAAGGTAAGAAAAGGCAAGAAAAAGGCAAAAAAAAGCAAGATAAGGCAAGAAAAGGGCAGAAAAAGGTATGAAAAAGCAAAAAAAGGTCAGATAAGTCAAGAAAAGGCAAGCAAACGCAAGAAAAGGCAAGAGAAGGCAAGAAAAGGCAAGCAAGGCAAGAAAAGGAAAGATAAGGCAAGAAAAGGCAAGGAAAAGGAAAGAAAAGGCAAGAAAGGGCATAGAAAAGTCATGAAAAGGCAAGAAAAGGAATGAAAAGGCAAGAAAAGGCATGAAAAGGCAAGAAAAAGAAAGAAAAGGCAAGGAAAAGGCAAGAAAAGGCAAGATAAGGAAAGAAAAGGCATGAAAAAGACATGAAAAGGCAAAGAAAAGGCAAGAAAAGGTAAGAAAAAGCAAGGAAAAGGCAAGAAAATGTAATTTAAGGCAAGAAAAGGAAAGGAAAAGGTACGAAAAGGCAATAAAAGGCAAGGAAAAGGCATGAAAAGGCAAGAAAAGGCATGAAAAGGCAAGAAAAGGCAAGATAAGGAATGAAAGGGCTAGATAAGGCAAGAAAAGGCAAGAAAAGGCAAGAAAAGGACTGATCTGTCAAAAATAGGCAAGAAAAGGAAAGAAAAGGCAAGATAAGGCAAGAAAAGCAAAGATAAAGCAAGAAAAGGCAAGTAAATGGAAAGAAAAAGGTAGGAAAAGGAAAGAAAAGGCAAGATAATGCAAGAAAAGGCAAGGAAAAGACAAGAAAAGGAAAGAAAATTAAAGAAAAGGCAAGAAAAGGTAAGATAAGGTTAGGAAAGGCACAGAAAAGGCACGAAAAGGCAAGACAAGGAAAGAAAAGGAGAGAAAAGAAAAGAAAAGGAAAGAAAATGTAAGAAAATGCAAGAAAATGTAAGAAAAGGCATGATAAGGCAAGAAAAGGCAAGAAAAGAAAAGAAAAGGGAAGAATATGAAAGATAAAGCAAGAAAAGGCAAGGAAAAGACAAGAAAAGGCAAGAAAAGTTATGAAAAGGCATGAAAAGGCAAGAAACGGAAAGATAAGGAAAGAAATGGAAAGAAAAGGCGAGAAAAGGTAGGAAAAGGAAAGAGAAGGCAAGAAAATGTAAGTAATATGCAAGAAAAGGTAAGAAAATGCATGGAAAAGGCATTAAAAGACAAGAAAAGGAAAGAAAAAGTAAGAAAAGGCAAGAAAAGGTATAGAAAAGGCAAGAAAAGGCAAGAAAAAGGCAAGATAAGGTAAGAAAAGGAAAGAAAAGGCAATAAAAGCCATGGAAAAGGCAAGAAAAGGAAACGAAAAGGAAACAAAAGGCATAAAAAGGCCAGAAAAGGCAAGAAAAGGCATGAAAAGGTAAGAAAATAGAAGATAAGGCAACAAAAGGAAAGAAAAGGACAGAAAAGGAAAGATAAGGCAAAAAAAGGCAACAAAAGGTAAGAAAAAGCAAGATAGGAATGAATGGGCAAGAAAAGCCAAGAAAAGGACAGATATGATAAGAAAAGGCAAGAAAAGGAAAGAAAAGGCAAGATAAAGCTAGAAAAGGAAAGCAAAGGCAAGAAAAGGAAAGATAAGGCAAGAAAAGGAAAGAAAAAAGAAAGAAAAGGCAGGAAAAGGCATGGTAAAGGCATGAAAAGGAGAGAAAAGGAAAGATATGGCAAGAAAAGGCAAGATAAGGCAAGAAAATGAAAGAAAAGGCAAGGAAAAGACACAGAAAAGGAAAGAAAAGGCAAGATAAGGAAAGAAATGGCATGGAAAAGGCATGAAAAGGCAAGGAAAAGGCAAGAAAAGGCATGAAAAGGTAAGAAAAGGCAAGGAAAAAGCTTGAAAAGGCAAGAAAAGGAAAGAAAAGGCAAGAAAAGTCTAGAAAAGGCTACAAAAGGTAATAAAAGGCAAGATAAAGCAAGAAAAGGCAAGAAAAGGAAAGAAAAGGTAGGAAAAGGAATGAAAAAGGCATGAAAAGGAGAGAAAAGCAAAGATAAGGCAAGATAAGGCAAGAAAATGAAAGAAAAGGCAAGGAAAAGATACGGAAAAGGCAATATAAGGAAAGAAAAGGCATGGAAAAGAAATGAAATGGCAAGGAAAAGGCAAGAAAAGGTAAGCAAAGGCAAGAAAAGGCATGAAAAGGTAAGAAAAGACAAGGAAAAAGGAAAGAAATTGCAAGAAAAGGTAAGATAATGCAAGGAAAGGCACGGAAAAGGCATGAAAATGAAAGAAAAGGTAAGAAAAGGCAAGAAAAGGCAAGAAAAGTCAAGGAAAACACAAGAAAAGGCAAGAAAAGGTAAGAAAATGAAAGAAATGGCAAGATCAGGCAAGAAAAGGCACGGAAAAGCAAAGAAAATGCAAGAAAAGGCAATTAATAGGCAAGAAAAGGTAAGAAAACCCATGGAAAAGGCATTAAAATACAAGAAAAGGCAAAAAAAGGTAAGAAAAGGCAAGAAAAGGAAAAAAGGAAATGAAAAGCAAGAGAAGGCAAGAAAAGGCAAGGAAAAAGAAAGAAAAGGCAGAAAAAGGAAAGAAAAGGCATGAAAAGGTAAGAAATGCAAGATAAGGCAAGAAAAAAAAAGAAAAGGACAGAAAAGGAAAGATAAGGCAAGAAAAGGCAAGGTAAGGCAAGAAAAGGTAAGGAAAAGGCAAGATAAGGCCAGAAAAGCCAAGATAAGGCAAGATCAGGCAAGGAAAAGGTAAGAAAATGCAAGAAAAGGCAAGGAAAAGGCAAGAAAAGGCAAGATAAGGAATGAAATCCATGGAACAGGCATGAAAAGGCAAGGAAAAGGCAAGAAAAGGTAAGAAAAGGCAAGAAAAAGGCAAAAAAAAGGCAAGATAAGGAAAGAAAAGGCTAGAAAAAGGCATGAAAAGGCAAGAAGAGGCCAGATAAGTCAAGAAAAGGCAAGCAAACGCAAGAAAAGGCAGGCAAGGCAAGAAAAAGAAAGATAAGGCAAGAAAAGGCAAGGAAAAGGCAAGAAAAGGCAAGAAAAGGCATGGAAAAGTCATGAAATGGCAAGAAAAGGAATGATAAGGCAAGAAAAGGCTTGAAAAGGCAAGAAAAGGAAAGAAAAGGAAAGGAAAAGGCAAGAAAAGGAAAGAAAAGGCATGGAAAAGACATGAAATGCCAAGGAAAAGGCATGAAAAGGTAAGAAAAAGCAAGGAAAAGGCAAGAAAATGCAATTTAAGTCAAGAAAAGGCAAGATAAGGAATGAAAAGGCAAGGAAAAGGCAAGGAAATAAAAGATAAGGAAAGAAAATGAAAGATAAGGCAAGAAAAGGCAAGGAAAAGACAAGAAAAGGCAAGAAAAGGTATGAAAAGGCATAAAAAGGCAATAAAAGGCAAGAAAAGGTAAGATAAGGAAAGAAATGGAAAGAAAAGGTAAGAAAATGCAAGAAAAGGCAAGAAAAGGCAAGATCAGGCAAGAAAAGGCACGGAAAAGCAAAGAAAAGGCAAGAAAAGGCAAGTAATAGGCAAGAAAAGGTAAGAAAAAACATGGAAAAGGCATTAAAAGAGAAGAAAAGGCAAGAAAAGCCAAGAAAAGCAAGAAAAAGGCAAGAAAAGGCAAGGAAAAGGCAAGAAAAGGGAAAAAGGAAAGAAAAAGTAAGAAAAGGCAAGGAAAAGGAAAGAAAAGGCATAAAAAGGCAAGAAAAGGCATGAAAAGGTAAGAAAATGCAAGATAAGGAATGAAATCTATGGAACAGGCATAAAAAGGCTAGGAAAAGGAAGGAAAAGGTAAGAAAAGGCAAGAAAAAGGCAAAAAAAAAGGCAAGATAAGGCAAGAAAAGGGTAGAAAAAGGTATGAAAAGGCAGGAAAAGGTCAGATAAGTCAAGAAAAGGCAAGCAAACGCAAGAA